>OY728135.1:871980460-872539676 GCA_963277665.1 Viscum album | reverse complement strand
ATTTGGATGTGTTCTTTTGGGATCTTATTAATATTTAGAAGTATGGTTAATGTGAAGTTCATTTTACATACCTCATCCTCATATTAAAAAATTGGTCAAAGTATCCTAAATGATATTATACACGTCTTTATGAATATTTTCACAGAACGTTTTTTTCATTCATAATTTATGTCAAACAGTAGAATATATTATATAGTGATTTTAAAAATGATGAATTTTAAAAATTCATTTATGAGAACCTTACCAATCTCAATGTATCTAGTATACACCATTAAACATTAGAAAATGTGGCAGCATATTTTCAAAACAATATTCATAAATCAATCTATATATATACATATCTCATTGATTATGTTATTAATTAAGATTTTATGATAATTTTAAGGATAAAAAATCATATATGTATTCTCCCATTCCATTTATTCACATATATTATTATTATTATCTATATATTTAATATATTATAAAATTTTATATTTTACCATCACTACCATCTTTTTAGTTATATAATGTGAAATGACACATTAATATAGGTATATTCACCTCTCCATACCATATGGATGTGGATATCTACATATAACAAGGATTATCCAAAAAATATCACATTCAATGAATAATAATACAATATTTGATATAATCTAACATCAATGATAAAATCACCAATGTTGATCAATATTCTCTTTACAAATTATGTTCAATAAGATCATTTCCTCACATCATTATGGGTTTTAAAAGGCATCATTGAAGTGACTTTTCACTTGTACTACGTGGGTGATTTATTTTATCTTCCCTTAGGCAGCTTTTTATTAATGTCAGCATCTTAGTGATTGACTCTCTATTCCAATTTGAAAAATGAATATATGACATTACCATGGGCTTCTTATAATAATATTTTGATGTTTATTTCCATGAAATAATATAGATATACTTTTTGATTTCCCAATGGAATTTTTACATGTATATTTATGATATTACTTGTCCTATGAATCATAGGAATTGGTCAATGTAGGATGGTGATTGGTTGTGGGGTTTCTTCCCATGGATCCTTACTAGTTTAAATGTTGATATTTATAATTAATAATTAACTTAATCTTCCAATAAAATTTATAGAGATTTAATGAACCTATAACAGATTCTTAATTATAATAGGATAGACCACTAATATAGTGTTATGTTAAATTATAATTGAGAGGCCCACCCTAATGGTGATATTCTTATTTTATTTTGGGATATCTTTTAAATTAGGGTTTTTTTTCATCATAAGTATGGCCTTAAATATGGTGGGTTATATGATTGATATAGATAGGAATCCATGGTTGAGGGTATTTGATTTAGAATATATAAGACTACCATAGTAGTTTCTTAATGATTTTCTTTGGGTAGGAATCACATGGTCATGATGATATTTAAATATTTGTATGACCTCCATGGTACAATTTATTAAGTGAAAAGTTTCTATTGGAAGGCCCTTCATTGAATATTGGAATGGTAGCTAAGTCATACATCTCACTTTGATAAAACAATTTCACCAAATCAACCTTTTTAAACATAATTGGGTTTTAATACCAAATAAAATAATGGAGGGTATACTTTTTCTCGTTATATTATAGGATAATTTCCTAAATTGGGATCTCCTAGGTACTAGGGATGAAATGGTTGGGGAAATATGTGCTTACTCAAAAATGGCTCTATAAGTTTGGATGTTTTTATATCCATGGATAGTAGGGTAGATAATTTCGATATCTTGTTAGTTAAACTAGGTTTCTTAGAAATCCCTATCATCCTCCACCTAAAATAATTAAAGGAGAAAATCACTGTACATAAGAAAATCACTTTTGAATTAATTTTATAATGTAATTATGGGTGTTTTTTATATAAATTTATCCTATTTTCTTGGAATGTTTCCATTTAGTATGATAACCCCTATAGTCTTTAATAAAATTGGGTATGTTATTATTTTTCATTCTCACTTATACTCCCATATCATAATATTTACCATATACTAGTGGAGAATTATATATTTTTAGTTATTGAAAAAAACCAATAAGTTGTGTTAACAATTTAAACAATGTCATAGTTTTGTAGGGAAATCACTTCATGCTTCCAAAATAAAACTATGGAGTCAGACACCTTTATTTTCTCCAATGAAAACATTAGGTAACTATGATGCATGAATGAAAAATATTACCCATAAAATATTGAATTCAAGATAAACTATAAATAAAAAATAGATAATTCTATATGACTAGTTAATAGGAATGACTCCTCATTCCATTTATTGGAAAATGAATGATTTCAAATTGGGTTTATATTTTTATATTTAACTATTTTTCTCATATTTTATAGTATGGTTTCTTCCATGGAATATTTCTTGAGATATTTGTTTTCAAGGAGAAGTATTGTTGTATTATTTTGTAGACATTCCCCTAATTGTGTATATGATTCAATTATTTCACTAGGAATTGTTTTCAAAATCATTCTTGTTTTTTTTCTAATCGAGAATGAAAAATTATGTTTCATGCAAAAAAATGGGATGAATGCACTTAATTAATGGTTGGTAGATATTCCTTTCTTATAAATGATAAAACTAATATATTTGTAAGCTTATAAAATAATGGAATCCAATTATAATAAAAATGGTATCTAATGATTTACAAATAAGTAATATTGTGATACTAAAATAGATCTATAATTTAAATTCTTAAAATAAAAGGATTTTTAGTTTAAAGTTATATAGAAAAATAAAATGGAGACCGATATTTAACTGTTATAATGAGTAGTGAAAATATAATATATTTTATACAAGCACATAAGAAGTGGATAATATTTTTATTTATTTATAATTATATTGTATGGTACTCTATAGTCTATCTCAAGATATAATAATTCATGTATTTAAAATCTATTTAAGAGTAATAAAAGGTTTTCATTGGATTAATTTAATTCCATAAATGTGATTGGAGTCTTTGTAGTTTAATGTTTTATAATAAATTGGAAATATAGAATATACATAAAATTACATATTTGTTAAAATAAGGTTATTTACTATTCATTTTTTTATAGATGGAAATAATTTTCATTGTAGTTTAAAAATATAGTGGAATGTGATAACATTAAATTTTATTTCAATTTGTGTATGATGGTGATAAGGTATTTTATTTCTCAATGTAATATTAAATTGTTCCTAAAACTATAATGAAATTCTTAGTGGTAGTAAGGTGATATATTTTTTAAATATATATATTAGCAAGATCTGTAGATTAATGGTATATATGATATATATAAGAAATATTTTGCTCAAATCAGGACTAGAAAGAAACTCTACACTAAAAATTAACCATATTGTATTATTCATTCACTTCTAATGAATTACTTGTTTCAATAAATTAAATTCTATATAAATTTATTATAAAATAATTAAAGGGTCCATTTATTATAATACAAAATTATGAATAATGAATGAACACACTCCATCATATCAATTCACGTACTGTGAGACACTAAAATCAAAATGACTTTAAGCTTTAGTTATATATCATTGCGGTCACCCATGATAAGAATACAACAATATGTCATCAAAAAAGGAGTGAAAATATAAATATAAATTTTGAGAATTACTACATATCATATCTGGAATAATTTCTAATATACCCACTAGTTGATCAAATATTTCAATTTGGTATGATAAAACACATACTAATTTGTGTTAGAAATTATTAATTGTCTTTCATGTTAGAAAAAATGTTTTATTTAACTATTATATATATATATATATATATTTCATTGACGTGATTGAATTTCTTGTTCTATTTAAGTAATTATTATAAATTTCCTAAATGATTATTTATAAATTTCTAGGTATCTATATTCATATTTATATGTATAAAAATCATATAAATTAATATGGCACGGTATGAAACAATATTGTGATTGTTTTTAAAAGAAATATATTTTAATATAGAAAACATTTTATTTTTTTCACATTTTATGTTTTGTCTTAATATATAGTTTTTAATAATTATTTCTTTATTTTAAAAAAAATTAATTACATGTATTAAATTATCTGATTTAAATTATATGGAAATTATCTTGATATAAATTTATAAAAAGACAGTATGACAGTAAATAGTAAATGTGACTTTTGATCAATATTTCTTCTCAAAGACCATAAAAAATATTTAAAAGGAAATATATATATAATTTTTTTATCATAATTATTTAAAATGTTTAGTTTTAATATTAATATTAAATTTCAATATAGTTATATGTTGATTCATAAATATTAATTTGAAATAATTTTTAAAATTTAAGTACTGAATTCCAAAAGAATTATATTACTGTTTAGTTTATAACTACCAAGAAGGTTTTGAAAATATCAATAAATACATGGGATAATTTATATAATATATGGTATATATGATTTTTTTAATTTAAATATTGAAGTTAATTTTGATGAAAGGGTATGTAATAGAGTTGAATTCCATTTTTATAATGTATAAATTCATGTTCAATTTGAACATTATAACCCACTATAAAATATCCCTCTAGAATGTTACTGTTCATGTAAGAATTGTATTAATCATTTTTTTTGTAAAAATAATAATTTATTTTTAATTATAAATATTTAATTTTAATTTCATAGAGATTTGGTAAATCAGTTGAACTATTTATTAAAATAAGATAACGAGTTCAAATTAAAATTTCATCATATTGTTATATTTTTATCTAAATTTTTATATAGCATTATAGAAAATTATATAAGATTTCATTCAAGATAATTTAAATAATATATATTAAATAAAATATCTAATATAATTAAATTTATAGTAAAATGATGATATAATGTTCACAATGTTCATGCATAATACAAGAAAAAATTCCAAATTGGTGAATTGGTGAAACGATTGAGAATGGAAAATGATATCATATTCATTAAGGGATAAATATAAAGATTGATAAAATATATACACACACATATATTAATATATATTATAATTAAATTCAAAAATAAGAAGTGTTTTTGAAACTCAAAATATAATATTTATACTTAGATTTTATATAAATGGGGTTTTTAAAAAAATATCATTAAATTAATATAAGATAAAAAATACTTATATTGAGTCATATTTAGATGATTAAGGCATAACCATATCTTTTAGTGTCCATTTATGAGCCACATTCTACTTATAATTTAATTTCATAACCCCTGAAGAATGAATATTATCAAAGCTTCCATCATATCTCGTCTATAAAAAGGGAATTATTTTATCTATTTAAAAACATATCAATTTTTTTGCGTTATATCATTAATAAACCTAAATTCCATATTTTATAATACTTTATCTTGTTTCATTTTTTTACTATAATAAGACCCAATGGCTTAATTACAAATCCATGAAAAATGATTCAACTCTTCATTGTAAGTGTCATCTTATTTGTTTTCTATTTTCCTAATATTATTCTAATAAATATTTTTCAATATTATTTAGAAACTTAATAACATGAAATTAACATCAGTATAATTATATAATATGAATTTAATATTAAAATATGAAATATTTTATAATCATTACATCTACAAATTGCATTATTTATTATCTAGGTTCAACTAACTAAATGAATGATGATACTAAATTTTCAAAATTATAGTTTCGGGGGATCGAATATGTAACGTCCCAATCCAGAAGCCACTAAACCAGTGCTCTAACCCGATTCGCCACAAGGCCTCAAGCGTGCCTCCCCGTATACCAGAGGCTACCGACTAGTAGCGAGGGCCTAGGGTGTGATAGTGGGGAGACTATGCCCTCATACAAGAGTAAGAAAACAGTGTAAATAACTATGTATCAAACACACCGGAAAGTAAACAGAGTACGGAAGCCGTAAACAACTGAAATAGAACAAGCTGTAATAGTAAAGTGTTGTAAAAGCCAAAACAGCTATGCAATACAATACAACACTGGTCCCCTACTGGGCCGACCATACAAATACAAGTAAACAAACTGAAAGTAAAAGTATAGGGCTCTGCTACTAACTCTAAGCCAATCCACGTACCTAATCTCCAGACAATATCGAACTGTAGAAGGCCGATCAGTAGAACCACTCGAGCAGCTCCGCTCGATCATGAAACAATGGGACTCATCCCAATCCACCATGCAACTCGTGCTCAACCTAAAAAGAAGACATAAGGTCTACACTTACACCGAGTTGCATGTGCAGGGGTGAGAAATAATCTCAGTAGAGAACCCTGATAAGCAACCTATAACTGTGTTGATAAAAGTAAGTACAACAACAATGTGCTCAACCTAGCTGGAACGCAACAAAAGTAAGTAAACCAAACATGCAACCACAGTTGAATGCTGGGTATGTAATCCCTGTCAACTATGAAAGTGCCACCATGTATATCCATATCTATATACGTACACATGTATAGTCCCATACCTATACACATATAAATAAATATGAATATTCATGATTTAGTTATTCAAATAACAAGAAACAACATCAGCAGTCGATCCTTGAAACCATAAGCCTGATCTCTTGGACATTTTATTCAATGGCATTGAGTTGGACGAAGTGCCACTCAATCCATATATCAAATAAGTCGATCTATGGGTCTGTAATCTCATCGACATGTACCCTCTTCGGCCAATGCCTGAGATATGCCTCTGAACAAGCTAAACAAGGACAAGCAATCCTCTAGTTCAACCAACCAAACACAAGCAAGCAGATAACACAAAAGGTAACCCTCTATGAAGTACCCACAGCCAACTCCTCTGGTCCTATACAAGAAGTACCAACAACCCTCTAGGCAATGCACTAAGCCTAACCCCTCTGGTTTGGTCGTATGAAATTATAAGACTCTCTGCGGAAGCTGACTCGGTCAATTCTCCTTATAGTCTAGGGTGGTTAGGGACTCATTGAGTAATATCACGCGGTCTAACCCACTTATCGCCCCAATGTATAGAAAATATCTGAGGATGCTCGCTCAGTCAATTCCTCCTATAGTCTCAGGTCTATCATAGACTCTCTAAGGAAGCCCACTCAGTCAATTCCTTCCCTAGTCTGGAAAGGTTTTAAAGAAATTACTACAAAGTAAATACTCTCTGAGGGAGCTCACTCAGTCTACCCGCTTGTAGTTTATAATATCCAAGACTCTCTGGGAAGCTCACTTGGTCTATCCCCTATAGTCTATAATGTCCAAGACTCTCTAAGGAAGCACACTCGGTCTACCCTCCTTTAGTCTATAATATCCAAGACTCTCTTGGAAGCTCACTCGGTCTATCCCTTATAGTCTATAGCACCAGGTTCTCATAGTCCCATTCCAGTCAGTTCATAATAATTATATAAGGACAAATTACACATACATTGCTACTTGGCTAACCGGTGTACAACATAACAAGCATGTTAATAATATCATTCCATCCTACGATCACAAGACATGGAAAACAGGAATAACAGCCAAAGGATAACAAGACCCAAAGGTCATAAACCTAACAAGTCATGGGAAAAACATCCAAGAATAGAAAATTATCCTCACACATGATCAAATTACCTCTAAACAAGCATACAAAAAAGGCAGGAAAACAACAGGGGCGAAAAGGTAAACAGGCAATACCCCGTTCACTAGTATTGGTGTAATTTTCACATAAAACACAAAGACTTCGAATGGTAAGGCACAAACCACATAATCAGGCACACAAGGAATAGTAGGCATCCCAACAAACAAGAAAGATGTATCGCGTCAGGCTTACTAGCCACCAACCAGGAAGCACCTCTGGTAAACACTACAACATCAGGAAAACCAAGTCAGATATAAACAAACAGTGAGCGTGGCCTGAACGCCCAACCCAGAAATACATCTAAAGCACAACGGGATTACCAGTAGGAATGGGTTCTAAGTGACACCTGATCAGCACCTCTACCCAAACCCGATATAACAACTCAGGGTCGGTCAAACAATGGGCACCCACTGGGTACCTCAGGTCAAACACTGAGGAGACATCATAATCGGTATCCTCCAGGTAAGCACAAGTGAAGGAATCCTACATAGGATCCTTGGAAAAGATTAAGGGAGGAATTATACACAGGATATTCAAAGGAAGGACAACATAGGAATTCCATAACCTTGTTCCTGTCAAAGGAAGAACAAGAGAGATATCCTAGAAGGGACTCCCTAGGTCAGCACACAAGAAAAGACATCCCTCAGGGGATCCTTAGAAGTACCTGGTCTCAAAGCCTCATAGGACAGAAAGGAACATCTCAAAAGCGTAACATTTTATAAAGCATGGGTTATGGGATATATCTCATATATCATCTTCTATTAAATGTCTCAACTAAGTTGGTCCGGACACCCAACCTATCTACCACACCATGTCTAACTCTCAGGTGATAACTGAACAAGATAAGTGGAGGGAGAACCCCTCCATTTAGATAGAAACCCTAAATCCCCCTTTATATGACCTCTAAAAGTAAAAATAATTCCACCATTGCGATCTACATGAAAAAACGCTCAGAATCAACTACTCACGCACCCAATTCTGACTTCCGGAGCCCAAGATATCTCAAAATTACTAAACTGAAGCAGTACATGGCCAGAGCACAATGGGCCTACCTGTGTAAAATTACACGGCATGTAATTTATTGTAAATGGCATGTACTGTTCAAAAAAAGTCACTCCGTGTTCGTTTTCACTAAAACACATGCCCAAGTACAACTACACGGCATGTACTTCAAAAAAACCCAATATTTTGTGTTCTATTTCACACGGCCAGCCACACGGCTACCCACTACACGGTGTGTACTCAAATTACACGGCTTGTACTTAAGAAAACTTTATCTTCCTTGAATGGGAAGAACACACGGCATGTACCCCAGGAATACATGCCGTGTATTCTGGGTTTTCCGACGGGAAAACACTGAAAACACCGGAAACGCCCGTTTTCGCCCCTGAAACAGTAGATCGATTCCCATGGGTATACAAGAAAGAAATATAAGGATTTAAAAACTTAAAACTACATGTTTTAATAGAATATATGGAGAAAACATAAACGGACCTACCTTTGGATGGAAACTGCAGATGCTTCAGTTGATTTCTCGGCTCCCGGTTGCAGCACGATGACTCAGCGCGTCGAGAGTTTCGAATCGGTACCACTCTCACCTTCCTTCTCTCCCGTTTTCTCAATCTCCAAATTCTCACATAGGTCATGGCCAATTAGGAGTGGAATAGGAGATGTGCACAAGGAGAATGAGGAAGGAAGAGGGAAGAAAAAGAAAAAGAAAGAAGAAAAGAAAAGGAAGAAAAAGGGGCCCGGCCCGGCCCCGACGCCAGGCATGAGTTTATGCCTTCCCTAGGCTAAACTCTCCATTCCAGACTCCACGGAATAGATGAAAACTCAATAAGACACTCCGTTTAAAATTTATTTCCAAATAAACCAGCATGAATAATTTAATATTTAATTTAATAATACTTAATATTAAATATTATGCTAAAATTCGAACAGCTCAGATTTTCTCTAAACACCTGTCCTAGGGTAAACTTCAAATTCCGAGACCAACAGAGCTATCGGAAAAATTATCTGAGATCATATGGTATGGTAAAATGACTGTTTTACCCCTCATGAGCACCCAATAGAAAAAATTAAAATTTCTGCTCAAAACAACTCTTCGGAAAAACACGGGTTCTTACAGAATAACAAAAAAAATATATAGGAATTATATTTTGAAATGAAATAATTATTATGATTACTTAATTTTAATAGAAATTGGTAAGATTAGATTTTCTCATTGTTGCATCACCCTCAATTTCCAGTAAGTAACCCTTAATTTATGATTATTAGTATATAATGTGTTTGGGTTATGTTTGGGAGGGTTTGGAAACCTTTTGGATTTTTAGGGAATTTATATAGGTTCACAATTTTATCATTGTTTTAAGAAATCAAGAAACTCTTATAAGAAATCATGCATAGTAAGATAGGGGCTAGGGGAAGGCGTATAGTTTTTCTAAACCGTGTTGCCAGCTACGAGAAACATTGCAAAGTGGGACAATGGTTTTTTACATGGCTGGTGCACAGTATATCTAAATTTTTTGGCCAATTATGGGAGGTCCTCCTTGAGTAAGTGGCTAGAATATAGTTTGCACTAATTTTTTCTAACCCTGTAACTAATCGTACATAGTTTAAAAATAAGATAAAAAGGTTGATCTGGGTCTGGATTATGTTTTCACCCATCATTTTTGCACCAAAATGGCCCTAACTTGGTATTTCTCCATCCCAAAGGTTGTAAAACCTCTTCACATCAAATTATAAGTGATATGAAGGTTTTTATTTGTGTTTTGAAGCTTTATTCCCTTGGTAAGTCATGATTTATTGTAGTTTCCATGGGTTTTCTTAGATTTACAATCCTCTATTTCTCGGGTTCTTAGATCTAACCCACTGTGGACACATATAAAGTTTATTTATATAGACAGTGGTTATATTTTCCCTTATTTATGATAGGGGAAGACAATTAAGGCATGTTTTTGGTGAATTTATCTGGTTTTGTGGAATTTTTCGGGTTTTTCTCAATTATCACTCTAATTTCTGAGGTAGGTGGCATGAATATCGGCTCATATTCTTAGAACCTGATGGATTAATTTCAAATTTATTAAATTTCATGGAAATGATTTTGAAATTTATTCTCAATGAATTGTAGAAACCTCCTTGAGTGATTGTTTGAGTTTTATAAGGATTTTTGGTGAAATTGTGGAATTGTGGAAAGGGGTTGTAAAATGTGATTTGTTTTTTTGATTTTAAAATGTTGATTTTAAAATATATAATATCTAGATTTTTTGAATATGGTTTAATTATTATGTTTTCAATAAAAGGGTGGTTTTATATAAATTTATTTAAATGGTTTGTTTGAAATGTTTTAAATTAAAGAACAGTTTTATTGAAATGGTTTGGATTGGTTTTTGCATACATGGCCATTGTGAGTTTATGATTTTGATATAAACCTGAATATTTTGTGTGTACCATTTTTTACAAAGGGATTTAAACCTAGATAATGGGAATGTGTCATTGGGGAAAAAGGAGATTGGACACTTTGTGATGACCTAATGGGTGGATGAGAAACCACTCATGAGAATGGAACTACTAGAGAAGAATTCATGTGTGCATGTTTGGGGAATCATGGATTGGGTATGCCAAAAATAAATATGAAATTGTTTTAAGTTATTGATTTGTTTCTTTTCATTGAAAAGAAATTTGGTATGGAAAATAATTTTTGTATTAAACTACATGGATTTGATATAAAATGTTTTCAATTGATTTATATAAACTTTTTATATAAATGTGATAACATATTCTATCATAGTGGCATGAGCACAAGAGCCTCAGACCAGTTTGTGAGGACTCCCTAGGTACATCCAAGAGATCCGAGATCAAATCTTGGTGGAGGAATATTTTAGGGTTACTGTAGAAGTACTATAGAATGCACTGTAGCAGTACTGTAGCAGGCACTGTTCGGTACTGTAGCAGCCTGAACTATTCATCCATCTGGGAATTCGGGCTACCAGTTTGGTCCTCGGGTCCTACAAGGCTTTCATCCCACCCAAGGCCTTCGGGACAGTTGATTCTCAAGGCCTTCAGGCCACCTTAAGGCATTAGGGCCACCCCAGGGCCTTCAGGCCACATGAATGCAGGCCCCATACTCTCTACAAAATAGGAGCAACCCCAGAAGAGGGTTTAGAGTAGGTGCACTCACCAGAGAAGAGCCAAATGGATTGTCAGAATGCGAGGGTATGACTATACCATCAGTACTAGCCTGTGGTTGCACAGGAATCCCAGCCAGATGTTCATGCAAAGGTGGAGAGCTACTATCAAGATGCAGATGCTAGGGTGGGGCAGTTCCTTGTAGAAAGTATGGTTGAATTTTCTAAGACCTTCGGGTCATGTAATCTCCTAAGCCTCTGGGCGATGTAATCTCTGAGCTTACGGGACTTGTAAGGGTTCCCCCTCATTCCTTGAAAGGGGGTTTACCAAAAATCAAAAAAAAAATGAAGGCCTTCAGGCTGGCTCATAGTGGCATGAGTAGGGAACTCAATTGGGGAATGTCTGTCAAGTTTCATTACTCACCCATTATTTGGAAATGTGGTGATTTAACAGATATCATTTATTGGTACATATGAAAAGGTAAAGTATCACACTTCTTTAGGGTTTCATCATTATACATGGGATGTTTTTTGGAGTTTGAGCATGGAGCAGGTTGGACCTTTAGAGTTATGTGGGTTTTCATTGAGTTTTGTTGGACTTGTATTCCCCTGTTTACTTTGATGTTAGTTGTCTTCCATTGTGGTACGTTATTTCTGTTTGATTTTTTATATCAATAGTATTACAATGAGATTTTTTACATTATTATCACGAATTACTTAGTGGCCTTTTGTTTTGTAATGTTTGGCTATGTTTTTTATATTTAATGGAAAAATCAGCCCGATCTGTTAATGAATCCCTTGGAATTTATTTTCATACTTTGGAGACTTTTGGTTATCACTTAAGGCCATGTAATGTCTTTATACCTTCTCAAGCTAATGAGAAGGGGTGAGATGTAAAAAATTGTATTATCTTGTTTAGTCCTTGAGAAACAAATGGTCATCTGTTTTTTCTTTCATGGAGTTGATATTCATTATGGTTTATTCCTCAATATGGGATGGTAGAAAGGAGTAGGAATGTTGGGAATTGAAATGTAGATCATAAAAATACATAGATAAACATTTTATGCTAAACATCAGGTTACCAGGGATTTTGGTACATAAATGTTTTGGGGACACTTATAGGAGTAAAATATTAATTTCATGGGTTTATCCAATGATAAAATCATGAAATGCATTATAGAAATGCCTTCCCAATAGGAGTAAAAATTTTATTTTGAGTTGTGATATATGATTTGTTAAAAAAGTTTATATTTATAAAAAAATTAATGTGGTTTTCAAATTTGATATTTTGAAAAGGTATGAAAAGGTTATTTTGAAAATGGAATGCTTTTCAAAATCAGGTTGAAATTGTCAAAAATGGTGGAACACAGAAAATGTTGAATTTTTGAAAGAAATGTTGGGATAGTATAATGTAATATAATTTGAAATTTTTACAACTCTAGTTGATATATTGTGAGACATATAAGATTTGTTGTGGTTATAGAAAATGGAACCTGGTAGGTACCCTAGAAACTAAGTAGAGGAAGATTCTAACAACATGGTTTCACATGATCCATAGGTGAAACAAAATCTAGTTCAAAAGTATAATAAAATAATTTAAAGTTGTCGAAAAATGGAATAGAAGGGATAAAACAAAAAATTGGATCATTGCATCCATTTCTAGAAGTATAATCCACCCATCTTCATGGGTGATTTGGAACCAAAGAAAGAATATATATGGATGAACATTATGAATCAAATATACAATTTTATTAGGACATGAGAAGTGGTGATAGTACATATGGAAACAAATATGCTTGAGGATCTTGCACAATAATGGTGGTATTTATCAGTTCAGAAAAAATTAGACCAAGTCCTTGCATGGGAGGATTTTTAAGAATAATTTAACAAAACATCCTATCCTCACACATTCAGGATTGAAATAATGATATATTTCTTCATATCAAAATATGTGAGCCTCAAATTGACAAAATATGTGGCTAAATTTATGGGTTTGTTATACTTTTCAATAAATTTGCTGCTAGTGCATCATTGAAGGGACACATCTTTGAATCAGGGATGAGGTAGAATATTCACTCAAATATTGATGTTTTCTATATTACAAATTATACAGATATGGTCAATAGAGAGATGGTGGTAGAAAGGGACATATGAAGATCTATGTGTGGATGGAGAATTTTTATACATATAAGAAATTATGGGAACCCTAATACTGAGATAAAGTGGAAGAGCACTACGGGAAAAATGAGCAATTGCGACGGGTTATTTGCGACGGGATTTATTCCCGTCGCAAATAGTCATGTTAAAAACTTATTTGCGACGGGGGTATTTCCCCGTCGCAAATAAGGAGGCTTTTGCGACGGGATTTCTTTCCCCGTCGCAAATAGTTTTCCCGCGATGCGCGCCAAATCGCGGGAAAACTATTTGCGACGGGATTGCTTTCCCCGTCGCAAATAACCGGCGGCGGTAAAAGGTATTTGCGACGGGAATATCCCCCCGTCGCAAATACTATGTCGGCAGGGGTTATTTGCGACGGGTCCCGTCGCAAATAACTATTTACCGGTTGACCGTAATAAATGTTGGCTAAGGTATTTGCGACGGGTACCGTCGAAAATAATAATATTTGCGACGGGAATCCCGTCGCAAATAATCTAACCTATAAATACCCCCATCCGTTTTTTTCATTTCATTCTCATTCCTTATCTTCTCCTTCTCTGAAAATTATATTTCTAGAGTTGAGTTTTTCTCCAGTTTAATTTGTTTCTCCGGAGCTGATATTAAAGTTTTCAAGAACGATCAGAACAGATCATTTTTCAAGGTATTTTTAATTTTTTATTTATTTTTAATTTTTTATTAGTTTCAATTATTATTAATTAGTTGTAATTTAATTATGTTTACATTGTTTTATTATTTAATAAATTTAAATTATTAGTATTGATTGGTAATTAGGAATAATTAGTAATAATTTTTAATAATTAAGAATAAATATTAATAATTAGTTATAAATACCAATAATTAGGAATAAGAACATTATTACATTATTAGTTTATTTTATTATTAATATTAAAATAATATAATTTTTTATATATATACAATTCTTTTTTCATCTGTGTGTTTGCTGTCTTCACATGTATTATTTGTATGTGGAGATAGAAAACGCACAGATGAAAGAAGAATTGTATATAAATTAGAAAATTATATTATTTTAATATTAATAATAAAATATATTAATAATGTTATTATTTATAATTATTGGTAATTATTTCTAATTATTGATAATTATTCATTTAATTACTAATAATTAGAAACAATTATCAATAATTATCAATAATTATGAATAATTAGTAATAATTAGTAATAATTACCAATAATAAGTATTAATTACCTATAATTAGTATTAATTACCTATAATTAGTATTAATTACCAATAATTAGTATTAATTACCAATAATTAGTATTAATTACCAATAATTAGTAATAATTACCAATAATTAACAATAATTAGTAATAATTACCTATAATTAGTATTAATTACCAATAATTAGTATTAATTACCAATAATTAGTATTAATTACCAATAATTAGTAATAATTAGGAATAATTAACAATAATTAGGAATAATTAGTATTAATTAGGAATAATTAGTATTAATTAGGAATAATTAGTATTAATTACCAATAATTACTATTAATTACCAATAATTAGTATTAATTAGGAATAATTAGTATTAATTAGGAATAATTAGTATTAATTACCAATAATTAGTATTAATTACCAATAATTAGTATTAATTACCAATAATTAGTATTAATTACCAATAATTAGTATTAATTACCAATAATTAGTATTAATTACCAATAATTAGTATTAATTACCAATAATTAGTATTAATTATTAATAATTACCAATAATTATCAATATTTAGGAATAATTAACAATAATTGCCAATAATTACCAATAATTAGTAATAATTACCAATAATTAGTAATAATTACGAATAATTATCAATAATTAGTAATAATTAGTAATAATTAGCAATAATTAGTAATAATTAGCAATAATTAGAAATAATTAGCAATAATTAGTAATAATTAGCAATAATTAGTAATAATTAGAAATAATTAGTAATAATTAGAAATAATTAGTAATAATTAGAAATAATTAGTAATAATTAGAAATAATTAGTAATAATTAGTAATAATTAGAAATAATTAGTAATAATCAGAAATAATTAGTAATAATTAGAAATAATTAGTAATAATTAGAAATAATTAACAATAATTAGTAATAATTAACAATAATTAGTATTAATTACCAATAATTAGTATTAATTACCAATAATTAGTATTAATTACCAATAATTATTATTAATTACCAATAATTAGTATTAATTACCAATAATTCGTATTAATTACCAATAATTAGTATTAATTACCAATAATTAGTATTAATTACCAATAATTAGTATTAATTACCAATAATTAGTATTAATTACCAATAATTAGTATTAATTATTAATAATTACCAATAATTATCAATATTTAGGAATAATTAACAATAATTGCCAATAATTACCAATAATTAGTAATAATTACCAATAATTAGTAATAATTACGAATAATTATCAATAATTAGGAATAATTAGTAATAATTAGCAATAATTAGCAATAATTAGTAATAATTAGCAATAATTAGAAATAATTAGCAATAATTAGTAATAATTAGCAATAATTAGTAATAATTAGAAATAATTAGTAATAATTAGAAATAATTAGTAATAATTAGAAATAATTAGTAATAATTAGAAATAATTAGTAATAATTAGAAATAATTAGTAATAATTAGAAATAATTAGTAATAATTAGAAATAATTAGTAATAATTAGAAATAATTAGTAATAATTAGAAATAATTAACAATAATTAGTAATAATTAACAATAATTAGGAATAATTAGGATTAATTAGGAATAATTAGTATTAATTAGGAATAATTAGTAATAATTACCAATAATTAGTAATAATGATTATTAATTACCAATAATGATTATTAATTACCAATAATTAGTATTAATTACCAATAATTAGTATTAATTACCAATAATTAGTATTAATTACCAATAATTAGTATTAATTACCAATAATTAGTATTAATTACCAATAATTAGTATTAATTACTAATAATTAGTATTAATTACTAATAATTAGTATTAATTAACAATAATTGCCAATAATTAACAATAATTAGTAATAATTAACAATAATTAGCAATAATTACTAATAATTAGCAATAATTAGTAATAATTATCAATAATTAGCAATAATTAGCAATAATTAGCAATAATTAGCAATAATTAGCAATAATTAGGAATAATTAGCAATAATTAGGAATAATTAGCAATAATTAGCAATAATTAGCAATAATTAGCAATAATTAGCAATAGTTAGAAATAATTATCAATAATTAGAAATAATTAGAAATAATTAGCAATAATTAGCAATAATTAGAAATAATTAGCAATAATTAGCAATAATTAGTAATAATTAGCAATAATTAGCAATAATTAGCAATAATTAGTAATAATTAGCAATAATTAGCAATAATTAGCAATAATTAGCAATAATTAGCAATAATTAGCAATAATTACCAATAATTTGGAATAATTACCAATAATTTGGAATAATTACCAATAATTTGAAATACTTACCAATAATTTGGAATAATTACCTTATTACATTATTTGTATATTTTATTATTAATATTAAAATAATATAATTTTCTATATTATATACAATTATTTTTTCTTCTGTGTTTTTTCTGTCTCCACATGTAATATTGGCATTCTTTTTCAAAATTATCAACCTACTTGCCAATGGAGAGGTGAAAGTGAATGCCAATATTACATGTGGAGACAGATTGTGAAACACACAGATGAAAAGAGAATTGTATATAATATAGAAAATTATATTATTTTAATATTAATAATAAAATATACTAATAATGTAATGATGTTATTATTATATAATTAATATTTATGAAAAAAATTATATTAGTATTATTAAAAAAATAAAAAATCAATATAATATTAAAATTATCAATATTTGTAACAGGTTTTGCTTTATTCTCAATATATTCAATCCTTGCTTGTGTTTTTTCTAACAAATTATTCAAAACCAGTAATGCTTTTATATTTTATAGAAAAATATGGAACAACGAGGTCGTCAACAGTCATTATTAGATGACCGCATATGGATAAATCAACGTAGAAATCCAAATGGTTCTGGTTTAAATCCAGTATATATAGAGGGTGTGGAGAGTTTTTTATCATTTGCGGCATCAAATCCAGAATTTGTTTCAGAAGGAAAGATAAAATGCCCTTGTAGAAAATGTGCATTGAGAACGTTTGACACGTTTGACAAAGTGGGGGAACATCTCTTGCGTTTTGGTTTTCAAGAAGATTATGTTTTTTGGTATCAACACGGTGAACGCAGTTCCAGAGCAGGTGATACCAACTTGATTCCGGATCCATCCCAGTTTCAAGATTTAGTACATGATGTTGCAGGTTCATCTGTTCAACATACAGAAACTCCGGCTGATATAGCTTCAAATCCTGAGTTGGGACCGTCTGAATTTTATGAGTTGTTGAAGTCTGATGAGGATGCATTATATCCTGGCTGCAAGATGAGTAAATTAGAAGCAGTTGCAAAATTTATGGCTATCAAATCAGATAACGGAATGTCAAACACATGTTTTGACCAGATATTTTCTTTGCTGAAAACACTGTTACCCGAAGGAAATGTTTTACCTGCAAATTACTATGAAAGTAAGAGGTTGGTTCGAAATTTGGGACTTACTTGTCAGAAGATTCATGCATGTTCAAATGACTGCATTTTATATTCAGGGGAAAATGAGTCGTTGGATAGTTTTCCCACATGTGGGCAACTGAGATATAAAGAAGGACAACACGGGAAGTCTGGTTTGATTCCTGTAAAACAGTTGAGATATTTTCCGCTTACATCCAGACTTCAGCGTTTATTCATGTCTACGAATACAGCGACAATGATGTCATGGAATAAAGAGAATATTTCAACCGATAAAAGCTTGAATCATCCAGCCGATGGTGATTCATGGAAACATTTTGATAGAGTGCATCCATCATTTGCTTTAGAAGCTAGAAATGTTCGACTGGGCCTTTCCACTGATGGTTTCTGTCCGTTTGGATCTTATGGTAGTCAATATTCATGTTGGCATGTTTTTTTAACTCCGTATAATTTACCTCCATGGATGTTGATGAAGGAGCCATATATCTTTTTGACTTTACTAATTCCAGGACATCCGAAGAAAAATATTGATGTTTATTTGAAGCCATTGATTGATGAATTAAATTTATTGTGGAGTACTGGTGTCAGTACATATGATGTTGCAACGAAACAAAATTTCATACTGAGAGCAGCATTGATGTGGACAATAAGTGACTTACCGGCTTATGGGATGTTATCTGGCTGGAGTACACATGGTCAGAAATCATGTCCTTACTGTATGGGAGAGAACAAAGCATTTATGCTCATTCATGGAAAGAAACCTTGTTATTTTGACTGTCATCGCAGATTTCTTCCAGCTGATCATCCTTTTCGCAGAAACAGATCTCATTTCAGAAAAGGAACAGCTGAAAGGGATGGACCTCCAAAAATGCTATCAGGTTCGGAGTTAAAATCGGTTGTATTTTCATTACCTCCCATCACTTTTGGTCCCACAATAAACCAACAGAAAATTTCTGGTTTTGGGAAAGAACACAATTGGATTAAACGTAGCATATTTTGGGATTTGCCATATTGGTCTGATTTGTTGGTCTGACACATGTTAGATGTCATGCATATTGAGAAGAACTGTTTTGATAATTTGTTTCATACAGTTTTGGATACGCCAGGAAAGAGCAAAGACAATGTAAATGCACGTTTAGATCTTGCCCAAATTTGCAGGCGTCCAGAATTGGAACTATTTGAGAATGTCAGAACAGAAAGGTTACTGAAACCAAAAGCAGCTTATACACTGTCTAAAGAAAACCGTTTATTATTTTGTCAGTGGATTGCAGATTTGAGACTTCCAGATGGCTGTGCTTCCAATTTGGGTAGATGTGTAAAGAATGGTCATATTACTGGATTGAAAAGTCATGATTGTCATGTTATAATGGAGAGACTTCTACCCATTGGATTAAGAGGTCTGTTGAATTCTGTGATTTGGGATTCCATAACAGACATGTCTCATTTTTTTGGGGAAATTTGTGCGGCTACGGCAGATTATGATGCTCTAGGCAAACTTGAAAAAGATGTTGTTGTAATTATATGTAAACTGGAAAAAATATTTCCGCCGTCTTTCTTCGACTCAATGGAACATTTGATGTTACATTTGCCATATGAAGCCAAATGTGGAGGTCCAGTACAGTTTCGATGGATGTACCCATTTGAAAGATGCATGCAAAAATTGAAAAGAAAAGTACGCAACAAAGCATCTGTTGAAGGATCTATTGCAGAAGCTTATTTGCAAGAGGAAATATCTTTTTTCTGCTCCCATTATTTTGAATCTGAGTATCCTTCAAAACACAACCGAATGGGACAGAATGAGAGGAATATTGATGAAATCGACAATCAATTATCTGTTTTCAACCAGTCAGAGCTTGGTTTTGGTGGAGTTTCTGAACGCTGGCTTTCAGATGATGAACATCATAGAGATCATACGTATGTTCTGCTCAACTGTGAAGAGATGACATCAGTTGTACTGTAAGTGTTTATATCACTTATTCTATCATTTATGTTACAGTAAATAACTTTGGTTTTTATAGGTTGTATGATTATCATATCAAGAAACAAATTCCACAAATTACAGCAGCTGCTCTCGAAGAACGGCGACTGAAAAATTTCTCTCAGTGGTTTCAAAAACTGGTAACATAAATTCTTTATCATTTAGCAACTCATTCAATGTATAGTTTACTATATTGATAATTATTTCACAAATCTTCAGGTGTCTCGACATGATGATAAAATTGACAAACGGCTGTGTGTATTGAGTAACCCACCTTCCAAACTTGTTAAAACTTATAATGCATATGTGGTGAATGGATTTCGATTCCACACGCATGCATATGGGGAATCGAAAAAAACAATGAACAGTGGAGTTAGCTTGAGAGGATCTCATCATCGAGAAAATGAAGTTGACTTTTATGGCATACTTGATGAAATCATTGAACTCTGTTATCTTGGACAACATTACATAACCATGTTCAAATGTCGGTGGTTGGATACAGAGAGAGGCGTGCGTGTTCATCCGACTCATGGAATCATCGATATTAAATGTAAAAGTGTTCTCGCAGTAAATGAACCATTCTTATTGGCTCAACAGGCATATCAAGTTTATTATGCAAAGTACTGTGCAACATCAAGAGACTTGACTGATTGGTGGAGTGTAATAAAAATCAAAATTCGAGACAATCAGTTTAGTCAAAGTGAATGTGCTTTCACTGATGTGCAAAGAATTGAAGTTTTTCAAGAGAGTACTCAAAATCAATCTTTTTTACAAAGAGATATGAGTATCGATGACGACACCCCACATTTAAGAGTCGGTGATGACGATGATGTTAATGATGTCACACATGAATTTGAAATGGTAAGAGATGAAGCAACTGCAACTCGAATGGATATCGATGATGTTGAGGAGGAATATGAAGATGACATTGACATATATGAAGATGATGATGAAGATGAACACTTATAGAATTCCATGGTATTTATATACAATCATAATATGTATATATGTATATATAATAGTAATTATCAATTATTTGCTAATATTAACATTTTCTGTTTCAGATGGACGAGGCCACATTTCGTGAGTTGGCGGAGGCTGACCTGCCTTTCGATGCGGATGAGTTGCTGACAGATGACCCTCAGCCTGTAGGCGCTCCAGGGAGTATGCGGAGGGGGCGCGGTCTTGCACGATTGATGATTCCTGACCCCGTCCCCGAGCGACGTCCACGTCTTGGGTTTGATCCGCGCACCCGGAGGTGTGATAACCTGTGTAATAACCTGTGAATTTGACTAAGATTTCATTAATCTATTCACATAATAAATGTTTATTATTTTTTCAGTTTTTCGCATATTGCAGTCGGACAGGGCAGCGCTATTTTGCGCAACTATTTCTCTCAGCCGTGGACCACATGGGAGCAGATTCCCATTGATGTGCAGCAGGCCATGTTCGGCCATTGGTTGGTACCTACGTAAATAAATAATTTTTATTTTGAAAATTATTTCATTTCTAACTTGATATTTTGATTTATTTGTAGGGTTTATGGTATCCGATCGAGGATACCATGCGTGACGCCATCCACGAGGCATGGGAGGTGGCCATGCGTGATCGCCTTCGTCAGTTTTTGCACAATTTAAGAAACGCTGCGATGAAGAAAGCAGGAGTGTCAGATTTTGAGGAGTCTTGTAGAGCACACCGACCAGAGTACATTTCATCCCATGTATGGGATGGATTATGTGCGCACTGGTTGAGTGGTGCCTTTCAGAGGAGATCATCGGTGGGGAGGCAAAATCGGGGGAGGCAGGAGGTGACTCATCGAGCTGGGAGTCGTTCTTTCAGTACTCATAGACAGCATCTGGTACGTACATTATTTATAAATATTTTATATAACTATAAATATTAACAGTTTATTTTTTATTCTTATAGGCTGTCGAGCACCCCGATATTACAGAGTACGACGTATATCGGAGGATGTATAGTGATCCTGCTACTGGGGAGCTCAGAGGTGATCGTCAGCATCACATCGTGGTCAGTATTATTTGTTTTCAAGTTTAAAAATTAACTACATATAATATATTCACAATTTTAATTTTAAATTGCAACTATAGGAGTCATATGAGGCCGCAGCGGCACAGGCCCGGCCTGAGAGTCAGGCCGAGTCATCAGATCAGACCACTGCCCGTCAGTTTGATGAGGCGGCATGGATGCAGGCCACCCAGTATGCCTTCGAGAAGGGCCGGGTAGTTGGTATCGGCTCTCGACTGACTCCCGGAGATTATTATGGCAGTGCTGCGATGTCGGCGTCCAGCTCGAGGGGAGCTCGTGCATCTTTTTCTACACAGTATGAGGAGCAGTTGCGATCTCAGACTGCACAGATAGAGAGTCTCCGACAGGAGCAGGAGCAGATACGTCAGCAGCATGAGGAGGAGCGTCGACGCCAGCAGCAGCTGTACGAGGAGCAGACGATTCGGTGGCAGCAGCAGCATCAGGAGCAGATGGAGTACATGCGCCGACTCACTCATGCTTTAGGGATGGAGTTTCCTCCACCACCATCTGCAGATCCCCCACCTCCCCCCCTCCTACAGATTAGAGTTTGTATTTCTGTTATAAAATTTGTGAAATCAAAATATTTTTTTTTCTATTCGTAGTTTCTGTCTCATTATAAAATATTAATAATATTATATTTTTAAATAACAATATTAATATGAATAATAATAATATTTATATTTTATAACATTAAATTATATATATATATTAAAATTTTATTTATATAATAAAATAGTATATATATATTAAAATTTTATAATATTATAATTTAATTATTTTTTTGTAATACTTGAATTATTTTTATATTTGAATGTAAAATAATTCTATTATTTTTATATTAATTAAAATAACTTATTAATATTTTTTTTATTTATGAATTATAATTATAATATTATTATATTAATATTCTATTATTTTTATTTTTGAATTATAATTCTACTATTATTATAGTAATTAAAATAATTTATTATTTTAATTTGTAAATTATAATTCTATTATTATATTAATTAAAATAATTTATTAATAATTTATTTTTTTTATTTTTTTATAGTATTTGCGACGGGATACTATGCCCGTCGCAAATACTAGTATTATTAATAATTTTTTATTTTTTTTTAAAAAGAGTATTTGCGACGGGTCCCGTCGCAATTACTATGAATAGTATTTGCGACGGGTCCCGGTTCCCGTCGCAAATACTAGTATTATTAATTTTTTTATTTTAAAAAAAACGTTATTGCGACGGGCCCGTCGCAAAAACTATTTGCGACGGGCCCGTCGCAATAACTGTTTAAAAAGTTTTTTACAAAAATACGGAATACTATTTGCGACGGGGAGAATGCCCGGCGCAAAAAAAGGCTTTAGCGACGGTCCCGTCGCAAATAAGTTTAGTTGCGACGGCGTTTTCCGCAACGGGCTATTTGCGACGGGATCCCGTCGCAAATAGCCCGTCGCAAATACCTGTTTTTCCAGTAGTGGAGGGACACATATTTTTGAGGAATGAGGATGACATCGAATCAGACAATGGATCAGTAATTCTTCCTCCAATACCTAAGAGAAAATCTAGAAGTTCCAAATGTGATTTGTTTGAAGATATGAAGAGAGAGTGTATGATAACACCTATAGAAATCCGTGATTACAATCAGATGGTGAATCTTCAGCATAATTGTTGCAGTGCTATTTGGTACGGTGTTCAGGACACATATCATTTGTTGCAAATGTCGTTTTCTTCAATGAGATGAGGGCATTTAAATCAGTATCTTTAGGAGAAAATACCTACTCATGGTGACTCTAGGAATACCATGACTCCCCTAAAAGGGAAATTCCAGTAAAGAAATAAGGAATAATGTATTATGAGAAAAACATTATATAAATCTATGGATGTTATTGTAGACAATCAATCTAGACTATCAATGGTGAGAAGTACGATTCATTGGAATTATAACCTTATTCAATATTTGTTTTATACAGGTGAATACCATTCCATTATTTCTTCTCATGCTATTTATTTTTTGGGTTTGAGTGTTGAGATGATGCCTTTTGTGTTAAAACATTGTACTCCTCTTGATCAAAGAGAATGCCAAGACATTGTGTCTAGATCATGTTGTATAATTGTTGATGGACTAAGCTGATATGTTACCACCCCTACCAATAAAGGGTACCCTTACTGTGTTGAAAATGGGTGAAGAGAGATAGTGATCCCTCGATTTTTCCCTACAGTGGGACTCATGTTGGTGAATAACACTGATGGTTTAATAAAAATGCATATGGGATGAATTATTCTCTAAGAGAAACACATGCCAAAGAAAGAGATAAAATGGACACCAACCAAATCCTACTCATGCTACAATATAAAAGAAATTCCAAGTACAAATATATAATGTCTTGATAGAACTACTACAACTGGAAGGGAAAACATCAAGTACCAACATAAAGTAAGGATGATAGTGACCACAAATCCCATTCTGCTCCAACAAAACCCCAAGCTAGTAGTAACCAGCTTGATCTCCAACTCGCTCAAACTGACCTGAAAAACACTTTATATATATGTTGGGTGAGTATAACAGTATACTCAGTAAGATCCCCCTTAGATACTCTCATTAAAATGTAATGAATGCATGCTAAATCACAATGATCATCAAGTGAACCTAACTACTCATCTAAAAAGGTACACTAATTTACCAACCATATAATGACTACTCTCACTGAGTATCACATACAAGAGAATATAATATATAAAGAATATCAAGGGTACCCTACTACCGCTTCCCTACTGGTTTGCCTCTCTACCCAAACATTGTACATCCTAAGTACCTCTCTTAAAAAGGCTAGCCTACAGACACTCGAGTGAAACACCAAAACTTGCACCTCGGGAAACATACCACCATGTCCCCATAACAAAAATTAACCAAGTAGTTTATAGTATCCACCACAACATGAATAATTTGTATCATATGTTGGGTATTATACATCAAGCCATAACATCCCATATACTGAGTAAGGATCCTCAACCCATCTTGACCTATACACATTATTCCTATAGTAGTCATTAAGAAAATATATCTAGAATATTTGTGTTAAATAACTACAATCCATTACATCCCTTTAAACACACATATAGGGAAAACTAACTACCATGCATACCCTCATAAGTAATTATCATGTGAATAGAGAAGGTCCAAATGGGGTAGTCAGCCATCAATCCTCCCATTGGTATGTTGGAAAAAACACCACATAGGGCTCAGAATCACAAAGGTGTCAATTACCCTAACTGATAGGGTGGAGTTGTGTGTAGAAAAACAAAAATTACATGATATAATATATCTCACAATCACACTATGGTAATATCCTAGTCTCAGAAACAACTACAACTAACATCTCTAAGGGATCAGACTGCCACTACTAAGACCAAATATCCAATCACCACACAACCATTTAAAAAGATACATTAAATTTTCTTATTCCTTTTCATCAAATTCAATTTACACTAATTACTTATTAAAAATTAATTAGCTCATATAATTTCCTCATAAAATCACATTACTATATCAACAAATATCCATGCCCTCAAAGCATATGAAAATTAAGTCCATGACTTCTCAGAATTTCAAACTCAACATTGCATCCCAGCAAGCTCGAACCCCATGGGTTAAAATTTTATTCATTTATTTAACAACATTTCTTTCCATATCACTAGGTTATCTAGGAAGACATTATAAACAACCCAAACATAATGGGATCGACATAGTGAGTACATGAACCTTCTTTTGAGTCTTCACCACCTATATGAGAAGATTAAACTCATCTAACAATGAGGATCAAAACATGAAAAGCATGTGGCATACCCTACTCATCTCCAGATGCCATGGAAAGAGAGAAACCAAACACATCTGTCAAACCCAAACAATGGGGAATGAATCACAGATAACAAACAACCTAGACTTTATCTAAACAACATATTCAAATAAGCATCCCACATTCATAAAAATGGGTATTCGGAACTTCAACCTATTCTGTTTTCACCAATGTCCTCCCTGATATCCAAAAGAATATACAAATGCATCTCACCACTCCAGGAATCAATTTATTTCAGAAAAACTAAGCCTCCCTACCCCTCATATAACTACAACCCTCTTGTCTTATCCATACTTGGTTCACATCACATATGGGCCTCCCCGCCCCACATACCCCAACATCCCTCCAGGATCAGCCATCCAAATCTCACATCACATCACAAGTATAATGAAACAAACATGGAAATAAGCTATTATCCCAAAGCAAGGAATTTTTTCTTTATAAATAATGAGCCCTCATGACTCCAAATCCCAAGGAACTCATACTTTACAAGAAATCAAGAAAATCAGGCCTTGTAAAGAAATTATCTTTTATCACACAATCGGTTCTTATTCTATCATGAATTTACCGATTCATTATCTTAGGTTGCATCTATGGGAAACCTAATCAACAAGCTTTCACTACTATTAAAAATCAATTAAATTGTTAATTTCATGTTCATTGAAGTCCTTTTTTCAACATGAACCATCATGCTTCAGGTTTATTAACCATATCAAATAAACATGCACAATTTCATTAATTTGATTATCATCAAATTACAATAACAAATGGATTCGTTAAACATGCCTATTTAATTATTTTTATACATATAATTATCAGTTAATTCAATCTTTAAATTCTTTACCAGTTTTTATCAAGAACAACATGATTACCCAATAAAGTCATGGATGTCACACTATCTAGAAAATCAAGATGAAACCATTATATTGTAACAAAGAATCAACATCTCTATGCGGTCAACGCCAATTCAATAATCCATTTACTATTTTTAATTAGGTCAATTTCATTATGATATATGTTGATAAACCATGCTAACTATATTATTGTATGTAAATAAATAAATAATCAATGAAACCCTACCTCAAAAGGTCATCGACATTCTTCGCATGAGAATACACTGCATAACAGATCTCTGATCACCCATCTTGCAAGATCTACATTCATATGGGGATATCACAACAACACCTCATAATGAAAAACCAAGTGATACCCCATTAGAAACATGGGTAAAAAAAGACAAATCATGATGAGATGGACATGAGTGAAATAAGATAGAACTAGGAGATTCTGTTAGAAAGAGAACGAAAAAACACATTGTAGATCAAGCTGAGTCACCAAGGATTGATGATGGAAACCTGACCTTGATTCCCATCGAAGGGATCTCCAAAATGAAAAATATGGGACTTATGGTTCCCCTAGGATGAGATAAAGGGAAACTAAATCTTAGGGTTTGACAACCAGAGAATCTGAAAAGGCATAAAATATTACAGACTTGGGGGATTACAGGATGTGTAATCCCCTTTCACATAGTGTAATTCCTAGAAGTCAATTTCACCAAAAAACCATCACCTCTGCATTTTATTTACTTTTCAAACCTTAAAATGTTACATGACATTAAACCCTCTTTCATGTAGTGTAGATTTTCATGATGTGAAATCCTCCCAACTTCTAGAATCAATTATCTGAACTACTCCATACCACTTATAATCCTCCTCCAACCTCCGCAAGCCTCAGGAACATGAAAATGGTCTACCTATGAGGATCCGGGCCCTTATATCCTAAAAATATGAAAAAAATTCTTCTTCGATAATACAAAACCAACCTAGAGATAAAACATTAATGTGTTATCCAAACAATCACACCATGAGATACCTCTCAATGCTATCACCACCATAGGAGATCACCACCTCACTATAGGTACAAGTGAAAAACCACACAACATCCACAAATTTCTCCAAAAATCTCTTTGAGGGGAGACACCACTCAAAAGAGAGAAAGCCATAACAGGAAAAAGACAAATCTATCTCACATCTAGGAAAGGTATAAAACCATAAAAAGAACAACATTATAAGATAAGAGCTAAACATCAAAAAACTAAGTGTGTGGAGAAAATACTTGTGACTCACATTCCCAGGTACACTCCTCCACATCTTGATGTGACAATAAGACACAATCCAAGGGGATATCATGTTTCTATAACACCTTCTCCTGGAAAACCTGGATCTTTATAGGCCTCTCCTTGAAATTCATGTCATTATCAACATCGGTCTCGCCCAAATATGTGATATAAAAGTCTTCATAAAGATAGTGATAGAGCTACGACATGTTAAAAACATCATGTATCTGACACATTTTCTAGGGAAGTTCTATCTAATATTCCCTAACTCTAACATGACCCCACACCTAAAGGGCCCCAACAAACTGGGTAGAAAACTTACTCCCATAAACAAACCTTCACTTCCCATGAAGAGAAGTAACCTTTTCGAATACATGATCCCATACTATTAACTCCAAAGGTCTCCTCTTGTGATCATCATAGGATTTCTAATGATCATACTCTTCTTTAATACTCTAATAAATTTCCTAAATCATCTCTATCATATTCAATAATAGTTCTAGTCTAAGAATTACTAACTCTTAGACCCTAATACAACTCAATGGATAATGGATAGGTCAACCATATAAGGTTTCAAACAACGCAATTACCAAGGTGGAGTGAATACTATTGTTGTTAGAGAACTCTACCAAGGTCAGGTGCCTCATCCATGAACCTCCAAAATCTAGGGCACAAGAGCACAATATGTCATCAAGAGACTGGATGGTCCTCTCTATATATCCACCCCACTATTGATGAAAGTATGTGCTAAGGAATAGTTGGGAACCAAAATATTTATAGAGACCTTTCAAGACTCCAGATGTAAAATGAGGATATAAATCAAGAATGATCATCCTCGGGACACTGTACAGTGTCACGACATTCTCTTGATACTACCTTGACAAAACCTCTATTGAGCTCAACTCCTTAATCACTAAACAATGGGCCAATTTTTTCAAATGATCCACTACCATCCATATAACATCATTGCCTCCCTAAGATTGAGTTAAAATGGTAGCAAAGTACATTTACATGGCTTCTCACTTCCACATTGGAACATATAATGGATATAGAAAACAATCAAGAACACAGTGCTAGACCTTCACCTTATGTCAGACCTAACATCATGTCAATATCTTTGCAACTTCATGCTTCAAACCAATCCACCAAAACTGACCTCTCAAAGAACAACAAATATTTTTCATGCCAAGATGCACATTCAAGTGCTACATATGTATATATCTAAGAACCATCTGACACATTTACAAAGGAAAATAAATCCTTCCCTAAAACAACACTCGGTGTTGTTCATCTTCAGACCAACCATCAGGGGCCTCACCAAAAAACAACTCGGTCTCTCCAAACCTAAACCTCAAAAACCCCCCAACAAGGATTTCTCTAATTGTTGAACCATAGATGACTTCACCATAATCTATAAGAGAAACTTCTGCCCTAAAATTCTCCCATATTTTGATGTAATGATGAAGGTTCTTCCATCACTCTCCAAGAATCGCCTGATTCCAGTACTTCATGAAAGCGTGACATCCTGCTCAGCACATTGCCCATAATATTACCCTTTCCAAATTTATATGAAATATCGATGTCGTAATCCTATAAGAACTTCATCCATAGATGATGATGCAAGATCAACTCACATTTGGAGAAAACATACCTAGGGATCTTATGATCGGTTAATACCACATAATGATCACCTATGACGTAATGTCTCCACAACATCAGAGATGACACCACCATTTCTAACTCAAGACATTAGGTTAAATAGATACACTCATGGAGACATAACTTCTGAGAAGCATAAGAAATGTCAACTCTCTAATTCATTAAAAAAAACCCAAAAAAAGATGTGAAGCATCACAAAAAACATCAAAATTAACTCCTTCTATTGGAAGACAAAGAAATAGAGCACTGACCAACTTCTCCATCAGATACTCAAAACTATGTATGAAATTGATCAGTCGATAGGAACACCATATCCTTTCTAGTCAACACTATCAGAAAAGTCAAAACCTAAGAGAAATCTGAAATGAACTTCCTATAATATCTTTCAAGACCAAGGAAAATTCACACCACTACAAGTGTCTTAGGGGATTCCTAAGACATAAAAACTTCTACCTTTGATGGATCAAAAACTACTCCCTACTAGGATACATTTTCCACATGAAACATAATTCTCGAGCCCAAAAATGAAACTTCAGCAGCTTCCCAAAAAACTAATTATGATGAAGAACTCCCAAGACAACATGTATATGCTTTGTACGATCCTCCATGGATGTGACGTACACAAGGTTTTCATCAATAAAAACCAAAAAAGACTTATCCAAGAATTCAGATAACCTGATGTTCATTAACCCCTTGAACATAGTTGTAGTATTCGCCATAATGAATGAAATCACAATGAACTCGTAATGACCATGATGACAATGGAATGTAGTCTTCGGGATATATTCATCCTTTAGAGGAATATGATGATATCCTAAACATAAATAAATCATCAAGAATCAAATTTTACCCTTTAGTTGATTGAATAAATCATCAATCCATGGAAGATGTTCAGGTTTCTTCCTTGTCACTTGATTCAAGAAACAATATTCAATATAGAACCAAACAATGTCATCATACTTCTTTATGAACAAAACCGATGTACCCCTTGGTGGCACACTCGATAGAAAACAACACATTACAATAGACTGTGATCTTGTATATGCAGCTATAGAAATTCAGAAGGTTCAATCATATATAGAAACATTGAGATATGATACATTCATGGCTGTAGTTTGATGCCAAACTTGATCTATCGTGGAGGGGTTAGTGCAACAAACACTTCTAGAAATACATCATGGGACTCTTCAATGATCCTATGAAATACCAAATACTGAAGCTATAAAAAACATTGAATCAAATCATCTATCTAGGATGACAAGGACAAAATTTGCCTCTTACCACTCTGAGGGTATCACTCACCAATAAACACCACTATATCACCATCCACATCAATGAATAGAAACTTCTTCCTAAAGAAATCCATGATATCCTATATGTAATAAAAACAATCCAAGATGAGGATGATTTCATATAGTCATATCAATAAAGATAAAAAATCTCCCAAAGAGTGGTGCTTCTCCAGCACAAGTTCATAGTTTCTACATAATTCAAACAAGTTATCATGAACTCCAACTAGTGTAGTCAACACCAAGGTCATTAGAAGCCTCTCTACCTCAATTCCCAAATTATGGACATGGGTAGGTGAAATAAAGAAGTGTGTCACTCTTGGATCAAAAAAATAACACACCCTAGTGGAACACAAGCAAAGAGTAACTCGAACGACCTCTGTCTCACCTGGTGTTAGTAATGAAAATCATGAAGATGGCCATGAACAACACCATGACTTATCTAGCTATGCTAATGACCACTTTCATAGATGTAATCGGATCTCTGAGGAAGAAAATCATCCCGGGATTGCCCTCTTCCTGACCCATATTCTCTATGAATATCCCAAAATGGAGCAACCTGCTGCTGCAGCCTCATCTAAAATTTCCTTAACAATGGAACCTGAAGAAGAACAACTATCATCTACTAACCACTCAAAATGGTCAATATCTCTTACCGATGATGACATTGACATCCACTAGAAAAAAATGTGTATGATCCCATGACATCGTACTCTGAGTCGCCTCCCCAAGAGAAACAACACATTGAGGGGTGGGACCTCCCCCGACAGATCAGAAGCTCTTCTTTCATGAAAACTGGGAACCATGGGCCATATATCTACTACAAGAGGAATCCTTGAAACACCCCATATCTGATTATTTAGTTATAGATAACATCTTATTTATGACCTATAATACTTTCTAACACCTCAAGATATATCATTAGAATAAATGGGGTGACCTGGTGATATATCTCGGGATGCAAATAATCCTTGAAATGTCATACCATAGACTCCTCATATTCCAATAGGTCTGAGTCATATTGAAAAGGGTTCCCAAAATGGAATCCAAACTCTCACATACTAGATATCCTCTACCGAAGGGTAAGCATCACTTAGATACCGGATGGCATCATTCTCAATGATTAGATGTTGGCTTTGGACTAGTTTTGAAACCCCTCCCACGAGACTTCCAACTCCTCACAATACCGAAGGAACAAGAACCACCACTACCTTACTACCCCTCAAAGCATCCTCAAAGACAACAACACCCAATGCACCTTATGAACACAGATCAAATAGAAATCTATCTCAGCCTCCTCTAACCAATCTTCTTTGACTACATCTAAAATAAAACCCTCATACCTCTACATACTTTATTGTGGAAAATCTCAGAGTGTCATCCTCCAGGTGTCATCATCAATAACCCCTACTAGGTGATGATCTACTAGCCTAACCGGTTGAACATATTCCGAATAATCCTAATATGGATGTCGACATGGATTCAAGCTTGAAAAAGGAAAAATGTTCTCATTTTCTAAACCTTGAAAATAAAAGACTTATTATTAACAAATTATTTACTTTTATTAATTTTAGGTTAACCTGTCCCTATTTATACTCATTCAAACACAAGCATAAAGAAGAATGATGCATGATCATTTCGTAGGTCTCTACCCTACAACCAGTATCACCAAATTTAGTAGTTTGTGTATGCTTAATGGAAAGGGCATCAAATCATATGGAGATTAAATACCAATTTCTAATCCATTATCCTCTGCTTACAATTATTTATAAGCATACCAGACACCGTTTCCCTACCAACCCATGCAACCTCACTTGTGCCTAACTCCAAACTCCATCCTATCATTCAACCTTCATTTAATAAAACTCTTTCATGACCCCTCTTTACAAAGTGTAACCCTCCTTGGATGAAAATGGGAGAAGAGAGATAGTGACCCAGAGTCCCCCCTCTAGTAGGCCCCGAGTTGGAGACTAGAATTGAGGGTTTAATAAACATGTAGAATGGAGAAATTTACCTCTAAGAGAAACAAACACAGAAGAGAGAGATATGATATACATCAACCAAATCCTGTATAATATAAAATATAGAATTAAATACCAGTACAGAAATGTTATTTCATACAAGAACTACTACATCTAAAAGGGAAAAATACAAGTACCAACAAAAATTAAGGATAATAGTGACCATGAATCACAAACAGCTCCTGCAAAACCCCAAGATATTAGTAGATAGACTTATATCCAAATTTTATGAATTGGCCTGAAAACAATATATATATATATATATATACATAGGGTGATTATAACAGTATACTCAGTAGGATCATCCCTAGAGCCTCTTGTGAAAAGGTAAATAAAGCATGATACGTCATAGTGAACTACAAGTAAAACTAACTCATCAAGTAAATATGTATACCATGTTCCTAACCTCACTATATCTACTCTCACCAAGTATCACATGCATGATCATATAATTTCCCAAAGACAACTGGGTGAAGAACCACAACATGCACCTTGTGCAACACACCACCATGTCCACATAACCAAAAGTAACTGGTTTGTTTCCGGGATCCCCCAAAACACGTATAACATGTATCATACATCAGGTATTATAACTCAAGACATAAAAACCCATACACAAAGTAAGGATCCCCAAACCATCACATCTAATAAACATTATACCTATAATGGTCCTTAGGACACTATATCCAGAATATTTGTCTGTGAAATATCGATAATACATTACAAATCTCTCTATAAATATATGGGGAGAGCAAACCACTATGTATAACAACATAATTAAGTACCAAGATGGGAGAGTGGGTATAAAGGGGGTAGTCATTCATATATCCACTAATTGGGATGTTGGGGAAAACTCCCCCAGGGATTAGAGTCCATAGGGTGTCAATTTCCCTAATCGAGAGGGTGGAGTATGGTATAGAAACAAAAATGTACATGATATAATATAGATCACAACAACAATAAGGTAATATTATAGTCTTAGATACAACTTCATTTAACATATCCCGGACTCCCTACTTTCACTACTAAGACCATATAGCCTATAAACACATAACCATTTAAAGAGATACATTAAATTATCTTATTTTGTTACATCTATTTAACTTTACGTTAATTAATTCTTGACCATTAAATAAACACTATAATTTCCACATTATATCACATTATCATTCTACATAGATTTTTTCTTTCTAGGGCTATGAAAACATAGTAATAAACTTATTGGAATTTCAACCTCAACATTGCATCTGAGTAAGTCCTAACACCCTATGTTAAATATTTATTCATTTTTTAAAAACCTAACTTTTCATATCACCAAGATATCTAAGAAAACATTTTAAACATCCCAAACACAATGGTATGAAAATATTGAGTAGATGAACTACCCATAGAGTCTTCTTGACCTATAGAATGATAGTAAACTTATCTAAACCTAAGGAGCTAAACATGGAAGGAAGATGGAATAAACCACATGTTTTTTCCTTTCATGGAAACAGAGTAACCAAACGAATTCATCCTCCTCAAGCAGTGGGTAAATGATAGTAGATTAAAAAAACCTATCCACAAAACAAATAGTAAATTTAAATAAGCATCCATCATTTATACCAACATGTAATCCCAGATTCTACCCATTATGTCATCTTTGTTGTCCTCCCCGACATGCATATGCATATACCGTTGAATCTCACCACACTAGGAGTCAAATAATGCCAAAAAAGGATGCCTCCCTTCCCCTTATACCACAATAACCATACAGAATCAACCATTCAATTCTCAAATAACATCCAAGCCCTCCCACCCCACATACCACAATAGTCTTCTAGGTTCTTCCATCCTAGGCTCACATCACATCACAAGTAGTAGGAAACAAATATATCCATAGTCTCTTAGACCCAAATCAAGGAATTAATCCTTTACACACAATAATATTTCATGTCTTCAATGTACATGGAACTCTGCATTTACAAGCAACGAGAAACCCTAACCCCTAAATGAATTATCTTCTATCACACAACCGGTTCTTATTCCATCTTGAATTAACTGATTCATTATCATAGGTTCCAACTATGAACAAACTAAGAAACAAGATATCACTAATATGAAAAATTAATTAAAATAATTAATTTAACATTCATTTAATTCCTTTATTAGAAAGCATCATCTTGCTTCATGTTCATTAACCGTATCAATTAAACATGCCCACTTTCATCAATTTTATTATCATCAAATTACAAATACAACAACTAGATTCATTAAACATTCCTCTTTAATTAATTTATCCAATTAATTAACAATTAATTCTTGGTTTACATTTTTTACCTATTTACATAAAGAATAACATGATAGTCCAAGAAAGATATAGATATCAAACTCTCTAGAAAATCAATGGGGAACCATTATCATGGTACAGAGAAGAAACATTTCTATGTGATTGATACCAATTATTTAATCTGGTTCAAGTAGTTAATTTGGTCAATTTCATTATGATCCAACGGGTTTAATCATGAGAACACTAAGATTCCACCTAAATAAATAGAGAAGCATTGAATCAACTACCTCAAAATCTCTTCTACATTCTTCGAACAAGCACAAACCACAAAACAGATATCTAATAATCTCTCCCATAAGTTCTATATCCATATGGGTACACCGCAACACCACAACATTAAAAACTACAAAGAGAATACATGAGAAACATGGGTATGAAAAATCAATAGCACAATGAGAAAAATAGACGAAACCATAATCATACTGAGAGAGTTTGTTATTAAGTGAAGGAAAAACACATCTTGGATCATTCCAGGTCATAATGGATTAAATATGGAAGCCCAAGATTGATTCCCATAGAAGGGATCTTATAAATGATGAAGATGGGACTTCTAGGTTTCGTGGGAAGAGAGATAGATGGAAACTAAATCCCTAGGGTTTGAAAACCTAAGTGGTGGAAGAAACACTTAAAAAATTACAACGCTGGGGCATTACATGATATTTAATCCCCTTTCACATTGTGCAATACCAAAAGGTCAACAATGACTGAAAAACAATCACCTATTCATTTTATTTATTTTTCATATACTGAAATGTTAAATGTTCTGAAACCCTATTTAAAATTGTGCAACCTTTCATGATGTGAGATCCTCCCTACTTCCAACATCTAGTAGCTGAACTACTCAAAATGTCCTCAATGCCTCCTCCAAACTCCGTATGAATCGGGAAGATGCGAAGGGCTGGTCCACTTGGATCTGGAATCTTATATGATATGGGGATTCTCTATTCTTAATATGGATAAATTTTATATAACCCTAGGTATATATTGGTAGAAAAAAATTCAAGACTCACATTGATTGTTATACCTAAAGGGTCAGTTTTACACTAAATATAGCATCAAGAATCTCTTTAAAGGAAACCCAAATGTAATGAAGTTGAAACAGGCTTGTTAGATCCTCTAGTTGGAATGATCATACACTATTTTTAAGCTTTTACATAGGCATAGATTTAAGATATAAAGAATAATTGTTTTCCATCAGTATTCCTTCAGTTTTAGGATGTTTTTTCAAAAAAATATTTAGGGTTTCCACCAATTGGAGAAGGGGAGTTTTTTATTGATCAGCTTATAGGGACCAGTAATATTTTCCCTATGTATTACCAGATAGAACCAATAGAATTATGGGAACTAAAAGTGAATTTTGAAGAGACTGAAATCAAAGGGTTCATTCATATGAGCACACCTCCATGGGAAAAACTTGTCTTTTTTTGTCAAAAAGGTGGATGTAACTCTTTAGTTGTGTGTAAATTATCGTAATCATGATGAAGTTATGATAAAGATTCCATATTGACTTCCATGCACTGATGATAATTTTTATCAATTGATGGGAGCTTCATGGTTCTCTAATATAGACTTGTGATCAGGATATCGCTAATTGTGGGTTCAGAAAGAGGATACTCAAAAGACAACATTCCAGAGTAGATATGAATATTACTAATATTTATTAATTCCTTTTGGTTTTATAAATGAACTACCATTCTCTATGGAATTGATGAATCCATCATTTTTTATTAATTTGGGTACTTTTAGGGTGGTGGTTGTGAATGACATATTTTTGTATTCAAGGATAAGGGTTAAGAATGAACAACACATGGAGATGGTGTTAGGGAATCTTGAGAGATCATCAATATGAAAAATTATAAAATTGTGATTTTTGGATACAAGTGGTACATTTCCTTGTCTATAAAAATTATGAACATTGTGTTTATATGGATTCAGAAAAGATAAAGGATATTATATATTAAAAACTGCCAAAAAATGTCTTTGAGATACATAATTTCCTTGGATTGGATGGTTATTACATTAGTCTTTTTTGATGTTTTATTAGTAAAATATTCGTTAATAGAATATTTAACAATGAATATATTACATTCCAATGGAATAAAGAATATCCTAAGTATTTTCAAGAGCATAAAATTTTCCTTACATCAACACTAATCTTGATTTTCCCAGAATGAAGATAAGGGTACATGTTGTATTGTGATGCTTCAAGGTATAATATGAGATGTGTTCTCATGAAGGGAGATCATGTTGTTGATTATGAATCAAGATATATAGGGTTACTTTTGAATAACTAACCAAAACATGATTTGGAGTTAGTTTCCATAGTCTATGCTTTGAAAAATTGGAATCATTACATCTTTGGTAAGAAATTTACTATGTTTATGGATCATAATATCTTCGAACATATTTTATCAAAAAGGGATTTCAATCTGAGAAAAATAAGATGGATGAAGAATCTCAAATTTTTTTACATTGAATTGATGTATACTATGGTTAAAGGTAATACATTGGTATAAACATTAAGCATAAAATAATATGTTCAGTTTGAAAAAGAATCTTTAGAAAAGTGGCAGTTCAAGTCAGCCATAGCCAACATTCAATTGGAATGTGTAGACCAAGGTGATGTTGCTGTTTTCATTCTAGTTTCTTTTGTTCGTGATTTGGTGGAGATGGTTAAAGAGGCACAAATGTTCGATTCTTAATGTGTTGCTATGAGGTCAATGCTCGATGGTGGGGAGACCATTGAGGCATGGAAGCTGGATAAGAGTTTATTATTGTTGTTTTGAAATAATATGGTCCTAACTACGACATGCCAAGAGACACTTATTAATTCTTACCATCATTTTAGATGGGATAATAATCCCGTAATATCGAAGTTGTATATGGAATTGCAAGGAATGTTTTGGTATGACTGTATGAAAAGGAAGGTTGTTGAGTTTGTTTAGAGATGCTAATCTTGTTAGAAAGTTAAAGTATAAAATTTTCTGCTCAATGGTATGGTTTAGTCTTTACCTATTCTTATTTGGAAATGGGACTAGATAGCTATAAATTTGTTAATAGGTCTCTCATGAATGATTTTGAATCATGATTCCATATGGATGATATTGGATTGGCACAAAAAGTTATCCCATTTGATCCATATTTGTGAATATCATATTATAGAGGACTTATCAAAAATATATATATGATAAGTATAAAATAGTCATGAAATACTAGTATCAATAGTTTTATATATATATCTGAGGTTTATATCTCATTTTTGAAAATCGTTATAGAACACCCTTGTGAATCATTTGACTATGAGTATTGCGTATCTTCCCCAAATGAATGGTCAATTCGAAAGTATGATACAAATGTGGGAAGAAATGTTGTGGGATTGTGTAATGGATTTTAGTGGCTCATGGGAAGATCACATACTATTAGTGGAGTTATCATATAAGAAAATTTATCAATCCTCTATACATATATATCCTTTTGACAAATTGTATAGGTGTTTAAGTATTTATCCACTTTGGTGGGTGGAAATAGGTGAGGTATTTCTAGTTAGGGAAATCCTTTTCTAAGAGGAAAAAGAGAAGATTCAGTAGATCAGAAAATATATAAAGACATATCATATTTATCAGAAGTCAAATACAAATCATTTTTTATGGCTATTGTCATTTTAGGAGCGTGATCATGTGTTTTGAGAATTTCTTCAAAGCTTGCAAGTCATCATTTTTGGTAATAGTGAAAATTATATCTGAGATATATATTCCTTTTTGATATAATTTAATGGTTTAGAGAGGTTTAATATCGATTAGAATGTACACCGTGGCTCAGTGTGGTGCATAATGTGTTTCATTCATCTTAGTTGAAAAAGTATCATCCAGATCATGGCTATGTTATTTGTTGGGATCACTCTGACCTGTATCTGAATACTTTATTAGTTAACTGACCATTGTAGATTATAGATATTCAAGAGAAAGCATTTTGTGGTAAAAAATTTGGTTTAGTGTGGGATTTGTTTGAACATATTCAGATTCATGAAGAAACATGGGAACGAGAGAAGGAAATGATCGACAAATGAACCAAACTCTTTTAGTACAGTAGTTTTTTTCTACTCTTTGGGGATAGAAAGGATAATGGTGGGGAATATTTAGCACCCTTTATTTCATTTAAGTGTCCCTTCATTTACTCTTTTTAGGTATATAATGTTCTTGGGTGAAAATTGGGAGGGTTTGGAAACATTTTATAAATTTTTGGGTATTTTCTACAGGTGCACAGTTTGAGCATGGTTTTTGGTAATCATATAAAACCCATATGAAATTGTGCACAGTGAGACATAGGCTAGGGGGAAGGAGAATGATAAGACACATAGTATTTATAAATAATGAAAATACTTAGGAGAAACTAGTTAAATGATGTACATTGGAATTTCACACATTTGGAACTCGGTTTGTCTAACCATGCAGGCCAACCGTGCGAGGTCCTCATAAAGGCAACAACGGAGGCCTAATTAGTGAATAGTTTTACCTTACTATGTGAGTACCCATTCATAGTTTAAAAACAAGATCATAAAAAAGTGGATTTATTCCATGATTAAGTTATAAACCCATGTTTTTCCTCAAGATGACCCCAACATAAGATTTCTCCCTACCAAAGGCTGTAGAACCTCTCCCCATCGAATTAGAAGTGATTTGAAGATTTTTCTTGCTTAGATTATGCTCAATTACCTTGGTAAGTCATTGTTTATAGTATTTTTTCATTGTTTTTATTATATTTACTTTCCTCCCTCTCTCAAGTTACTAGATCTATCCGATTGGGTTTAAATATAATGTTATTAATGCCAAACTTGTTTATATTTTTTCGTTGTTAATTATAAGAGAAGATATATAAGGTTGGTTTTTAAATATTCAACAATGTTTTGTTGGAATTTTCATGTCCTTATTCATTTTATCAATAATTCACAAGGTATACAGATTTACTCTCAACTTTTTTTCATAGAACATGAAGTATTAGATTCAAATTGGTTAGATTTCTTTAAAATGATAGTTAAATTTGTGTGATGAGTAAGGTAAAACCCCTCTTTAGTGATGGTTTGAGTATTTTATGTATTTTTATTGAAATTTTGAAATTTTGGAATGTGTTATTACACTGTTATTTGTTTTGTTGATTTTCAAATGATCATATTAAAATATGGCTTTACTATATTTTTTTAAATGGTTTAATTGATCTTTTTTAATAAAAGGGTTAAAATATTTAGATGTATTGAAATGGTTTTTAATGGTTTTTAATAAAAGAACATTTTTATTGAAATTACTTTAATTAGTTGGTTTGAAATGTTTTTGGCATACAAAATGTTTTGTGAGTTCACAATTTCGACATGACCTTGAATAATATGCATGTACCATTGGGTTACAAAGGTACATGAACTTGGATATGGGGAATGTATCCTTATAGAACAAGTAGATTGACCACTTTGTGACAATATAGTGGATAGATGAGAAACTACTAATGAGTATGGAACTGTTAGAGAATCACGTATCTGTGTGTGTGTGTATAGTGAATCATGGAATGGGTATGCCAAAAAAGAATGTGAAATGGAATTAAACGATCAATTGGTTTCATTTCCCTAGACACTATATTGGTAAGGAAAACAGTTTTGGTATTAAGTTTCTTGGATTTGGTATAAATTTTTTTCATGTGTTTTATATAATTTTTTATATAAATTCTCTTCCATGATCTATCCTAGTATCATGAGTAGGGAATCATTTTGGGAAATCCTACTGATTTTTACTACTCACTCCTGTATTGGAACATTTGTTCTTTTGGGACATCATTTATTGGTACAAAGTAAAAGGTAAAGTATCACACTTCTTTGGTGGTTCATCATGATAAATGGGATGTTTTGTGGAGTTCGATCATTGAACATGTGAGATCTTTGGATTTATATGGGTTGTCATTGAGTTTTTTCATATTTTTCTTTTTCTGTGTAATTTGATGGTAGTTGTCTTATACTGGGGTACTTTGTTGTAGTTTGATTTTTGATATCAATAATATTACATTTATTTGTTTTATATTGTATAATTAATTATGTACTAGTATTTTTTATGGTACATTTGGTTGGATTGTTTTATCCTTAGAGGTAAAATCATACCTCATCTTTTAATGAATCCCTAGACATGTACTTCCATCTTTGGCGACTTGGGGATTTTATTTATGGATTGGTAATGTCCTTCTACCTTCTATGGAAAATGAGGAGGTGTGGGATGTTAAAATTATGAATCATTATCATGGAAAAAATTAAACAAACATATATGTTTCTTAATAAATATAACATTATTATTATAATTACTTGATAATTATATAGATGATTAACCTATTTCCATGAGATGATAATAGGGGTTCATCATACCTACACATACTAGAACTACGAAATCTAGTAATATGTGTATGTCACTCTTATCTATCTATAACTAATAAATTATGAATGAATGAATATAAGTGAACCATACAAAATAAATAAATATAAATATGGAGCTAAAATTGATGAATAATAAGCATAATTGTATTGTAAATGGATTTACAGAACATTCAATGATGAATAATAACAATGTATGTGTAACACCCCAGGTAAATAAAAAATATGACATATTTATATTTATCCATATTTGTGAATAAAATATTAATATTACTTTAAATGGGATGCTATGCTCGATGGCGTACCCAATACGCAACAACGAGTTTCTTGGGAATCTTACGTTGCACTCTAATAATAAAATAATATTATTTTAAATGGTAGTTAATGCCTAGCCGTTGTAATGGCGGGAATGAATAGAACTAACAAAAAAATGATTATATATGTTTGTCAAATATTTTTACTTTTTATAATAAATGTTAGAGAATTAAAAATGCGAATGAATCCAATTTTAAGCGTAAACATTCTAATATTCTTTAAAAGGTCGATTAAACACCTTTTGATGGAGAACATATTTTAAATCCACTTTTTGACAATATTATGTGTTATATTTGACAAAATAAAACTCTTCTTTAGAATCGGGACATCAAAATTTACTTTGTGTAAATTTTTGGTATTTTTCGAAAAAAGTTCAATTTTTAATGAATAGTTAAAAATGTTGTATTTTAATTCAAAACCTCTTTTTTATATAATTTATTTATATGATTAGATTATCGTTTGAATTAGTTTTAAAGTTAAATTAGAATATATTTTTACCATTTAATACAATAGTGGTCTTTTGAATTAATTTCACTTTGAAATTGGACTTAAACTACTGTCAATCTTTTGATACTTATTGTTTCATAAAAACACGCTATTTGCTCTGACAACGGGAATTAATTATTAAATTCATTAATGCAACTAATATTTTTTGAATTTTTTAAAATAGACATCATTTTTGAATTCAGAATATCAAATATAGATTAGGGTGATGTTTTGGTATTTTTCTGAAAAACTTCAATTTTTGATGAATAGTGAAACCACTAAGTGGTACTTATAAAAACTGATTTTCCGTTTAAATGAAAATTTTCCATCATTGTGTGTTGAATTTCAAAAATCTAACATACATGGTTTTCATTAAAAAGTAAAATGTGGTTCAATGGGATTAAAATAATTTTTTGGTGAATAGTAACTTATTAAGTTTTTAATCGCGATTAGAGGTAATTAGTGTAGTTTAAGGTAAGATTAATGTTTTAATAAAATTAAATGACCTAGACACATGTCCTACCCACATTGGATGTGTCCTGGTCGACCAAGAAAATCCATGGGTCAACTTGGGGACCCCATGGAGCCACTTTGGTTGGAAAATGACATAAATACCTTTTTATTTAATGTTAAAGTAAAAAACGACACAAACATGATATTTTTTACTAAAAAATTTTTTACATGGGGTTATACAAATCATATTTTTGACTATAAATAGTAATTGGAAATATAAAAAGATTTCCTACATCATAGTAGTTTTTTTATAATTTTTAGACGTTAAATAAATTAAATTATTTATGACATCATGATGATGTAGCGATGACCTCATTATTTAATGATTTAAATAAAATGGAAAGATAATGTAATATCTAAGACCTACACATGTCCAAAACCAATTGGATGAGTGGATTTCGAACCCTTATCACCTTAGCCTCTAATTATATCAATGTTGGACCTCTTAAATCCTAATATCATTTTAAAATAAAGTGACTTTTCTTTACATTCCAAGAGTGCCCCTCCTCTCCTCTTATAAAAGGCTTCCACCTCTACCTCCTTACCCACACTCCCAAAGCCTTTGGCTCGGCCAACCCCTGCCCATGTTGTCTCTCCACTTCACTCTCTTACTCCTTGAAGCCTCACTTTGGGCAGAAGTCTTCCCAAGGAAGCCTTTGAGCTCAAACCAAAGGGAGTTACCCGATTTTAAGGTAATGTCTTCACTTGAGTCCTTTTGTTTTATTTTGCTTCTCCAACCCCCTAAACTCTTTTTATTGATTTCTTTTGTAACAACTCCAGTATCTTCAATATACTAGTATGTTTTTATAAGAAGGATTCGAGCTACACTTACACACACCTACATCTAATGGTTAAAGAACATACTGTTTCCGTGGATGGCGAATTTCTGCCTCACGAAACGATGATTGTTCAACTCTCATATAACACCTTCAAAGGTGTCTATTAAGATGTCACTATATTTATATATGATATATAATATGTTTATGTTTTACTTAAGCTTTTGTATTTTTCATTTGTGGCTTACCTTTATGGCTTCCATTATGGGTATACGCGATATCTTCATTTTAGGAAGTGCGGACTACCGCCCCCTCAAAGTGTTGTGATTCGTTAATGCCATACGTGGGACGTATAAAGGATGGATTTAATGTTATTATATATGATGTTATACTGGAATTATAATATACCTCTATATAATTATTATTTATTTCCATTAAAGTATGAGATATAAATTAAAGTAGCGTTCATGCATACGTACGGCTTTCCGTCTCCATGAATGGTGCATTTCACTTCTTATCCCCAAATGTAATGTACTATTATAAGTACATGTATATAATGGATATATATGATTAATGATACATATAAATGATGAATATAATTCTGGAATTAAAATATACATACCTCTCATTTAGTTTTAATTCCATTAATATGACAAAGAAATGAAAGTAGCGTTCATGCGTACGTACGGCTTACCGTCTCCATGAACGGTGCATTTCATTTATTACCTCTAAATGATTATGTAATATTATAAATGAATTTATACACTGGATATATATGATATCTATGATATCTACATCATGAGTATAACTCTGGATATAATGGATACATGAACAACTTGTAATTATAAAGAGCATATTTTTGACTCAAGTACCAATGATCGCTAAAACGACCGTTAATAACTTAAATAATTACATAGTGTTCATGACATGGTAATAAGGGATATAAAAAGAATAATGAACTTGAAAAAGGTTCTTAAGCAAGTATAAATTAACGTACGTTTATTATTCAGGAGGTTAAAGAACGATCGAGTCAAGTCGGACCCGGGGTAAGGGATCTTACTCCTCTCTTTCTTTTTAAGTACACTCTTTTATGTCATTCCTTCTAAAGCTCATCTTTCTTGTTATTGGGATGTTCTTTTATATTAATATTACTTTAATTTTTATTTTCATATGATGAGAGACCCTATTCTCTCTCATAAATCCATTTTTGAAGTTTTGAGTGGCACCGTTAGGCTGCCGAATTTTCGTAAGAGATCTAGCCTCTCACTTTGTTTTAAAGTACTCTCCTTTATGTAACTTCTTTTAAGCTCCTATTTTTATAAAGGGGGATGTTATTTTATATTTATCTTGTTGTAAATTTTATTTAAATGTGATGAGATACCCTATTTGATCTCATCAATCCATTTTTGGATGTTTTAAGTGGCGTCGTTAGGCTGCCGAGTTTTCGTATGTGATTTTTCATCTCACTTTTATTCCCGTGAGATTTATGCTACATTTGCCACAATTTTCTTTGAGTGGTGTATGTACTACCCGTTATTTTTCTCATTGTGTAATGTACTTTCATTTATGAGTATTTACAACAATGTTGTGTTGTTCTTCTTTCGCGGGGTGCATGTCTCGAAAGATACCCATGTTGTTAAGGGAACCTTTCACCCCCCTCTTTTTGTAAAAGACTTCTTTTGTTATGTCTTTTAATTCACATAATATTATGTTGGGATATGTTCTTCTATATCCCTATTGATATAAATTTTATGTCCATGTGATGAGATACCCTTTTATCTCTCATCAACTCTTTTCTGAATTTTGAAGTGACGCCGTTAGGCTGTCAAATTTTTTCCAGGGAACTTTTTAACCAAAATTTGATTCTTTGGGATAAACTTGTACTCCTTGAATATGTTGTTCTGTGAATATGTGTGAATAACCTCTGATTGTTTTACACTTAATATACACTTATATTTGGTGTATTAGTTTGTCACACATAATTATGAAATTGATTTATCATTAAACCAAGGATACCATCTTTGTAAGGGTCTTCGTCTCAATATCCATTCATTGAGGCATATTTTGTTTTATACACAACCTTATTTTATACAGTGTATAAACCCCTTTGACTTTTAAGTTTATTCAAAAGAAATCTTTTTTCTACAAAGCGTTTTACAAAATGACAAAAAGGAATGTTTCTTTTTACGTACGTGGTGACAACGACCTTTTCTGCCGCCGCGAGTATTATTTGATCTTTGGCTTCTTCAACAAGCCGTAATGTTTTTAAAATAGAATAAATACCATATACTCCTTTTTGTATTTTGGTATTGAAAATGGTTTTGATAAAGGATTCTATTATGTCAATATATTTAAATTATATATTGTGATTGAAATGTGGAAATGTTATCATTCCTTTATATTGGTTTTATGTGTTATAATTTTATAATGGTACTTAGACATTTTACGAGTGGTTACGTGATAAACCATATGAAGGGTGGTCCCGTGAATACCAGGACGGGTGGTTACGTTATAACCTCCAATTCATTGGGTATGGAAGTCATCCGTATGGCTATTCCATTAAGTATGTATGGAATTTGGTCGAATGGCTATTCCATTAAGTGATATGTGCGGAAGTCGACCTTATAGTTATTCCACTTAAGTATGTTTATGTCCCAAGTTACCTTTATATGTTATGAGATCTTTATATGGGTTTTATGGTAATCTTTTGGTTACATAAGGGTAAGTAATTAACTTTTATTCAGCGACGAGTTTTTACTACTTCGAAAAGGTGAAAATTATTACTTTGATAAAATATACATGGTTTACTTGTTGTTTTGAAAAACTAATAGTTTTCATTATTTGTGTATCCTTTAATGAGCTTTTTATGCTCATACCAAGTTTTTGAAATGTTTTTTACAGGACTTATCATGGAATAGGGTCAAGGATGGGATCAAGGGAAAGTCATGCTACCTAAAAAATGGAACTAGACTTGTTTCTTTTTAAGAGTTTTTTATTTTATGTAAATTTAGTAGAAGCGACTACTTTTTAATCTTTTGAGATGTAATAGTTATGTCCTAATTCTCTAAAACTCTAAACCTAAAAAGATCCTCAATGTGAATTACTCATTATTTTCAATATTAAGTAAGGTTTAAGGCTGGGGCCTTATAGTATGGGGTTCCTATTAAATCCATTCCGTTATTTTTTTAATGATTTTCTCTGAAGTATCTCATGAATATTTCTTACAATACTCTTTATTATCTTGTTATTGACATCAATTCTTTTATATTCTACACTTGACTCTTCTTTTTCTCTGAATAAGTAATTGGACAACCCATTTTCGTTAGGTCATTATCATTACTTGGGTTAAATTTTGATCCATTTTATTATGGATTAAAAATGTTTTTTCTAATCATTATTCTTTCTGATATGGTATTGGACATTATTGATAATTATTTTTATCAGATAGTTATATATGTTACACCACATAATTTTAATATATATTTCCCTTTAAATAAATCTGTTGTGTTTGGTATCATTTGATACACACAACCCAAAACTAAAACAAACACAGACATTCATTATAAAAGTATAATATTATAACAATAAATGAAGTAAATTACAAGATAACTAAATTAAATATAAATAATAATTTTACTAATGGAATAAAACCACATATTTAGGAAAATAATAACATGTTAAAATTATCATCATTAAAATATGTCATGAATATTATACATCAATGATAACTATATAAAGAATACAACAACATAGAAATATGATAATAATGTTGAAAAAATTAGATAATTTGATAATGATTTTAATTATTTATGTATGTATCTATATATGAATATAATTTAATTGTTTTATATTTGGTAATGGGTTATATATTCAATGGATATACATGTGTCCAACAGGTGCATTAAATATATATTAATTTATATATTAATTAATACAAATATAATTCCCATATAATAAATAATTAAGAACTGAATTTAAAGGATAATAATTAATTAAAATATTTTATTATTATAATATGTTTTATTATTTATTATACATCATTGTTATAACAATTAAGGTTATTATTTTTCTAATGAATGTTTTATTGTTTTTAGAAAATTTCATGAAATGTTATAATACTAATATATTGATAAAATTTAATAGTTATAAGATAAATATATAATTTTACTATGATGATACTAAAATCATTTAATTTTATTAATGTATATTTTTGAAATATTTTTTCTCTCGATGTGTTTTTTTTATCAATTTAAATTTATTTTATTACTTTTAAATAATTATTCACATAGAATGTAGTTCTTATAAAAAAAATGTACTAACACTTTTTTAATCATTACTATTTAAATTATATAAAATGTGCTAAAAATATTTAATTATCATATTGGAAATATCTAATCAGTTCAATTTTATATTTTTATGAAAATTACATTAGTAATGTAAATTTGAGTTATCCCAATAAAAGTAATTTGAGGTAAAAGAGTTAGGTTAACATGTAAAGGAATGAAATATCTCCAAAAATATCTATATGTTTTTATAGTTGGTTATACATGAAACATATCCATTAATGCTCCACTTTGGATTCAATTTACATGTAAAATGACAAACTTCACCATATTAAGTTAGTATTTATGTAAATACAAATAAAAACTAAAATATAAAAGGACACCTACAATTTCCCTTCCAATCTATTATTTTCCACCATTCCCCTCTCTAATATCTAACATAATTCTATATTCTATATCCAAGGAACGATATTTTTATCCCATGGTTCTAGGAATTTGGAAAAGATCCCTAATTTTGATGTAATATATGTCTAGAATACGATAATTCTTCAATGTGGGTCTCCAGTTCTATGACCTATATTTAAACTGAATTCTCATGTAAAATCACTATACTTAACATTATCTATTATAATTATTTTATATTGAAATAATTATGATTCTATGAATGTAATATTATCCTTATACAACTCTATAATCCTACGCATTCATTAGTATAATATATTTTTGTTTTTTTCAATTTAACTACCTACAACAAACATGCTTTACCAACACTATAATTTTTATAGTATATAATTTTGAAGAAATTAATACTTGTCATATATGTTACCAATGAGTAATTTATGTTATGAATATGGTTCTAGAATGGTGAAACAAAAATCAAGTGGAATTAAAATGTACTTAATGATTTCTATATATTTCTTAAGACATCCTCTCAAAAGATTCTATTCTCCCATATCATTATAATAAATTTCAAAAAATGAACTTGAAACTCCATAACTAACTAAAAAAAGTTCAACTAACAAGAAAAATTTAAGAATGATGAACTTGTTATCAATTAACCAGGATTGACATCACAATTAGAAAACATGTAATAAAAAATCAATTTTTTTGACATATGATGATGAATGAAAACAATAACTAACTCATATATGTTTAATGAAAAATTTAATTTTAATATTAGGAAAATTTAATATATATGAATATGTATATAAAACAAGTTATAAATATTTTTATCTTTTTTATGCAATAGCTTAATGTCCCTTCTTTAAGGATTAGAGTAAATTTAAAGGTTTATTTTCCAATATCAAATTGAAATCAATATTTTTGATGTTAGAGTTTACTTTTTGGGTTATTATATGTTATTCTACACCAAAACCAAAACAATTTTATTCGACTATGGTTATTTCTATTTTTTTATTTTTTCATAAAAATTAACCTTCCATTAGATCAAAATTCATCAAAAAGGATACATATAATTGGATATGATTATATCTTTTTTTCTGGAATCTTCCATCTCCATGTAAATGTTTTTCTTATAGTATTATGGATATCATTATCGCAACCTACATGATTTTTATGGTAGTTTTATATTTATTTTTTATTTTAGTATAAAAGTATAAAAATAATATATTTTAAGGTGTTCCACCCTTTCTCATACTTCCAAGGTTTTATTCTACTTTCTATATAATGATTCCTTTTCATGATTCAATGGATTTTTATGGAAATTTTCATTTAATTTTGAGATTATTTCTCTGAAAATGTTGATTTATAAATTATTTCCTTTTAAATAATTTGGAATTTTTTGGGATATTTCTGCATACTCTCAAAATAATTTTCAAATATTATTTAGATGTGTTTTTCATTTATGGGAATATGCTTTAATGTTTTATAAGATTCAATATGGATATTATCTAATGATTCAATCAAAAATCATTATATGTATGTATACTTATTTTTTTATTGATATTATCATAAAAAATGTATTCCCTGGGAATTTATTAATCTATGATAAAATATTTATTTTTTTTTCATTTGGAACAAATATGTATGATTTTTCATTACATGAAATGTATGACCATAATTTTAAAGCCCTCAATTGAATTATTTCTTTCTTTATATCTTATGAAATGAAATTTATAGGATTTTAGGGTGAACCTAGTCCACTTTCTCTATGGAAACAATGAGTAAACACAATTCACTATGTTATTAAACTCTATGCACTATTTTATGGGGGTCTTGTTCTATGAATTAAGATGAGAATTTATTTTATAATCTAATTTTCAAGCAACCTTTCTTTGATATACCATTTTACTATACTAAAAATCATGGGTCAAAATTTTTTATATCATGTTTTGACATTCTTATGCCTAATTATCTATTTTATGTCAAACTCCTTATGTCTTGATTCAATATTTATGATCTATATTTTTTTTATTTCCTTATTTTAGTTCCATGACACTTAATTGAGTTATCATGCACATATGTCTATCATAGGTTTAATTATGATATTTGATTGAAATATCTTATGTTTACCCCTTATTATGAATCTATTTTCACCCTTTGTCATATTTCAATTATCTATGTAATAATGAATATTGTTTTTTATGATATGTCTATAAGGGTATGTTATATTGTTAAATATATGGTACGTGTTGAAAAATTAAAATAAAATAACATGGTTATGTATATAATAACCAAGCACATTAAAACAAATGGTTTTGGGGTGTTATGTTGTTGATATGTAAAGAATATTCATAAAATATTATGTAATATATATTTATGTTTTTTGGGGGGAGTCTATGATTAGATCATTCTATGGTTTATATAAGCTTGGGGATTAGTTTATGAGGAATACATGGATAAAATATAAATCCACCTATAATAAAACATGTTTTTTATAGGATGAACCCAAATTTTAAAAAGATGAACATAATATGTCATAGGATGAAATATAGTTGTCATAATTAAATAAATAAAATGATTATTTTCCTCTATCATATGGTAACCTGCTCTAGTTTTTAGTTATTGATACTGATACTAATGTTTTTGGTTTTATTCAATATATAGAACCATATGGAATCAAGTGACCGATTACTATACTGTAAAACAAAATGATTTTTTCTAATGAGAAACCAAATTGTATGGGATATTTAGTGTATAATATCATGGATAGGACCACCCAAAATTATTAGGCTTTGAATAATAATATGAACAATGTAAAACACCAAAACACACCAAAAAATAAACAAATGTTGATTTGGTTATCCAATATGTAATTAAAACCTTTTACCAGTATTCTTTATAATTTAAGAAATTATGAAAAATGGCTCTATAAAAGTGAAAAAAATATTTTCCATTATCCATGTCTTAGAGAATGAAATTTTAGTTGTATATATTTTCCACTAGGAATGTCAATCTGGGAGATTATGTATATGATAAAGAATATGATCTATGAGAAAAAAATCAAATCCATGATGATGGAGTAGTTTAAGAAGATATTTTACAATATATATTTTATTGAAACTCATTATAGTAATGCAGTGGGAGAATTTATTGAGTTTATGAAATAGTAAGATGAATAATTTATCATGTATAATAAAAACAACATGAGACTTCCTTGGAATACATATATTATTATCACTAAACCCAAATGATAAATCGATCATTTCATTAGTGTAATTTAACCAAGACTCCAAAAATTTATTATACAAGGGTCTTCTGTAGCAGTGAGTAAATTATTTAATGTTATCTCAAATAGGAAAGGGTAGTTGGAGACTCCCATTAATTTGATGATTTTTGGGTATAATAAAAGGAAAATGTACAATGATTTAAACTCAAAATCATAAAACCCATGGATTAAAAATATCCATGTTCCTACATGAGAAAACATTGTGATTAATCATAGAGAAAATTATCTCAATGGAAAAGGGAAGTTCATTTAATTTTTCAACACAAGGCATACAAGAACATGAATGTATAAGTGATATGAAGTGGGAGAAGAATTTAATTTATGAAAATAAATTTCAATTTAATTCCACACCCACCCATTAGTGTTCTAATTTAATTGATTATAGATATTATTGCAACTAGTGAACCCATTCAATGGTTAATGAATTTTGCCAATTTTAGTAAACTTTTTAGGCATGAAAGAAAGGAAAATACTATTGAATAAAAACTTTTAAAATGTGTGTTGTAAATGAAATGTTTAAAGGTACAAAAATCATCTGATAAATAACTATTAATTTCTCATTCAATTATAGTTTTACCTACTATATTATATATGTAATGTTTTTTGGATTATATATCCACAACCTCAGTGAATATATTTAATTATTACAATAAATTCCTCTTTGTATTATAATTTCATCCAAACTCTTCAACTCCTCTGTCAATTAATATTTTTGGAATGTTCTTCTTTTAAATATTATTATTCTATCATTTTTTAAATTTCATGGTATTTTTGTCATGTATTATAACTCTATACATAGAACCCATGTTAATTTTTGAGATATGGAAATAAAATTTAATATCACAAATCAACCCATAATTGACTATCTGTGAAGGTAAAATAATGAAATCACCAGGGAGGTTACCTTAATTGTTTGTGTCAAGTTACATAATAATGAATAATTTTATGTAAAATGGTTCCAAGAAAACCAATATTAATGATACATCCATTTTGTGGGAATAAGTTAATGTACCACCCAAAGAGTTGTCTGATCTTCCCTAATATCATGAGTTTAATTTTCAATATAAATAATATGTGTCTTTTTCAACATCATGAATTATTCCTTTTATAATAAACTATATTTAACATGTTTAATTGTAGAATAAGATCCATGAAAATCTTGATAATTATTTTGTCTTCCCTTGTGGATTACCATGGGTTTTTGAATCCCTGTTTTTTGAGAATATAGATAGATCAATGTATCATTTCCTTAAATATCCAGAAAAGTACATGATCACTTTTAAGAACAAGTATCTTCTCCATAGTATTGATGACTTATTAGACCGACATCAATGAAGTCTATAATTATTTGATATTGAACATTTAACTTGATATCATTAATTTTTGGTAAAATTAAATATATACATAAGAAATCCTTTTATATAGGATATATACAAAATAAATTTATAGTAATTCTATTAAAAAAAACAATACCCTTTTCCCATTTTTTCATTCGATGAATAAATTCTTCATAGAATCGCTTAAATCAATTTTTGGTAGTCTTTATAGATAATATATACATATATTTCAATATTATGGATGATAATGATGAGTATTTGAGGATTCTATTAGAAACTATGATAAATAATAAATTGTATTGAAACTTTAGAATGTGAAAATCATGGATACAAGAAGTATCATTATATGGTTGTTTGACAAAAAGTGAGATAATAAATGTTGATCCTTTAAATACATATGAGATTGGTGAATGTCATGGACTTTATAGTATAATATTGATCCTTATTTTCATTTTATTTTTTATTTATATTTTATTTATGAGGAATTTATTATGATTATGAAAACAAAAAAGCAATGTTAACTTCTAAAGAAGTCATGTTCCTATAAATAGATATATGTATTGTAATTTTCAAGGACCGCAATATATTTTTGTCACAACACTTATAAACAAAATACCATATAGTGTAGATTATATTTTGATATAGTTTGATCCATTAAAATGGGATTGGGATGTTTCCTATTAAAAAAATAAAATTATGGTGGATTATTACTCATTCCAATTATAAGTACATGAGAAAAATTACTAATTAATGATTTAGATCTAGAAATTATAAAATTATCATTCTATGTGTTGAGGAATTATTTATAATGGTAAAATTATGAAATATATATTGATAAAAATAGATAAAATTATATAATAAAAGAAAAGGATTTGAATATGTTTCAAAGGATATGAATTGTTTTCATAAAGGACTATGACAACTCAATAAATTACTACTCAAAAATAGAAAATGAGGTTGATGATGCTCTCAGTTTCACGTATTATGATATCTTATCCATTAGGGGTTTTGAATGAGACACAATAATGATTAATTTATAATGAATCATCTTTGGAATCATTAAATTTATGTAAATATCATATTTCCCAAATGACTACTAAACCATATATCCATGTGAATATAAATGATGTTCAAAAGGAGTATATAGAGATTTAAAATAGCTATGGAATATTCAAGAGTTCAACGTTGACATTAATGGATATGTAATATTACTGGAATAAATATGTGTTCCATTGATAATAGAATTGAAGAAGGATATATTGGATGATTCACATAGCCCATTATTATCTATAAACCCTAAAATCAGAAATAATTATAGAGATCTCAAGGAGAATTATTACTTGGGAAACATTGATAGAGTGATTATAGAGAATATATGTTTATTCATGATATTGAAAACAAGTTATGGTATAATATATAAGGTATAAGGGAATGTTGGTAGCATTACCCATTACATTATGTAAATGTCGTGACATCAACAAATATTTTTTCATTATACTTGTCAAGAAATCTAGAGGATATATTACCATATGGGTTATAGTTCATGAACTCAATAATTAGACACAATTAATTTATTTTTGAGAATACTTCTCACTCATAAAAAATTTTATGATATACGTAAAGGGAGTGGTAGGAATACATGAAGTACTAATATAAATTATATATGATCAAGAACCAATGATAAAATCAGAAATCATGGAAATATTCATTAAGAAATGTAAAATTAGTTGAGAATAAAAACTATTTATCATCCCCAAACTGATGGTCATTTTAATGTAAAATAAAAAATATATAATATAGGTTGATATCCTATTAAATATACATCAACAAAGACTAGTATTAACATATTATCATGATATAACCCCTATATATTATCATTATTCATTATAACATTCTAATGTTACCACATGGGGATTTGTATAAGAATATTTGTAGAACTCTAACATGTTGGGATAAAGTCAGAAAACATAATATTATGGGATAAAATCTTATCCACAACATGTTAGAAATTTTTAAAACTAATAAAATAAATATTTTATCTACACAATGTAAATAGAAGTACTAGCTGTTTAATTTTTAGTGTGATTTAGAGTTTGAAGATGAATATAATATATTCCTTTAAATATCATAATGGAATCTAATTGTGAGATTTGGGAAGATGGAAATGTTGATCCATAGATGCATTAACCCTTCTAAAATCCTCAAACAAATAAGGATTATACCTTATTATGTTTCACGTCCTCCAAAACCCTCTCATCTAAAATATTTCATCCATGTTTAACTTGTGAAGAATTATATAGTATATCCTTCAAATACATTCAAAACAATATATATATATATATATATAACTAGAACATGATCTCTATTATGACAAACAAATGTTAGATATCTGTAATTATGGATATATATACTATGAAATGGTACCACTAACCTTGTTAATGTGCTCCAATGGAATAATTTTTTTATATGTAAATAGGACACTCAATATTTTATGACATATAAGTAACAACATTTATTTTCTTTATAGTAATTAAATTTTTAGGGGGAAATTATTTTATTAGTGGAATAATGAAACGCCCCAGGATTTTACTATGTTTCTTCTTTAAAATATTTTTTTGGATTAAATAGATTAGAATTAACCAAACAATGAACAAAGGTAAACAATTACTTAATTTTTTATGTAATAATATATTAATGAAAAATGAAATACAATTTAAGAAAACTAAATGAAACACAATATTTAAAATTAATAGATGAATGAAACCTCTAGTATAAAAAATACTACAAGGTTCAAATTATTATCCTGAAATTATTCTATGATGATATACCTCCAATTATAACAGTATAAAGAATAAATTTTTTTATAAATATGACAAACTTATTTACAAGTAACATATAAAATATAACGAATTTTTTTAGATATGTATGTAAAGCTATATATAAGAATGTAATATGATCAATATATATATATATATATGGTTTCTTGATATACTTGTATCCATTAGTTAACTTGAATTCATATAAGTTATAATAAAAATTATAAAAATAGAACAATAATAATAAAAATATTTCTTGAATAAAAAAAAGTTAATATATATGAAAAAATTTATTATATAAAAATATGCACTTTTATTCATTATATATTATTTATATTCTATTTATTTTTTAAGAATTATTTTTGTATTTATAAAAATTAAATACTGATTCTAATACATTTATATTGATATAATTTATTGGTTATAATATTAATATATAATGTTACTTGGTTGTGATTAAAGAAATTATTATTAAAAATATATATTTTTTATTGAAAACTTTTCTATTTTTTATGAATTTTTATTTCATTAAAATTAATTTTATCATTGTTATTGAATGGTTATTATAAATTTTATAGTTTCTATAAACAAATATCAATGATCAATGAATTAGTTTCTAATATTAAATTATACTAAGAAAAAATATTATTTTATAAAGTCATTATACTATAAAATTAATATTTATATATATTTTATATTTTCATTATTAATTACAAGTTATCTTATCTTGATACTAAATTAGATTAAATATATTGTTATTTCTGAATTATTACATGAAAATTATGTAATAGATTTAATTTATATTATAATTAAAAATAAGTCACCATTTTAAAATTTGGTTACCTTGATAAAGGTTAATTAAGGAAAAAGGATTATATTAATGGATAAAGTCCAAAAATATATATAATAATTTCCCCAAAATTATGTGTAATGTAGAAAGCTAGCCTGAGATATGCTAGAGTTGGTGTGTGGTACTAAATATATTAGCATGATTATAAGGAATCAATCCCTGAAGGATCGATAAGTTTAGTAGTCTTGACAAACCAGATACATAAATGAGTATTATATGACAATGTAATACATTGATTATAGTATTATTTTATTCTTCTTTTTAAATAAATATCTCTAAGGATAAATCTAATCCATTTTGTATATTCTTACATGTCTTTCATAGTATGATTCTTGGATTCCTGGGAAAAGAAAGATAATAAGGGTGAGGTCAAATGACAAGTAAGGGTAAAATATAGAGGAAGAAATAATGAATTGATGTGAATAGTCAATATAGAAAGGTAAATAACTGAAAAATCATGGCATATAATCAATAAACTAAATGAAATTACATAAGAAATATAGAAAGGTAATAACAGGAAACACATGACATTCAAATAAAAACATAAGGAAAAACAAATATGGTATGGTATGAAACTAAAACACAACCATTAATCTATTAACTGAAATGAAATTTATACATAAATATGTTGTTGAAAAAGTTCATGGATGAATAATAACTAAATCTACTATTATGGAAATTTCTTTCATATTAAATGTCATGTCTCTTGAACATGAGGACCTATTACCATCAAGACCCTTAATATAACAACACTTATCTTTATTTCACACATAAAAATAATTTATTACAAAAAATCATCACTTGATAAAACATAAAATATCGAGAGGCCTAGTGTATTTGGGAATTAGGAACATTACATAACAACTTAAAACACAAGATACACATCTTCATTGAAAACGAATTTTACATGACCAAACACATTCCTTCGTACCTAGCATTGAATGGGATAACCTGAGGACATGTATAAGAAAAGGGTGATCTATAAAACATGGTAATGTAATAAACAAGGAATAACATGAGGAATACTATACATGTTTGGAAATAGGAATATCAATGGATCATAAGAGAAACATGAACATAAAGGCATGATATATCTTGATTATCATAACATGGAAATGTGGGAACACCATTTAACATGATATTAGCAAGAGCCATGGCTCATTGAACAAGTTTCATGAGTAAACCCTCATTACACCTGAATTATAATGAGAAAAACCTTATTTCACTTGATGTATCATGACACTAATCATTACCCAATGCATTGGAGTTCTATCTGTACACACCCTTCTTAATAATTTCATTTCATATATAAGTGTGCCACAAGGATCATACCACATGGAATAATTCAACATCATTATTTATTACAAAATAAATTAATGTGTAATACATAAATGGTACTATATAATAAATAAGTAAATTTTCATAAAGTTGAATACCCTTGATAGTGAAATGGTAATGATTTTCACTACACAATGACCTTGGCTTGGAAAATTTCGGTGTAATTTTGGCATCATAACAGCGTGACATAAGAATTCATAAAAATAGTTGTTGAGAGAGAAAGGGGAGTCTCATCATATTTAAATGAAATGGAAAATTTGGGGGTCATATAGATTCATTTCGAAACATATGTAATGGAATTTAGATTCATAATATAAAATAATTGCTTGAATGTAAATGAGGCAAGAGAAATCCATTATGGAATTTCAGCATGATAATGGGGGTAATTGGGTGATTTAATGAGGGATAAAGGGGTATCTAATCATTCAAACATAAGAAGGGAAGTATGGGGGTGTATAAAAATCAAACCCCAACATTTTTTATTGAAAATAAACGGTATAACAATGTAATGAAATTTGGAAAAAAAATGAGAAAGTGATAATTCCCTTATTTGGATGTTTGATCCCAAAGGCTTGGAAGAGGCTTCAGAGAGTCTTATTGGTATCTAGGGGCACCTTGGGAGGATTATAGAGAGAGTATAAAAGAGTTTGGTCAATGTAAAAAGTGTTTTAGTGAGGAGGTAGTGGATGCTTGCGTGGGTCTATATAGGAAAGAGAGAAAATTCTTTATTATTTAGGTTTTAGACACTACAAATTAAACTAATCAAAACCACAAACCATACCATTGGTTTTGCCCATGTTTTTTGATAGTTAGGAGTGTAATAATTTTTTTTATAATTCCAATGGAAGAAATTCTTAAAATATTGGGCTCGATTATGTAGAGGTGAGTCACACTCCCAATGAAATCATTTTATAATGTTAAAATGTTATATAAGTATTGGAGGGTCTGTTAAATCTTTGTAAAATAATTAAAAGAAAACTAAAATAAAATTATTTTAATGGTAAAATACATATTTTCTGAAAATCCCATTTATAGTGTTTTATTACATCACTATTATCTTATTATGATGTCAGAAAACACATTATATATTTAAATAGTATTTAATTTTTCCTAAAAATTCATTTGTCTCTGAAAATTATGAAAATTCACCGTTGGATAATTTCGATATCTTGATTCCAGAAATAATATTAATTTTACCTAAATAATTTTCTAACTATTTCAATTTTTTACTTTTAAAATAAAAACTGACATATATTGAAAATTCATGGGTTTTAACAAAAACACCTTTCAAACCATAATAAAAAAATACAATTGTATTCATAAAAATTATACGATCATTTATATTTAATAAATATTTATTTAGTAATAATATTTTATTAAAATATTATTTATTTCAGAAATCTGTTTATTAATAAAAATAGATTTCTTAATTTGATATTTACTAAAAAAATACTATTTGTGATTTAGAAAAGGATTTAAAAAGTAAAAATAATAAAATAAATGTATATTTTTTATTCTATACAGAAATAATGCACATAATAATAGTGACAGGTGATTGTTACATAACCCCTTATAACACGCACATAAGACTGAATGGCACGGTGTGCAATGGTGACTTACTCTTGGGGAGGCTCAGATAACATCGCTCGGGTGGTAATCTCTATTAACTTCCACATCTCCCGTAGGCGGCTCCGATCAAGCTTAACGTGTTGAAGATTAGCATGGGCTTATTCAGGAGAGAATAATAGTGACACTAACTTATTTCCAAGATCCAAAAAATGGGCTTCATAGGGAGAAATTATACTAGATGATGCCATCACTTCCTTTGTCTGTGTAAATTTTAGTTGTTAAAGCCCTATATTTTTACTAATCAATTAATCACTATTCCATGGCTATAATACCAATTGCAATATTTCATAATAGTATTTTTAAATCCAAAAACATATAAATGATGAAGTGTATATTTTTTAAAACCAATTTACATAATAATAAATTTAATTAGATCAAGAGTAATATTCATTAATAATTTTTTGGGTCATTACATTTCACATGATGGTTTAAAACTAAGTGTGAAAACCCATTTTCACAACTATTCATCACATGAGAACCTATCAATGCTTCAACAAGCTGTATAATTTCCAGGCTCCATGTGTCATTGTGAGTCCAAAGCATTCCTCATATTGAATAATCAAAATAAATAATATTCCATTTCAAATAACCACATTGAATGATAAATATAGATCTATCAATAATTATAAAGACCCATAATTTCTATGGAAATCTTTTTTCTTAAATACATGGGAATTTTACAAGTCCCCAAAAACTAACGGCACGTGATTCTGAGGCTTAGTGTGCCCAGAATCAATTTTTGAAGTTTGGTTTGGGTATGTTCAGTAAATGTACAAGTGGGTTTTAGAACTTTTGAACCGGTGCTCTGAATTGATATATGAGGGCATCGTTGAACTCGAAGCACTACTATTCTGTTAAGAAGACTTTCACCTCAACGACAGTGGGTAGAGATTAAAAGGTAGTTATTTTCTTTTTAATGAATGAGTTAAATAAAAATATTGTTGTGGATTTTTTTATTTGGGTTGGTTGAAGCCTCCTTCTAGAAGATGGAGGGGGGGACCACCACACCTTAACCTCCCATGTGAGGTTATGGTGGTGGGGCCCAAAAAAACCTAACCTCCTTTTCAAGTTTAATATGGTGGGGACCACCCGAGGTTGAAACCACCTGAACTCCCCATTAAGTGGGAAGAAACTTCTTGAGCTCCTCACTTAATCGTGCCACCACCCCTCCACATTAATGTTTCCAACTCTTACTATTTAATTATGCCATTTTCTCTTCATTAATTAAGTGGAGCCAGCTTAATTAATGAACCCATTTGAAATTTTGTGCCAATAAATAAAATAATAGATTTAACTTAATCTATTATTTGGCTCGGAAATTGTCTTTTGGGTGGAATATTGGTGAGAAGAGAGCATGGGAGAAATTGAGTTATCCAACGAAGAACCTCATCTCCCAACGAAGAACAAAGAATGAAGAACGCGTCCTTCCAATGAATAATGTTGGCAATGATATACTTAGATCCTCTTCCCCAGACTCCTACCGATGTGGAGCTTCTTCCATGACTAATTTGAAAGCCCGGGATTGGAAGTGTGTGGCAGACGTGACGAACGACGATCTCCTTCGTCTTCTTTCAGCGCCTTTATCGTCAAACAAAGATCAAAGGTATGGGTTTATTTTTGTAATATTACTTTCCTTATATTTTTCTTCTTCGGTTGGAAAGGAATCTTTATGGTGGTTGTAAAAATTTATGTTCATCTTTCTTCTTACTTGATGAGCAAAATGTTACCACCCAAAATGCGAAGGGTGCAGGCCAAAACAACATGGCCAACCCCTCAGTCGCTCTTGATTATAATGATCAATGGCATAGAGATGAATAAACAAAGCGAATAAGGTGAGGAAGAAAAAGGCCACTCAACCTGCGGACTCCGTGATCTAGGCTGCCCTCATGGCGTCCTGCACAGCCCTTGGCCGAATCGGCCCTGGCCGAGCCCCCACCGGTCGTGCTCCCTGTAGAGCCGCGTCGCTGCCCCAAGCCGACCTACACGCCGCCGGCCTGCCCGGCCACCTCCCGACCATCTGTCAGCTCACCCAGCCTCCCACCGGCCCGCCTGGCACCCTGCCCGGCCTCTTGCCATCCTGGTCGTGCCCTGGCCGGCCGTCTTCCACCCGCCGGCTGGGCCGCGCCTTGCCCGACCGCCCGCCGGCCCACCTGGTGCCCTACACGACCGCCTACCGTCTTGGTCGCGCCCTGCCTGAGTGCTCGCTGGCCTGCCTGCCCGTCTAGTCGCGCCCCGATGGCCTACCCAGCTATCTCCCGGCCTTTCCGGCCACCTCCCGTGCGCTCGGCCAAACCGTGCCGACACGCGCGCCCCGTTTCGCCAAATCCACGCCCCTCATGGAACTGGCTGAACTGGCCTCAACCATCCAGGCCAAGGCGTCGAGACACGCCCCATGTGCGCCTAGCTGAGCTGGCCTTCCACGCCCCTCGTGGTGCCTTTGGGTCGAACCTCCCATCCACCGACGCACGGCCGGTCCATACCCTCGTGACCGGTCCATGCCCCCGTGCTACTCGCAAACTTCACGGCCTACTGGGCCGGGCCCAGGGGGCGAGGCCAAACCCAATGGGTCGGCCCATACTAAGTAGGGTCGGGTCAGTCTGATCGGGTCAGACCGGACCCAGGCCCGCTATTTTGGCCATATCTTTTTCACCGTACATCCGTTTGACGAACTGTCATCGGCACTGGTAATATGGAAGCGTGACACTACTTTTGAGTATTACCCACTCGGGTTCGTGGTATAGTTGAGTTACGGTCAGGTTGGATCGTGCACTAATCCAACCGGGCCCCTGGGACTAAAAGGCTAATAACTCACAGACCGGGAATCCGATTGACGTTCCCTCTATTGCGTTGATAGCCCTATGAAATGGTAGACCTTTGGGATACTTCTTTGTGTTACTTCATGGTAGTTTATGTAACAACACTTGGCTTGGCGAGAGGAAACTCCTGGAATCAAGCGTACTTTTTGCGGAAACCCTGAGGCTGGATGTGTTCTGATGACTGTTCCTAGATCCTATGTGGGTTCGACAGCTTCGACTACTATTCCTGGATCCTGTGTGGGTTCAACAGCACTAACGACTGTTCCTGGATACTGTGTGGGTTCTACAGCTTCAACGAATGTTCCTTGATCCTCTGTGGGTTCGATAGCTGTGTTAACTATTCCTAGATCCTATGTTGGTTCGACAATTCTGATTTCTGTTCCTAGATCCTGTGTGGGTTTGACCGAATAGATGATTTAGTGGCTGTATCTAATCATCTCTAACACTCTACGTGAGTTGTATACCCATGTGAGTTGAGTGAGTAACTTTTGTGTTTTTTCCTCATGATTGAGATGGATTACTTGATAACTTAGTTATATGTATGGGCATATACCTAAGTGTGGTTATCTGTAGATTTCATACTTGGTGCTTATCCTTGTTAGTTTTTGTGAGACCTTGAGAGTCTCGGGGTCCCTAATGAGTATCATTATACTCACCCCTACATGGGATTTGCCTGCACCTCATTTTGTTGGATGTAGACGATGGACAGTGCTGACTGAGGCTGAGGGTACTAGGATTGGACGGTGCCTGGAGGTGGACATTACGATGAGTCGGTACCCAGAGTAGATTGACAGATGAGGAGTGCTGAGGAGGCTATATGTACATACCCTTCAGGTTCGATCCGTGGTGGACGATCCAGGATCTACTTATCAACTTTCAACTGTTTTTTCATTTTTCAGTTTTACTTATACTTTAAATTTCGGCTTGTATTTCTAGACCATTTTACTTTTCGGAACTCTTTTAGTATACAGTTTTACTTAGTGGTATGCTTCCATCTTGTACTTTGTTGTGTGAATTTTCAAGTTATAATGGAAATGCCTTCCCAGTTTTAGGGATTTATAGCTTTGGTTCTAGTAGCCATCCCCTCGCCTTTGGAAGGTGGGCTTGTGGTAGACATGGTACAAGCCCCGAGGGACTGGTCATGACATATTGGTATCAAAGGGGTTGGTTCTATCGCAAAACTTAAGACTCTGATCTTTATTTTCAATGAAACAATAGTGCTAAGGGTACTGAGTGTGGTTTTCATTTCAGGGAATCCAGTGTTCGTGAGGCAGCTGACGTATCCATACACCAGGACCCTGACTTCTGATTTTCAACTCATTGCAAAAAAACTCTGATTGCTTGTGTGTTTTGAAGAGCTTTCTTTGGGATCACTTTGAGTCAGCTCTCCAAGTATAAATTTTTGACCGTGGCGCACCTGTTTTTTTATAGGATGCCTCCATGCAGAAAACCAGCCAGGGTTCCAGGCTTTGTACGAGATGGTAGCCCACCAAGCGATGGGGCCTTAGTGTAGGGCCCTATCACAGTAGAGGCTCCAACAGTGCCACTACCTGTTGGGCCACTGATACCACCAGCCCTCACTACAGAGAGTGCACGCCACTTAAGCGCATTGCACGAGTTCCAACACCAGAGGCCGCCCTGGTACATGGGTGAGACGGACCCGTAGGCAGCTAATGATTGGATGGAGGTTGTGGTGAGAGTCTTCAGACTAGTAGGGACACTAGATGACCTTATGGTGATCTTTTCCATGAGTCTCCTTCAGGCAGTAGCAGGCATATGGTGGATCTTGATGCTCTAGGTGCATGACGAGGCGACACTTCTCTGGGAAGACTTCGAGATCATGTTTCAGGAGGATTTTGTCCCAGCCACCCTATGTGCAGTGCAGATACATTATCTACAGCAGCTACAGTAGGGTAGCATGATGGTGGAAAAGTACTTAGTGAGGTTCACCGACCTCCCCTACTACTCCACAGATATGGTGCAGGACCCATTATTCTGGGCTTGGACCTTCGAGTAGGGACTCAGGTGAGATATCAGGGCTTTGATGATCTCCTTCAGCATCCCAACACAGGCGAGGGTGTTGGAGTGAGCCCTCTTAGTGGAGAGTTTCCTTGATTAGCAGTCACCAGCAGCAAGACCAGCCACCAATCATTATGTAGCAGAGTCTTATATAGCTGGCAGCAAACAGATGTCATAGAGGTCCATGCAGACCAGACCATCCGGTGGACAACCTCAGGATTCGGGTACGGTTGTGTGAGGCACACAAGATAGAGTCAATCATTTGAGGAATAGGCAGTGTTTCACATGCAGCGAGTAGGGTCACATGGCTCGTGACTGTCCGTCCTAGTATTTATAAGATCGTCAGAAAGTTGAGGGACCTCCTAGGAAGAGGAAGAGGATCGATAGAGGCGGTCCACAGGGAGCAGGCCGACATGGCTGATGAGATATCCATGCAGCTGGCGATGGACGACGTTTTGAGATGTTACAACCACACCCACTAGGAGGTCCACCCCAACCACCGAGAGCAGGTGGAAAGGTGAGATCTCTACTCCAGGAATCTAAGGCTTATGATCATAGAGTTCCAGAGATGATTCGAGGTATGATCTATGTATACTCCGCCATAGCTGCAGTTCATATAGACATAGGTTCCAGTCACTCATTCATTTCCACTGCCCTCGTTCGGAGCTCAGAGATTCCAACAGATCCGTTGGTTCTATCTTTACAACAAGATACTCCTACAGGAGCAGATTCGATGATTATTCACTAGTGCTGGCAATGTGAGCTTACTCTACTAGGTGAGATCTTTGGCTGGGATCTCATAGTAGCAGCGTCAAGGCCTTACGACATTGTCTTGGGTATGGACTGGTTATCTACCGTCCATTCCCAAATCGACTATATTAGGTGCAAATTGTGGTGTGACCACACGGATGGGACCATGTTTACCTTCACCGGTGAGAAGGGATCCTTTGCAGTGCAGGATGGACTTGCCTAGAGGAGACTACAACTGATCACTCATCAGTTGGTTTGCCTTACCCTCGGAGCAGTTGATGTGGAGAGTCTGACTTATCCTGTAGTGGTGGACCAATACGAAAGTGTTTTCCCTGATGATGTCCTATGTCTACCTCCTCGTAGAGAGGTGAGCTTCTACATTGACTTGTACCCCGGGATGAAACTGATATCTACTCCAGCATATCGGATGGATCCCGCTAATCTTCATGAGCTGCGAGTAAAGATAGAGGACTTGCAGGGGAAGGGATTCATCCGGCCCAGTGTTTCTCCCTGGGCAGACTCAATTCTATTCACCAAGAAGGTGGATATAAGCTTGAGGCTTTGTGTTGACTACCATCACATGAACTAGTTGACCATGAAGAACAAGTACCCACTCCCGAGGATTGATGACCTCTTTGATCAGCTGAAGGGAGCATGATGGTTCTCGAAGATAGAACTCAGATCTGGCTATCTCCAACTCAGAGTTCGAGATAGGGATGTGAAGAAGATGACCTTTAGATGTCGGTATGGAAACTACATGTTCTTGGTTATGCCATTCGGCGTAACCAATGCTCCAGCAGTGTTCTTGGGACTCATGAATAGGATATTTCAGCCTTACCTTTATTTCTTTGTCATAGTCTTCATAGACGATATTCTGAACTACTCAACTACTGAGGAGGAGCATGTCTACCATTTACAGGTAGTACCGGATACACTCTGAGATAACCAAATTTATGGTATGATCTCTAAGTGACAGTTTTGGATCCGAGAGGTTCACTTTTTGGGACATGTCATATTGGAGGCTAGAGTTGTTGTAGATCTAGCTAAGATTAAGGCGATACTTTCTTGGGAGCCAACCAGGAGTGTGACAGAGGTACGGAGTTTCCTAGGTTTGGCTAGATATTACCGGAGGTTAATACCATACTTCTCTAGAGTTGCAGCACAACTATCAGCCCTGACGAAGAAGGGGAAACCATTTGTGTGGCCAACGAGATGCCAAAAGAGCTTTCAGGTGCTGAGGCAAAGGCTGATTAGGGCACCCATCTTGGGGCTTCCAGAACAGGAATAGGGTACAAATTCTACTATGATGCATCAGGGACCAGACTCGGATGTGTCTGGATGTAGGAGTGAGAAGGGATCACTTCTGGTTCTCAACAGCTGAGACAACATGAGCAGAACTATGCTACCCATGACCTAGAGTTAGTAACATTTGTCTTCTCCTTGAAGATGTGGATACACTATCTGATGGGTGAACATTTTACCATGTACTCTGATCACAAGAGTCTCAGGTATATATTCTATCATAAGGTTTTGAACCTGAGATAGTGACGTTGGATTGAGTTCCTCCAGTACTATAAATTCGAGATATTCTATACTCCTAGGAAGGGGAACTTTGTTGTAGATGCACTCAATATTAGGTCTGGTATATAGCTGTTAGGCAAAGAGAAAGAGAAGCTATCCACTTAGAGATGGAGTAGCTTTCCTACAGTCTCTCACAGTTACACCCCCACTCCTTCAGCGATTTAGGGAGCCGTAGCATGGGGATGCTGACTGCAAGACACGATGTGCTTAGATATCCACAAGGCAGGCTCTTGATGGGTTTTCTGAAGGTGGGGACCATGTCATCCCCATCAGAGGATGTACTACGGTGCCTTTTTCACTTTAGGATGAAGTGTTGATGGAGTTACACACATCCCCTCTAGCGGTACATCCATGAGTGGTGAAGATATGTCGGGATCTCTGGAAACATCACTTATAGTCGGGGATAAAGAAGGTAGTTGTAGAGTTTGTCTCTCGGTGCCTCACTTGTCAGCAAGTGAAGGCAGAGCACCAGGTACCAGCAGGCCTGGTTGAGCCTTTAGAGGTTCCAAAGTGGAAGTGGGATGGGATATCCCTAGATTTTGTGAAAATTATTCCTTGAACATCTAGGGGTCATCACTCTATTTGGGTGATCATCTACCGACTCACCATGTCGGCTCACTTCCTACCGATCAGAGATCAGGGTTCAATAGAGATCTTGGGATGCCTCTACGTGTAGAAGATTGTGCGACTACATGGAGTACCTTTTTCTATTGTCTCTGATCGTGACGCATGGAATACTTCCCCACTATGGAAGGGGTTGCATGAGGATTTCAGGAAGCAGCTTCATCTGAGCACCGCCTTCCTTCCTCAGACGGATGGTTAGACTGGGCAGACCCTTTAGACCCTTGAGGACAAGTTGCATGCTTGTGTCCTCGACTTCAGTCAAAGCTGGGAGGATCACTTACCTTTTGTGGAGTTTTCATACAACAACAGCTATCACTCCACCATAGGGATGACACCTTTTTATGCTTTATACGAGGGACCTTGTAGATCACCCTTTTGTTAGACATACCCCGGGGAGTCAGCACTAGTGGGACCAGAGATGGTACGCGATACCATGGAGAAGGTGCATTTCATCTAGTAGCGGATGAAGACTGTACAGAGCAGATAAAAGTCATATGATGATAGGAGAGGGAGACCTCTAGAGTTCGAGGATGACGACCACATCTTTCTACGGGTCTCACCTTGATGAGGTTTACGGAGATTTGGCCAAGGCGGAAAGTTATCTCTGATATTCACTGGACCTTTATAGTTCCTCAACAGAGTAGGAGAGGTTGCTTACAACCTGGCACTTCCACCTCAGTTGCACCGGGTGCACGACATCTTCCATGTATCTCAGCTGAGAGGATACGTGCATGACCCTTCTGAAATCATCGACCATGGAGAGTCGGATGTCGATGATGGTGTGACTTTTATGGAGGTCAAAGTGGATATTTAGGATCGAAAATAGTGGGTCCTATGTGGACGGTCGATACTTCGGGTGTCCATTCACTGGCAGCACGAGAACCTCCAGGAGAGCACATTGGATCAGGAGGCTTAGATGCATCCTCAGTACCCCCTTTGTTCCCTTAGTTCAAGTTGTAGCTTACATGGATGTAAATCCCTGATGTGGGGAGAATTTCAAGACCCATAATTTCGAAGGGAATTTTTTTACTTAAATTCATGGGAATTTTACGAGTCCATGAAAACTGACGGCACGTGATTCCGAGGCCCGATGTGCTTGAAATAAATTTCTGAAGTTTTGTTCAGGTACGTTCAGTAAACGTATGAGAAGGTTTTTATAACTTTTGAACCAGTGCTCAGAATTGTAATATGAGGGAACCATTGAACTCGCAGAACCATTATTTTCTTAAGAAGCCTTTCACCTCAATGACATTGGGTTAATATTAAAAGATAGTTACTGGGTTTTTAATGAATGATTTAAATAAAAATAAATTTTTGTCTTTATTTTTTTTGGGTTTGTTGAAGCCTCCTTCTGGAGGTTAGAGGGGGGACCACCACAACTTAACCTTCCATGAGAGGTTATGGTGGTGTGGCCCAAATGAACCTAACCTCCTATTCAAGTTTAATATGGTGGGGACCACCTGAGGTTGAAACCTCTTGAACTCCCTATTAAGTGGGGATAAATTCTTGAGCTCCCCACTTAATGGTGCCACCACCCCTCCACATTAATGTTTCCAAATATCACAATTTAATTATACGATTTCCTCTTCACTAATTAAGTGGAGCCAGCTTAATTAATTAACCCATTTGAAATTTTTTTCCAACAAATAAAATAACAGATTTAACTTAATCTATTATTTGGCTTGGTAATTGTATTTTGGGTGGAATACTGGGGAGAGGAGAGCTTGGGAGAAATAGAGTTCCCCAATGAAGAACCTCGTCTCCCAACGAATAACGAAGAATGTGTTCTTCCAATGAATAATGCTGGAAATGATCTCCTTCGATCCTTTTACCTGGACTTCTACCGATGTGGATCATCTTCCATGACTGACGTGTGAGCTCGGGATTGGAAGTGTGTGGTGGACGTGATGAACGACGATCTCCTTTGTCTTCTTTCCACGACTTCATCGTCAAACAATGATCAAAGGTAGGGGTTTATTTGTGTAATATTAATTTCCATATATTTTTCTTCCTCGGTTAGAAAAATACATTTTGGTGGTTGTAAAAATTGAAGTTCATCTTTTTTCTTACTTGATGAGCCAAATGTTACCACCCTAAACGCAGAGGGTACAGGCGAAATCAATATGGTCTGACCCCTCCACTGTCTTTGATTATGATGATCTTCAACATAGAGATGAACTAATGAGGCAACGAATGCGGCGAAGAAAAAGGTCGCGCTACCAGTGGCCTCCATGATCTGCACCGCCCTCGCGGCGTCCCACACCACCACCAGTAGAACCGGCCTCGTCCGAGCCCCTGCTAGTCTCACCGCTTACAGAGGCGAGCCGTTTCCCCGAGCCGGCCCGCTCCCTTCTAGCCTGCCTGGACACCTCCCAACCTAGTTGTGCCCTACCCGGCTGCCCCCTGACCTGCCTAGCGTAGTGCCCAGCCACCTGTCGGCCTGGCCGCACCCTAACTGGCCGCCAACCGGCCTTCCATGTGCCCTGCCCAACCGTCTTCCGACCTGGTCGTGCCCTACCGACCTAGCTGCACCCTACCCAACTGCCCGTCGGCCTGTCTTCCGACCTAGATGCACCCCACCGGCCAGACCGCTGGCCTGCCCGACCACCTCTCGGCTTACCCGGCCACCTCTCGTGTGCCCAGCCGAACTGCACCAGCCTGCCTGCCACACGCACCCCATGCCCCCCAAGATGTGCCCCTCGCAACACAAATGGAACTGGCCTTGGACATCCGGGCCGAGCTGCTCCCCACTCACGCCTTGTCGAGCCTGTCGTCTGCACCCCTTGTGGCACCTTGGGGTCAAACCGTTCTTACACCGATGCGTGGCCGGTTCGCACCCTTGTGACCACTCCCGACCCTCGTGCTCCTCGCAGCCTTCACGGCCTGCTGGGTTGGGCCTAGTGTGGTGGGACAAACCCAATGGGCCGGCTCAGACTAAGTAGGTCTGGGTCGGTCCGACTGGGTCGGACTGGACCCATACCCCCTTCGACCCCCTTTAATTTCTTTTGGTGGTATCATTGGCACCAGACATCCGTTTGACGAACCATCAGTGGCCCTTGTAATCTTGGAGCGTGAAACTACTTTTTAGTATACCCTAGTGGAGTTCGGGGTATAGTTGAGTTATGGTTAGGTTGGATCATGCCCAAATCCAACCGGGCCCCCGAGACTAAAAGACTAATAACAAACAGGCCGGGCATCTGATTGATGTGGCATCTATTGCATTGAGACCCCTATGACGTGGTGGACCATTAAAATACTTCTTTATGGAACATCATGGAAGTAGATGAATTGACACTTGGCTTGAGGAGAGGACCCTACTGGAATCAAGCGTACTTTGTGTGGAAACCATGAGGTTGGCTATGCTCTGATGACTATTCCTGGATCCTATGTGGGTTCGACAACACTGATAACTGTTCCTAGATCCTATGTGGGTTCGACAACTCCGACTACTATTCTTGGATCCTGTGTGGGTTTGACAGCTTTGATGACTATTCCTGGATCCTGTGTGGGTTCGATAGCTCCGTTTAGTATTCCTGGATCCTATGTGGGTTCGACAGAATAGATGATTTAGTGGCTACATTTAATCATCTCTAACACTCTACATGGGTTGTATACCTGTGTGAGCTGAGTCAATAACTTTTGTCTTTTCCTCATGATTGAGATGGATTACATGATAACATAGGTATATGTATGGGAATATACCTAAGTGGGGATATATGTTTATTTCATACTTGGTGTTTATCCTTGTTGGTTTTTGTGAGAACTTGAGGGTGTCGGGGTCCCTACTGAGTATCGCTATACTCACCCCTACACGGTCTATGCCCACAACTCATTGTGTTCGATGCAGACGACGGACAACGCTGACCGAGGCTGAGTGTACTAGGACTGGACGGTGCCCGAAGGTGGACCATTCTATGTGTCGGTACCCAGAGTAGACCGATGGATGTGGAGTGTTGAGGAAGATATTTGTACCCACCCTTCAGGTAGGATCCGTGGTGGACAATCCAGGAGCTACTTATCACCTTTCAGTTTTTTGTCCTTTTTTAGCTGTACTTGGACTTTACATATGGGCTTGTATTTCTGGCCCCTTTTAGTTTTCAGAACTCTTTTTATATAGTTTTACTCAGTGTTTTACTTCCAGCTTGTATTCTTTTGTGTGCATTTTCAGGTTATAAAGGAAATTCCTTCCATGTTTTAGGGATTTATGCCTTTGGTGCTAGTCGCCAGCCCCTGGCCTATGGAAGGCGGGCATGGGGTAGTCACGGTATGGGCCCTAGGGGACGGGTCATGAAAATAATTCCCCAATTAATAAAATAACTATCAGTTTTGGCACCGTATTTAAAATGGTAAATGGTTTTGATAATAGTAATATCCATGAAAAAATGAAACAGATAACAAGGGGAAATCCAGCATTCAAGGATCATAAGAAATTGAATACTTCAAGAAGACTAACAAATAAATCAAGGAAGTGAATTTGAATAATATTCATGTCGAAATCAATAATAAATCATCCAAAGGAAAAATAAGGATGGTATCAATACAAAAAACCTAGGTGGAGTAAAATTGAGGGTTGTTGTCTGTGATGGAATGACATATTGACATTAAAAGTTATTATTGAGGAAAATATCCTTTAAATTCAAAAAACCTTTTAAAAATATTATTATTTAAAAATAAACCTTTTAATCTTTAAAATAAGGCTTTAATGAAATGATGGTGGTAAAATCCATACATGTCATATGAGGTAAAAATAATATTTCTTTTGTATGGTAATAGGTTAGAAAATGTCTTGTTAGGAAAGTGAAAATAAGATTCTTTTGAAACATTGATAAAATAAAAAATTAGTAAAAATGCATTTACCAAATAATCAAAAATCATTATTGAAAACCTTTTAATAAAACATTATTTTTAGAATAAAACAGATTCTATAACTAAAGAGAGATATATAGTTGGTTTTTCTGAAAAACTTTTTTCTAAAATCATATTAGTACTGAAGACTGGAAAATTGCTAATAGTACTTGAAAACGGTCATTAATAACTTGAGGATAATGAATTGTTTTATTAAAAAATGGTTATATAATTTCCTTGAATGTAAATTCCATTGAGAGGTCATTAGGATTAGTCATGTGGAAAATAATATTTAAAAAATCCAAACTGTCCCATACCACTTTTAAACATTTTTAAATCATAAAATTCATGAATGAATTATATTGAATTAATGTATTAAATACCATGAAGGAAAATTTAATTCATGATATAAAATAAAAATGGCAGTAGATACACCACAAAAATGATGTAAGTAGTGAACCTGACATTTACCTCACAGATGTAAACAGTGAGATGAGAATCCCTTACATTGAGTATTGTTTTGGGTGATCATCTTCTAAATTCACTTATAATAATTTTATGTTAATTATAAACATTCTTCTGAACCATATTTATGTAAATAATAACTTTTATTTCACTTTTTACCATGTTTTGTAATACTACTCAAACAACGAAGTTTACATCAGGTGTTTTTGACTAGATTTAATTTATGTGTCAAAACAATTATTTTTGATCATCTCTGGTAAAAGAGGTTATTATATAACATTTTTAGAATAATAATCATGAAATAATTATTATATTTTTACATCAATTATACTTTTCAAATAAATCATTAAATATGGTTATGAAAATGAGAATGTGTTACAGTCATGAAAACGGTTCGCCGTACATACACAAGAGTAACATTCCCATTTTTAAATGATCATTGTGGAAAAAAGGGAAGCAAATAAAATCTTTACAAAATTATAATTATGTAAAAAATATAAAATTATTTGATAACATATAATTTTATATAGAATTATTTGATGTAAAAGGAATCACATAATGTCAAGGAGGTGGTATTCCACCCATCCCTGAACGACGTTTTCTCTTTTAAAGTGTGTGAAGTGGTAATAAAGAAAATGATATATATATGTACACATATTTATATTATATTTCCATAAAGATAATTATATCCTGATCATATTATTTATGTAGTAAATTTAACTTATGTTTAATTATTTCCATTCATTTATACATTCTATGTATCGTGTGAAAGAATCACATTGCATTGATGGGCAGTAGTCCAAACATCCTCCAATGAGATTATCATATTTTCACTACATGGAAAGAATAAATTTATATTATAAAAATAAATTAAATAAGGTTAAAAATATATAAATAAAATATATATATTATATATAAATATAGTTTCCATCATAGTGTCCATAATGAGAGGTGGTAGTGGAAGAGTGAACAATCGTCGTTTCATGATGTAGTAGTTCGCCATCCACAGAAACAATATGCTCATTACCCATTAGATGGTGGTGGTTGTACGTTTGTGATCAAATATTAAAATAACAACATAATAGTATATATAGGATACTTATTTTGTTATAAAAGAACAGAATAAGGATATTTTAAGGGGGTGGAGAGTGGAAATCAAAATAAAGGGATTGAAAAAAGACGTTAAATTTTAATTGGGTAACTTCTTTTAGTTTTATCCAAAAGGATTTGCTGGAAGGTTCTATGCTAAAAATGATGATTCTAAGTCGATGAGAGGAGTTATGGGAGACTATTTGGGATGTTATTGGATTAACTTAAGATATTTTACTATAGAAAGAGTACCCTATACCAACGGTTTGGAACCATAGGTATAGGCCTCCAAACCGTTGGTATATCCTATACCAACGGTTTGGAGCACCGTAGCCAAGTAAGCCGTGAGGATAGTTCTATACCAACGGTTTTTACAAAACCATTGGTATAAGTAATTTGAAAATCTATTACAATGGTTCCATAAAACCATTGGTATATATACTTCTAATAATAATCATTCGTTTGGTTTTGATCCCAGCACCTCCCATTTGAAATTGAAAGACCTAACCACTAACCAAACTTACTTTTGTGAACATAATTTCATAAATATATATATTTATTATTATAATTATTTTAAATATTAATTTATTTAATTTCCTTTGTAGGAATGTTCTATTAAAAATACATCTACCTATACCCATGGTTCTCAAATCTGTTGGTATAGACCTATACCAACAGTTTTGAGAACCATTGGTATAGGTTCTTTGACTTTGGGAACTATACCAATGGTTTTGTAAAAAAGGTTGGTATAGGCGGACCTGTTCCAATGGTTTGTCCAAACCTTTGTTATAGGGTCTCTATAATGGACCTATAGTAACGGTTTGTCCAAAACCGTTGGTATAGTTCCATATAAATGGCCCTTACCAACAGTTTTGGCCTAACCGTTGGTATAGGTCTGTATATGTGACCTATACCAATGGTTTTACCAAAACAATTGGTATCGATCATATTTCTAGTAGTGTTTGAGAAGTGTGAGTAATGAGTACAGGTGGTGGCCTTTTATAGTGTCGAAAAAGGACTCACTTGGTATTTTTGAAAAGAAGTTAGGTGTGCACATGATATTACCTAATAAAATTCATAAACAAATATCTGTAATAGAAGTTCCATAGCCTAATTTATTATAGAGAATGGGAGTTGGACATGTTTTTAGGTCATTTGGGCCCTTAAGATAAAGTTTTAGTCCTTTATTAAGCTTAGTTTACATTAAAATTATAATTAATTTTAATCACTTTCACTAATATATTTGGTAAAAAACAAAGTTGGTATTATTAGAAATTATAAATTAATATGATTACAAATATAGAATCTTTTTTATCAAATCCAAAAAACATTAGTGGGAGAAAATAAATTAATATTAATTCCACAGATAGGATGACAATTCATGTTTTTAAAGTAATAACGTTTTAAAGTTTGCAATGTTTTTATAATCAATTTCAAAGTAAAATTTATCCCAATAATCTAAATTTTATTAATTGATAAATATATTATCTAATTAAACTTGAAACCAATTAAATTTAAAAATTTAACTTTTAAATAAATTAGATGAAAAATGATTTTAGAACTAAAATTCTCTATTTCTAGTTATTCATTAAAAAATGAATCATTACAAAAAATTACCAAAACATCATGATAATATAATTTTTTTGTTTTACATAAAAATATTAACTTTATATATACATATTATATCAATTAAAGTGTAATAATTTATATTTAATATTGGTTATCCATTAAAAAGTTCTAAAATTACCTTTAAAAAAATATAGGTTTTTATGTGAGAAATAGGGTTTGTTCTTATCTTTTGAACAATAGACATATTGGATGAATACCAAAAAAATTATTGAATATATAAAATACATATTTCTGTAAAATAATTAAATAATTTAAATTACATTAATTATTTATGGTAAAACAACTTCATAAGCATAAAAAATGGTTTTATATAAAAACATTCTATTCATATTCAATTGGTTCCTATATTCATTTCTAATTAATTTTTATCCTATGAATTAATATTATATTATGATTAACCATACATGTATATATTTTAGTTAATACTATTCAGAACCACTAACACAATGACTAGGTTATATCATTTTATAATAAATAATAATATTTTAATAATACATTGTTATTTGGTGAAAATTTGTTTTGCGTGCAACACAAAATTTCAAGGAAGGTCACTCTTGCATGTAACATAATTTTCTGAGGAAGTTTCTATTGTGTGTAATGAAAGCTATCGAGGTTGGTTTTTCTTCCATGTAATGCAAGCCATCGAGAATGGTATCACATGCGTGTAACATAAGCCAGCTCGATGTTGCGTGCATTGAAATATATATCGGTTATATTTTTAATAGTAAATATATTATATAGTATCAGAATATTACCTTATACACTTGGTGTTGTGTTCCATACATGCTATCAAATACAAGGTTATTAATTAAGTTTTTCGTGGTGTCACATTCTCCCCACCATATTTAAATTATGTACTTGTAATTTAAATTCGATCTTGGTGATATATTAATTTGTCTCTAATATGTTGAAGTCCCACATCATGAGGGGGGGGGGGTTGTAAAACATTCAATAGAAAAGAGATACTCTGGAGTACAATGGTCACATGGACTACCATGTAACGGGGTCTCTATGTAGGAGAACATTAATGGAAAGTAGATATACATATGTGGAGGAACAACATAAATATTTATATGGAGTGAATGAGGTCATCAATCACAAACATGTGAATGATCAGTGCAATGTAGGGGGGGTTCTAAAATCTATAAATAATTAATGATTTAGAATGGAATCAGTTCAATAGAAATTTTGGTATTAGGAAAGAATTTTATTTCTAATTCATTTTAATAATTTTGGTAATACTTTTACTAACAATGAATATAAAAATATATTCTTAAAAATAAGTTTCAATATTATAGGAACAATCCTAACTTCTGGTTGTTATTTTATCAAATTCTAATTCATCCCTTTACTCATTTTTTTACAAATAATATGTTTTCTTAATGTCTAAAGCACTAAAAAATCTTTTAAAGGATCGTAAGTCCTATAATATAGTGACATGTTGTTTCCCTCGGAATTCGGGGATGACCTTCTTGATTGAAGGTTCAAACATTCTGATCGGTTTCTAAGGGGTTTTTTCGTAGAACCGGAAACATAGAATGATTACACATCCATTTGGACCTACTTTCCAAAGGTAGTCGCTCATTAGTTTGTGGAATGATGAGGCTTAGGAATTTTCATTAGTCGAGAGGATGGGAGGTTGGACTCATTACAACTTTTTTAGGGGAATTATTGTCTACTCCGGGACTCTCTTTATAGATTTATGACATTTTTGTGAATCCTTATTACATTACCAAGTAAAAAATGAGCTTTTCCTTTAGATCTTACAATCAATGATCAAATATGTAGGAAATTTAGAGAATCTTGTATATGTATTCTAGGTTCTTCATCTATAGAGAATCATATGTATTTATTAAAGATTCTTCGTCAATGGTATCCTTCAGCGCATTTATATAAAAGTATCTTGGTCATTATGATGACCATGCGGGTTTTAAATCCACTCAGTGGGGCACTTGAAGTTTATTTTCATTCAGAAGGGCATGGAATATTTCAGAGTTGGGATAGAACCCACTGATGGGCTACCTACGTATCCTTTGTTTTGGAAAAGGAATCAGAACCCACGTAGTTTGAGTAAGGAAGTATAATATTTATGATTGATGGATCAAAGAAGGATGTCATAATTACTTTTACACTCTAAGCTCACGTGAGTCATGCTCGGTGTAAGAAACAAGAGGTATTGTTAAAAATCAGAAAATTGGGCCATGAAAGATGCAATAATAAGAAATAATGTGGGGATTATGTATGTATGACTGCCCAAGAATAGATGAATATTAGGATTTACTTCAGGGAAGAAATCCAGGAACAGTGTCCATAAAGGTATATGTGCTTCTTGGAGGTTTGAATACTCTAACCTAGGTCTTACTCCTGGAAAGGAGGCCCAAAATTATGAGAGGATTGATGATTGGGGTTTACTCCTGAGAAGGAATCCCAGATCAAGGGTAAATTAGGGCTGATTAAGAGAAATTAAGACTGGGGCTTACTCATGAGAAGGAGGCCCAGGTTAAGAGACTTGAAAAAATAAGGGACTTGGGGCTTATACATGAAGAAGAAGCCCAAATTTGAGACTGTGACTTATTCCTGAAAAGGAGGCCTAGGTTAGGGGACTTTAGACTTACTCCTAAAGAAGATGCCCATAATTTGGGGAATTATGACTGGGGCTTATTCCTGAAAAGGAAGCCGAGGTTAAAGGAATTATGACTGGGGATTATTCCTGAAAAGGAAGCCCAGGTTAATGAAATTATGACTGAGAAATATTCCTGAAAAGGAAGCCCAGGTTAAAGGAATTATCACTGGGACTTATTACAGAAAAGGAAGCCCAGGGTTGGATTCTCTCATCTTAAAGGATGAGGTTGAATGAATGAAATCTCAATCTTTAGTGACATAGAGATGTGTAAATCACTATGTTTTGAGATATATTCCATATAATTCCTTTCAGATAAGGAAGTAAAATCAATAAATCATGCCATAAATGGATTTGAAGAGTGTCTTGAAGACTAAATCTTGAATATGAAAGGGGGAATGGTTTAAGAGGGGTAAAATGATCAAGAAGGGCACTCAAAAAGGTAGGGGTGTGCAAATCCTGGCAGGTGCGCAGGTACTGCGTGGGCGCATAAGTCTTGGTCTCGTAGGTATACCTGTGTGACAAATGTGTACTTGTGTGATGACTAACTAGCAGGGTAATACTTGAGCGACCCTTGGTTAAAGCCTTTAGAATCCTCTTGAGGTTCTTCCAGAAGAGGGGCGCGCAACTTCTATTGAAAGAGTAAGGTGGCACACAAATTTGGCCATTTCCCTTAAGGGATGGCCACTCAGGCGCGCAAGTGTTGATGAGTTTCAACACTTAAGCCTTCCCCCCCCCCCCTCTTTATATCTTTTGTTCAAGGTACAAAATTTCCTTAGAAGTGTTTCGGAAGCTTTGAGAAGATACGAGGGCGCCGGGAGCATAAATCTGAGTTTCTGGAAAACTTCCTCTCGAAATTGGGGGCCCACCGGGGGTATTTAGAGGCTGGAGAGGACCCCGGGTGGTTTTAAAAGAGGGAGCACAAGTCACTTGTGAGACCATTAGGTGGCGCGCAAGTATACTTGCGCGATAGTGAGAGAACTTGCGCGGTGCATGTGCATTTAAAGACTTGTTCATGCCTTCGTCGATTTTTGGTGTTTTCTTCAAAGGATGAATCAATTTGTGCATAGGTATTTCCCTTTTTAAGTCGTTAGACATTGTGACAGAAAAGGAGCATCAACAAAATTCCCCCCTCATTGTTGAATCCGGAGAGAAAATAGGATTTGAATCTGAGGAAAAAAGAAAACTAGGGGTCTTAGTGGTTATTTGGCAGTTTAAAGTCATGCATGTCAGACAGAAAAATGCTAATGTTTAATGTTGAAATAGCTTTGACCTAATGGATTAGAGTTGACTCAATTCTTTGATAATTTATCTGAAATCATATTACCATACTCTAATATGAGAGATAATATGTAAACTATGTCTTAAGAATATTTTAATCTGAGGAATGATATAAAAAAGAGCTAAAAGGCATCAGAAGAAGTAGTTTCCAAGAATGAAGTTACTATCATTTAACAAAACCATTAGGGGGTTGAAATATGACGGGCCACCTAATGGGAATTGGCTGCATAGTCATATAAATAGCATCTTTCGGCTAACAAGTCTGTTATGTAGATTGTTTATGCAAGGCCGCCTAAGGGCACATGCTGCATAGTCAGGAAAAAGAACTCTCATAAATTTCCCTTTCTACTGCTAAAAGCCAGTGAAAGTTTATGGAGATTCAAATTTTCCAAAGTATTGAGTTTGTGGTATGGAAAGAGGTACTTGAATATGGAGAAGATATTTCCAAACAAGATTATCGAAGAACCGGATTGATATCACTTCTACGAAGGTCTGACCCAAACGTAATGAAGGAGAATATAAACCATAGATTTGAATACTTTCAGATCATGAAAAAGGATATGGGACAAATATGTTAAAGATGACCATTTTTGTGGATCCCTACATACTGTCATTTAAGATAGATAAAAGAGGACTTCAGCCCAAGAATGAAGTTACCATTACTTAACAAACCTGTTAGGGGGTTGAATTATGCAGGGCCACCTAAGGGCATTCGCTGCATAGTCAAATAATAGTATCTTTTCACTGACAAATCTGTTATGGAGACTGTTTATGCCAGGCTGCCTAAGGGCACGTGCTGCATTTTCAGGTAAAAGAACTCTCAGAAATTTGACATTTTTGTGATTAAAAGTCATGAAAATGGTTATGAGGATCTGAAAATATTTAAGGTTGGGATTATGACACATAAAGATGGGTATTGTCCAATGTATATAAAGATACACAGATTAATGCTAAACATAATCATGTTGTGGCTGGGTCCTGAATTAAAATTTTGGACTTCACTACGTATCCCATAAAGATAGGAATCAAGTCGTACGTAGTTCATGAAATACATTTTAACGTCGTGCAGGACGAAAGTATGAGAGATCTTAGTTTAGGGTCATAGAGCTCGAACCATAATAATGAATACACAGTGTGTGTTTTCATGGGGACTTTTCAGCCAAGGGACTGAAAGTGAAATTTGGGGTTAGGCCCAAAAGACTTGGGGATGGATTCGAGGGACACTCGAACGTTCCTACGTATCCCAAAAGGATGGGAATCAAGCCCACGTAGTTCTAGAAATACCCTCTGTACAAATTTGGTTTGTACATGTGAAGGGTGAAAGGGGACTTTAGTACAATGATGGTTGAACCCAAGATAAAAGGCTTAGGCATTGCCATGTATGCATGTAGTCTTTTGAAATAAAACATGATTGAAAAATCAATGTAAATAATGGTTCCCTCTCAAGTGAGGATATCAAAGAATATTGTAGTTTATTGTCATACTGGACACAAGTGTTGTATAGTTTAACGTCGTATAACAAGGATGCAAGTGAATCAAATGTAATGATATTGATTCTAAGGGCGTTTTCACGAATCAACATCGTATGAGATAGAGGTGAATCGATGTGAAGAGATTGATTTAGGGCTTGAACCTTGGGAGGTTGCCTACATACCCATCTTGGAAGGCAAGGATCAAAGTCCACGTAGTTCAATTAAAGAATGAGTTAATAATCAAGTTGTTCATGAGGACAACGACCTAAAAAATGATGTTGATGGGACTTACACATGGTTAGTAGCCTAGAGAGAGTGTTATTGTGGAGGTTTGCACTAATCTCACGTGATTCATACTCGGTGTGAGAAGCAAGAGGTAACAACAACCCTAATGATGCACAGTTTAATGTCATGTAGGACATATGAAGGGACTATGCAGTTTTAAGGTCTTGTGGTTAGGACTATTGGTGCTGCACAGTTTAATGTCATGTAGCAAGGACAAAGTACAGTTTAATGTTATCTAGGACGTATTAAAGGATTTTATGTACCGTTTAGCCTCATGTAGTTAGGATGATGGGGATAATACAATTTAACGTCATGTTGGACAGAAGTGCGAATAGTTTAGGGTCATATGCATGGACCGTGGATGGTGCAGTTTAATGTCATGCTGGACATAAGGGACTTCTGTACAGTTTAGCGTCATGTAGTTAGGATGTTACAGTTTAACATCATGTGAGACGAAAGGAATACAAATAGTTTAAGGTTATATGTATGGACCATTGCTGTATAGTTTAACGTCATATAGCAAAGATGATGAAGGGGACACACTTTAACGTCTTGGTGGACGGATTAGGTATTTTTTACAGTTTAACGTCATGCTGGACAGAAGGGGGACTGTGTAGTTTAATGTCATGTATTGAGGACAAATTAGGGACTTTTTTCCACATTTTAACGTCATGTTGGACGAAAGCGCGAATAGGTTAGGGTCATATGCATGGACCGTTGATGATGCAGTTTAACGTCTTGCTAGACGGTGGTGCAGTTTAAGGTCATACCGGACCATTTAGGGAACTTTTTCACAGTTTATTGTCGTGTGGGACGAAAGTAAAAATACTTTAATGTTATATATAAGGACCATTGATGGTGAATTTTAACATCTTGCTGGACGATGGTGCAGTTTATGGTCATACCGGACCATGGTGCAGTGTAAGGTCATACTGGACCATGGTGCAGTTTAAGGTCATACTGGACCATGGTATAGTTTAAGGTAATATTAGACCATGGTATAATTTAATTTCATACTGAACCATGGTGCATATTCTGTGTTTATACAAAATACTTCTTCAAAAATCTGGCATTAGTTGGAGTAGTAATGAGTTCTCCATCTATTGAGATTAATGAATATGCTCCATTAGAGTAGACCTTATATATTGAGTAAGGTCCTTCCCATTTTGGCTCAAGCTTGGAAGGTTTCATTCCTGGAATCATTGGAGTTCTGAGAACTAATACCAATTCTCCCTGAGTGAATGAATGAAGATGAACTTTTTTGTTAAAAGCTTGTGCTATTCGATTCTGATAGACTTCAAAGTGGTGAAAAGTGCACAATCTTTTCTCATCTAACCATTCCAATTCATTCAATCGCTTTTCAGATAGCTCATCTATAGATGACTGATCGCAAATGGCTACTCTGATCGAGGGTAATTGAACTTCAATTGGAAAGACTGCTTCCATTCCATATATCAATGAATATGGAGTTTATCGCATTGTAGTGCGGGTGGTAGTCCGATAAGCCCATAAAGCATGAAAGAGTTTATCAGGACACAAATTCTTATCTACATCCACCATCTTTTGAAGTATATTTGAAAGATTCTTGTTGAAGGCTTATATCTGGCCATTGGCCGCTGCATGATACCGAGATGAATGGTTGGATTTGATTTTGTATTCTTGATACAATTTTTTCACTGCGGATGAACAAAAGTTGGTTCCATTGTCCGTCAATATAGTATGAGGGACACTAGATCTGGTAATTATGTTAGACTTGATGAAGATAACAACGCATTTAGAACTGACTTCCATGAGAGGTATTTCCTCTGCCCATTTGGAAAAGAAGTCAGTAGCAGTAAAAATGTACTTAAACTGCTTGGCCGTAGCCGAAGGGTAAGGTCCCACCACATCCATTCCCCATATGGAAAATGGCCACGAGTATTTAGATGTATGATGCAACTTTGGAGGCTGATGAATGAAGTTCACATGTACTTGGCATGAATGACACTTCTTTGTGAAATCAACACAATCTTTTATCATTGAAGGCCAAAAGTATCCAAGCCTTCGAATTTGATCAGACAATCTATGTCCAGACTAGTGGGCACCACAGACTCCTGCATGAACTTCTTTCATGACCGCCATTGTCTCTTCACCATCAATGCATCTGAAGAGAACTCCATCAAAACCACGTTTTTAGAGAATTTTCTCTAAGTGATCTGGGCTATCATAAAGAGTAAAATTGACCACACGTCGCTGGATTTGTTCTTTCTCAGCTCTATCAGGTTGAAGTGTTCCATTTTGAAGGTATTCCCTGATAGGTGACATCCATCCTGTAGTATGCCCATATGGTTCAAGAATGGGACTAATTTCATTAATCTCCTCTGTTCTAATTCTAACATAAGGTGAAATTGTATGACGGTGGGCAATACTGATGATTGTCTCGTCCTGATTTGGATCTTCTAGAGCTATGGCTATATTAGCCAGCACATCAGCTTGAGCATTTTGTGATCTTGGGACATAAGAAAATGTTGGTTCTAAAGGGAATTCCGCCATTAACTCTCTGACGTAATCATACAAAGGGATTAGTTCTTCTTTTCTGATGGCATAATCCTCATTCACTTGTTTGATTACCAGGTCTGAATCACCTTTCACCTTTAAGTGATTCACTTGTTCTTGAAGCGCTAACTCCAAGTCTACGACAAGAGCTTGGTATTCAGATTCATTATTGGTACCACCTTCCCACAATAAGAAGGAATAAGGTAACATTACCTTTTCTGGAGAAATGAGCACAATTCCTCTGCCAACCTTGTTGAATTTAAGATTTTCCATTTTCTTCCATGTTGGAGTTCTGGAAGCACCATCAAAATACATTTCCCATGCTTGAGGACTTTCTTGAATAGAGATGACTTCCTCATCAGGGAGTTCAATATCTGATGATGTGTCTTCCACTAAAGGGTGCTCAGCCAGGAAATCAGCCAGAGCTTGTCCCTTTATCTCCTTTTGAGACACATACTGAATGTCGAATTGCTTCAAAATAACTGCCCACCATTCCAGACGTCCCGTAAGCATTGGAAGACTAAGGATGAATTTGAGCGGGTTATTGCGAGATACCAATTGGACCTCGTGATGTTGCAGGTAGTGTCTCAACTTCTGAACTGCAAAGATTAATGCCAGGCAGCACTTTTCAATACTTGAATACCGGGTTTCTTCTTCAAGCATTGTTTGACTGAGATAGTAGAGGCTGTTTTCATTGCCAGCATCATTCTTTTGAGCAAGAAAGGAACCCAATGATCGCTCTAGAGCTGTCACATAGAGGATAAGTGGTATTCCTTCAACAGGTGGCATGAGTACCGGTGGACTCAAGAGGTATTTCTTAAGAATATCAAATGCTTCTTGACATTCTTCATTCCACTATTAAGTGACTCCCTTCTTCATCAATTTGGTAAAGGGTAAACTTTTTCCTACCAAATTGGCTATGAAATGCCGAATATAGGCTAAGTGTCCTTGAAATCCTCTTAATTCTGTCAAATTTTGAGGAGGTGACATACCAAGGACTAACTTAGTCTTCTCAGGATCGACTTGTATACCACGATGGCGTACAACAAAGCCAAGAAATTTTCCTGAGGTTACCCCAAAAGCACCTTTTAAGGGGTTCATCTTAAAATTATGTTGTCGAAGCTTGCGGAATATGACTTCCAAATCAGCCAAGTGATTAGTACATTGTTTTGATTTAACCACCAAATCGTCTACATAGAATTCAACAAACTTCCCTAATAAGGGTTTGACGATACGATGCATGTCACACAGATACGTTGAACCTTCATTCTTTAAGCCAAAGGGCATTACTCGGTAACAAAACACACCATGTGGTGATCTGAAGGCTGTGGATTCCTCATCTTTTGGGGCCATTCAGATCTGATTAGATCTAGAATATCCATCCATGAAGGAGAGTTCTTCATAACCATCTGTTGCATCAATTAAAAGTTCTGTAATCAGAACTGGGAAATCATCTTTAGGACAATACCGATTAAGATCTCTAAAATCAATGCAAACTCTAATTTGTCCGTTCTTCTTCTTTACAGGGAAAATATTAGCCAACCACTTGGGATACTGAACTTATCTGACGATGTTAGCTTTGATAAGCTTATCCACTTCAGCTTCAATTTTAGAAGAAGAAGTTGGGTGTGTTCTTCTCGCGGCTTGCTTAAATCCTTGATGTTCTTCTGGTAAACCCAAATGATGAGTAGCAACATCAGGATCAAGCCCAGGAATTTCTATATATTTCTAGGAAAATATATCTCTATTTATCTTCAGAAAAGAAATATACATCTCTTGCTCTTCAAGATTCATTGCTGCACTGATTAAAGTGGGGCGTGGATCTTCCATTGTACCCAGATTTATTTCTTTGAGTTCATCCACAGTGGTAGAGATACCCTCTTCAAATGCTGGAGGAGCATCTCTGAGATCTTCCTCTTCTTCTTCATCATGTGTTATTTTTTCCGTTTCTACTTGCATAGTAGATGACAATGCAAAATTTTCATGATCAGAAGAGATGTCAAAATTTGCACATTTTGAAGAGGAATCTTCCATATCTGACCCTATTGATGATGGAGAGTTTTATTTGGGTAAAAAATGGGAAATGATGGATTGAGAATCGATATCATTGTTCACCTCTGATTTTTCTATAACTTCTTCTGTCCTAATTGGCGATGTATAGACTTGTTGGATTTCAGCAGATGAAATGAAGACATCACCATTTGTTCTATCATTACTGCTTGGTGGGTTACCAATTTATCCCATGTTTTCTGGATCGATTGCCGTAATTGACATTACAGATATTTCCATAAGAGTATTTTTATTTGAGTATACCATGTCAATTTTACTTATAGGCAACACATAATCTGTACTCACATGTTTAAATGGATTTGCTGGAATTTTCTCCAAACCATTTGGAGCATTAACTTTGGTAATTTCCTTTGTTGTGGATTTCTCCCTTCCCTTCATGTGATTTAATTCAGCCTCATTGTATTGAGACTCGCATGTCTTAAATGGGGCCTTATCACCATATAATGTTCCAAATTAACCATCGAAACAATATTTGAGACATTGATGGTATGATGAAGGGATAGCCGCATGCTGATGTGGCCAGGGTCTTCCAAGTAAGATGTTGAATGATGAGCCTTGATCAACAACCATGAAATCCGAATTGGATACAAGATCTCCAAACTGAGTTCCGAGTGTAACTTCGCCCAGTGGTTCTTGTTCATTTTTATCATATCCTTGTAACATCATGGTAGATGGAGATAAATCAGATTCCTTGAGGCCCAATCGACGAAGTGTATGAATGGGCATGAGGTTGGATCCTGAACCATTGTCAATGAAAGCTCTTCGGATGTCTACACCATTGACCTTTCCAGATAAGTACAAAGGTCTGATATGCCCATGCACAACATCATCTTCATCTTCATTAGTAAAAGATATTATTGCATGGCATTCTACAGGATTATTCTCTATGTGATAGACTTCAGCTGCAGCAATTTCAGTTTCAAACTCCTTAGGACTTGAAAAAGCCTCGATGAGTGCTTCCGGAATATCTTTTGACAGATTCAAAGCATCCAGAATTGATAACATGCCTGGTACTTGGGACAAGTGTTTCAATACATCATACTTTTGATCTAGAGGTCTGCGTTTCTCAACAGGAATATGTGGTTTAGCGGGTACCTTGTAAGCATATTCTTTGGAAGTTGATGCATCTTGTTTTGGGATAGGAGTTGGCAATATCCTTGGTTTTGGAAGATTAGACCGATTAGATCCATTTACTTGCTGAGAGGAAGAAGATGGAACCTTCAATCGGTCTTCCAAAATAACTGTGCCAGGACTAAATTTGCTATTGGTAGAAGAACTTGCGTGTTCTTCCTGAGCTCGCTGAAGGGCTCTACCATGAGTTTCTGCTGCATACACAGTTCTAGCAGGGGTAGAATTGGAGTAGTGGCTTCTGAAAGATCCATGTCTTCCCCTGTATCCTGAGCCTCTGGAACTTCCTCAGATTCCCTTGTTTGATACAGGGAATTCAGGCTCATCAAAATTGAAACTGCGATTGGCATATGGATATGTTAATTGAATCATATTAACAGAACTGAAGATTAAATCCTCGTCTGATGAAGACTCTGCCTGATTAGCCTGTTTAGGCTATGCCGTTTGGTGGGGCGGTGCCCGTGGCTTTGATGTAGATGGCATGAAGTCTTCCAGAGTCAAAGACAACTTAGGCTTTGACACATACTCATCTTCTTCTGATTCTTTTTCCTTCTTTGAATTATGTCATTTCTTTGAGGACTTTCCCTTTGATGAAGAGGGTTTTGTCGTAACATTCATGGAAGAAGACACAATCAGTTCCTTTAATTGTGTTTGCAAAATAGCCTGAGTTCGGTTGATTGTCTTTCTGACCATCCAATCATCATACTTCTGTGCATTTTTTCTTTTGACTTCTTGCCAATCGCTTTCCTCCTCTGGAACTGTAGCGGTAACACATGCTACCTGAGCTGAAGAACCATTAAATTTGACTTGTTCCGAGTCGACCATCTTTTTCAGGAGGTCTTTGAAGACAAAACACTCCTGGATGGGATTCCCCAACATTTTATGAATGGGGAAATAATTGGGACGGTCTTCATCTCCTTCCTTGTTTGGCCTTTTGGGCCTTGGAAATTAAACCAGATTATTTTCCAGAGCCGAAATGAAGTAACCAGGAAATTGTTCATTTTGGTAAGAGTATGTTTTTCTCTTCAAATCCTCAAATTCTTTTCTTCTTTGATCTCTTTGATCATCTGGACGAAACGACCTTTGTTTTTTGTGCTTAGGAAGTGGATCCCTTCGAGAAGATGAAATTTTTGAATTAGAAACAGGTACAGGCACTTGTTTAAGCATAATTGTAGTAGTTTCTGCTTTACCCATTATCCTTCCTAGAGCTGATGGAATTACACGAGATTTAGCCTTAGCCTGTATAAGGGAATCTTTAATCTGCTGAGCGATTGAAGTAAGGTATCGAAACCCTCCTTTGTATTTCACAGGAATCAACGGCGTGCGTAATTCGTCACATAGATTTTCCACACAGATTGGCAATAGTTCATCTTGAGAGAGTGCTAAGCTCAGGGAATATGTTAATCCCTTCCAACGAGCAATGAAATCAGAGACTCTTTCATTCTCCCTTTTATTACAGTTTTTAAGATCGAAAACTGTCATCTTCGGCAAAGTTGAGCTAAACTGAAGAAGGAATTTTTTGTGAAGATCCTCCCATACGATAATTGACCGGGATTGTAACCTTGTATACCAGACAAAGGCTGGTCCTTGAAAGGTCCGTATGAAGCATCTGAGTTTTACTGCTTATTGCAGCTCCAGAGTTCCCATAATAGGATCACAACAAGATACGTAATGCGTGAAATGCTGTTCGGGGTCTCCTGATTCATTGAAAGTAGGGAATACAGGTTTTCCAAAACAATATGGAGGAGAGATTGAATCTTCCCATTCAGGGTAAAATTTCTTTTCTGGTTGAATCTGCACATGTTTCCCTTCCATAGTCTCTAACTGAGCTGTTAATGACTCAATGGTAGTTATTAACTTTTGAGAAACATCCGGTTGAACTTGGACTTGGGTAGGTGCAATGACTGGAGCTTGGACAGATGTGGTGGTTAGTTCTGCAACTGATGGTAGCACTGTCAACTGTTGTTGCACTTGACCTGTAGGATTAGACCTGTAAGGGTGTACTGATAGAGGAGGATATTCCTGATCGATCTCAGTAGCTACAACAAATTCCTTTGGTTGACTGACTCCAGCACACTTAAGAAGAAGACTAATTTGAAGTAGTTTTGTATTCAACCTCCTTAATTCGTTCATTTCTTCCTCCTGTTGTGCAAACCTTTTCTCTAGTGAGAGCGATTAGCCTTCTCCAGAGGAAGGATATGTAACCTGATTCTTTCCCCTCCCTTTGTTGGATCCTTTTCGGAGAGGGGGAAGTGGGTTATTTGAAGGATTACCTAGGTTCTGAGTAATCCTTTGATTTCGTGTACGCACACCTTCTTCGTTTGTATCAGTGCGTACATCTTCTTGAGAAGGAACCTCTTCATATGAGTCCCCTGAGTGAGCCTCATCTGGTGGATCAGAATCAATGGTATTGATGACATTGATTGATGCATAACGCATCGCATCCCTTCTATCATCATTTCTGTGATATTGTTTTCTTCCGTGTCTTTTATGAGACAATGCCTTTTGTTGATTCAATCCCTCAGAAACATCTTGACGAACCATAATTTGGAGGGAATCTTCTGATAATTTGTCTCTTCATTCCTCTTGAGTCTTCTTCCCCAATCGAGAAAAGACCGGTGTTATCTAAGGAGGGGATTGATGATTTGAAAAAGTCCCAAGTACGGTGGACTAGGGCTATTCCTGCTATTCCTGTTCAATTCCTCGAATCCTACTTGTAATTTCTTAAAAGCTCTCCTAATTTTACGGACCATAGTGTGGAAATTAGCTGGATGCAACAACATGTATCCACTTTTATCACCCGGTTCAAATGACCGTTGGATGATTTCTAACACTTTTGTTACTTGATGATGTGCTTGCTCCATACGAGAGGCTTATTCAGTATTCTCGTTTTCTTGATGCAGGAGTAATTCAACAACAAGTTCTATGTATGCTTGATTTTGAGAAGAACTAGTTGAGGGCTATTCTTGGGAAAGCTTTTTGTTACAAACAAAACCCATTGACTTTGGTCGACCATGGGTAATAACATTTCATGAGACCATTTTCGGAGGGCTTTGCTGACTAGAGAGCACTGTGAAATGTAGTTCTCCATGAAAACCCCATCCTCTAACATGAATACCATATGGGGCATTGGAAATTAACTGACACAATTTTATTAGTGTGCCAAGGAATGAACGTTGAAGGGCTCTCTGCTGCTTTTCAGCCTTCAGATATCGAGAGACTGATAGAGAAGCCAAATCAATCTGACGTTGTAACCCTTCTATTATCTTAAGATGATCTTCATATTCATCGTATGATAATACCTTCTTCTTCAATTGACAAAGAGTTTTCCATATGTTGAGACGAATATCATGGATTCCATCTTCCGTCAACATTTTTGGAATGTCATACTGAGAGTTAGCCAGAGGCCGAAACATGACTGGTACATCACCTTTTTCTAGTTTTTTTCTCATGTTCATCATTTCTTCTTTATCATTAAATGAATATTCTTCAACCTGTTTTGACCAGAGTTGGTGTTTCCTTGTTTCTTCATTGGATTCAACAAGATTGGTAAAGAAATCATTGATCAAACTAGAAGATGCATAACTTAGGGGTGGTTAAGAGAATGACCTACACCCTGGGCTATCTTCTGATTGAGAAAATTTTTCACCTGCTAGCAATGAAGAATCAGACATGACTTGTTTCGCATTTCCAAGTGCCTCAAGATAAGAGGGATTTCTCGGCACTACATTGTCCACTAGAGCATTTTCCGGGCAATATGAATCACTACTGCGGAGAGGACTTTCGCAGTGAAATTCATCATCATGGGGAGGACCACCATGGTGGGTTATAGAAAAAGATGCGATCTCTTGATCCTTGGTCTTCTGACCACACAGAGGGTTCCTGTGGCGATCATCTGAAGACAAAACTTCAAGATCGACCGAATTGTCATGATGTAAGCCTTCGTGAGGAAGTGTCTGTCGAAGACCTTCGGAATTAATGTTCCCACTATTGGTAAATGAGTGAGTAGAATCTTGAATTCCAACAGATAACTATCTGAGGGATTCAAGAACTCCAACATCGAGCAAGGCCTTGTTATAAATTGGCTCTTGATCTTCTGACAGTGTTGGGGGAGTCTTTTTCTTAGACGCCTTCTTACTCGCTTTGGAAACCACTTGTTGATGAAAGTGGCTACTCTGAGAAGGTGTATGTGCCAGATCAGGAAAGATGTCCAAGTTAGGATGACGATCTCTACTCGAATCAGGTGTATGTGCCTGACATGGTTGTCTGTATGATATGGGGGAGTATGCCCCACAACCCTCTTGGACTGGAACAAATATGTGTGTTTGATCCAGAGTGTACTATTGATGAGTCACTCCACTAGTAGGGATAGATTTATGTGTCTTTCCCTGAGATACTGCTGAAGTTGATATAATATCCTGGAAAGCATCCAGAATATGAACAGAAATTTTCTTCTGCTCTTTCACAATTGATAAAATATGCTTAGTGACTTCAGCTGCCGAAATTGGGATATACGTCCATTCCGTGATTGGAGTAGGTTTATGTGCCTGCTTCTTTCCTCCTTTTCCTGTCAGTGAATCCTGACAGTACTCAAGTGTGGGGGAAGAGAGTTGAGTCTACCTCCCGTTTGTCACAGGAGCTTTCCGACTGACTTCTTCATGTGCTACTAAGAGATACTGTTGGTAGGCTGGATTAATACTAGCAGGTGTATGTGCCTGTTGATTGCACTTCGCCAGACGTGGTTGACGAGCTCCATCATATGTAGTCAGACGAGCCTGCTGACTAACTAATGATGTATGAACAGGTGTATGCTCCTGTCTATAATACTCCACTGGAATTGCCTGACGGGATTGGTGATATGCTGCCAGATGATTCTGCTGGACAACGGGATTAAAACAGGCAGGTGTATGTGCCCGCTCATTGCTTTCCACCAAGTTAGGTTGGTGGACTTCTTCGGAGATGGCAGAGAGGAGAACCTGCTCACTATTGACCGGATTCTGCCTTTGGTGGTTCGTCTTGCCTGATTGGGTTCAAGGAACCTGAGCCGAATGCCTGGAGTCAGTACCCTCATCATGTTGAGGGCACACTGCCACATGAGTCTGGTGACGATTGTTGGTGGAAGCCCTCGGGAAGGACTCCTGTTTACTTAAATTAAGGCCCTGAGGGACCTGCTCATTCAATTCCTCAGAATAAGGGAGAGAATAGTGATTGCATTCTGGGGATAATGACCCAAAACGGTTGGAGACAGCAGTTAGCACCGCCTGCTTCTTGATCACTGGTCGTCGTTGTCCGGACGACTGGTGTGAGTTGTTCACTTGGAGAGCTTGTCGGGAAGCCTCTAGAGTTGTGATGGTATCGTGTTGACGGTATACCTTAACTAGCGCATTTGATACCCAGTGTTGAAGACGCTGAGTATGTGATGTCATCCTCAGAGCAGATGACGATCTAGCAGGAGTAGCAGCATTAGTATTCGTAGCAGCAGTATTCACAGGTGTGAATTTGAGATCAGCCATTATGGAAATGCTGAAGATCTTGGAAAAGAGTTCCTGTTTGATATAACAGACGTAATCAAGATAAATTCAGCTACTACATTTTTGGATGAGAACATATGTCAATGATTGTTTTTTTGGCCCTCTCATTGAGTTTTAAATAGGGGCCTAACAAATAGGTAAAACATCATTTTAACTTGGTTAAAGATTCACGTCGGGTTCACCATTTTTTTCCCTCAGAATTCGAGGATAACCATCTTGATTGAAGGTTCAAACATTCATATCGGTTTCTAAAAGGATTGTTCATAGAACCGGAAACATCCAATGATTCCACATCCATTTGGACATACTTTCCAAAGGTAGGCTCTCATTAGTTTGTGGACTTATGAGGCTTAGGAAATTGCATTGGTCGAGAGGATGGGAGGTCGGACTCATCACACCTTTTGAGGGGAATTATTGTCTACTCTGGGACTCTCTTTATAGATTTAAGTTTTGTTCGTGAATACTTATTACATTACCAAGTATAAAATGAGTTTTTCCTTTAGATCTGACAATCAATGATCAAATATGTAAGAAATTTATAGATTCTTTTATATGTATTTTAGGTTCTTCATTGATAGAGAATCATCTGTATTTATTAATGATTTTTGGTCAATGGTATCCTTTGGAATAATTATATAAAAGTATCTTGGTCATTATGATGACCATGATGGTTTTAAAGAAACTCAGTGGGGCTCTTGATGTTAATTGTCATTCAGAAGGACATGGATTATTTCAGAGTTGGGATCGAACCTGCAGATGGGCTACCTACATATCCTTTGTTTTGGAAAAGGGATCAGAACCCACGTAGTTCGAGTAAGGAAGTATGATGTTTATGATTGATGGCTTAAAGAAGGATTTCATAATTACTTTTACACTCTAAGCTCATGTGAGTCATGCTCGGTGTGAGAAACAAGAGGTATTGGTAAAAATCAGAAAATTGTGCCATGAAAGATGCAATCATAAGAAATAATGTGGGGATTATATATGTATGACTGCCAAAGAATAGATGAATATTAGGATTTACTTCAGGGAAGAAATCCAAGAATATGGTCCATAAAGTTATATGTTCTTCATAGAGGTTTGAATACTCTAACCTGGGGCTTACTCCTAGAAAGGAGGCCCAAAATTAGGATAGGATTGATGATTGGGTTTTACTCCTCAGAAGGAATCCAAGATCAAGGGTAAATTAGGACTGATTAAGAGAAATTAAGACCGGGGCTTACTCTTGAGAAGGGGGCCCAGGTTAAGAGACTTGAAAAAATAAGGGACATGGGGCTTATTCGTGAAGAAGATGCCCAAATTTGAGACTGGGACATATTCATGAAAAGGAGGCCTAGGTTAGGGGACTTGGGACTTACTCCTAAAGAAGATGCACATAATTTGGGGAATTATGACTGGGGCTTATTCCTGAAAAGGAAGCCCAGGTTAAAGGAATTATGACTAGGTCTTATTCTTAAAAAGGAAGCCCAGGTTAAAGAAAGTTTGACTGAGACTTATTCCTGAATAGGAAGCCCAGGTTAAAGGAATTATCACTGGGACTTATTCCAGAAAAGGAAGCACAGGCTTGGATTCTCTCATCTTAAAGGATGAGGTTGAATGAATGAAATCTCAATCTTTAGTGACATAGAGATGTGTAAATCATGATGTTTTGAGATAGTCCACAGTATTCCTTTCAGATAAGGAAGTAAAATCAAGAAATCATGCCATAAATGTCTTTGAAGAGTGTCTTGAAGACTAAATCATGAATAGGAAAGTTGGAATGGTTTAAGAGGGGTAAAATGAGCAAGAAGGGCACTCAAAAAGGCAGGGGCACGCAAGTCCTAGCAGGCGCGCAGGTACTGCGTGAGCGCACAAGTCTTGGTCACACAGGTATACCTATGTGACACATGTGTACTTGCGCGATGACTAACCAGCATGGTAATACTTGAGCGACCCTTGGTTAAAGCCTTTAGATTCTTCTTGAGGTTATTCCAGAAAAGGGGCGCGCAAGTTTTATTGAAGGAGTAAGGCGGCGTGAAAATGTGGCCATTTACCTTAAGGGCTGGCCACTCAGGCACGCAATTGTTGATGAGTTTCAACACTTAGGCCTTCGTCCCCATCTTTAGATCTTCCGTTCTTGGTAAGAAATTACCTTAGAAGTGTTTCGGAAGCTATGAGAAGAGACTAGGGCGCCAGGAGCTTAAATATGAGTTTCTGTAAACATTCCTCTCGAAATGGGGGGGGGGCATTGGGGGTATTTATAGGATGGAGAGGACCCCGAGAAATTTTCAAAGAGGGCTCTCAAGTCACTTGCGTGACCATTAGGTGGCACACAAGTATACTTGCGCGACATTGAGGGAACTTGCGCGGTGCATGTGCATTTGAAGCCTTGTTCATGCCTTTGTCGATTTTTTATATTTTCTTCAAAGGATGAATCAATTTGTGCATAGGTATTTCCCTTTTTATGTCGTTAGACTTTGTGATAGAAAAAGAGCATCAACACATGTATTACTATTTTTCTTTTAATATCTCCCAAAATAAATATGGTTAATAGATTAATTTATACTCCTCAATAGTGTTACCACTGGTTCATCATTAATATTTATTCATTAAATTAATAAAATAAAAAAATTGAAAATTAAAACGGGCATTGTGTAGGTCAATGGTTGGCGTGAAACCCTTATCATCATTCGGTCATGGGTTTAAGACCTGTGGCCTTACCATATTTGATTGGTTGTCACCCGAATTATAGGTTATCATTTTATAATACTATATTAATATAATTTCCAAAATATCTGTGATGGACATCATTGAAATTAGTTTAATCACTAAATATATTTTAATGAAGGTTTTCTATACAACCCCAATACATTAATACTTCATCCACTTATTTTCAAATATATCCTTAAATAGTATCGAGTTTATCCTCTTGGAGAGGGCATTGAATTGGGTAATGTCTAGGTTCCCAACATTTATGACAAAGAACTATAAAGGATTTCGTAGGATGAGTTTCATTTCCTTCCATCATAATCTTCTATTTTCATCAAAAATCCATTTCTTTTGGTCCTTCTTTCCCACACATAAATAATTTACTTTTTCCACTGAGACACATTCATGGGTGATCCTTCCACACTTCTCACATGTTGAAAATCATGCCTTTATTTCTACACCGTCTCCGCCACTCGAGCTCTTTTCATCCTCTATCCATATCTTCTTTGGTGCACTTAAGAGTTGGTAAAGATGTATATTGGTAATAATATTTTGTGAAAACTAAATTTCCATGAGCATGATATCCTTCACTCATCTCAACACATCATTTTTTGATCATTCTCACAATATCGTCATTCACATTTGATTTTAACTTGAATCCTTTGAGTTCCAGTCATTGACTAAACCCAAAAATAATAGTGTGAGAAACAATAGTCATAGTGAAAAAAGTGTATAATTATCTATAAGATATCTAAATCATGACACATTGTTTTTAAAACAACATGATTTTAACCGTTATTATTCATTATCAAATTCCATTCCAATTTTTCATAATTGTTTTAAAGAAAATATGGATTATCCTAAGTATATCCCCTGGAGTGTCAAACCATGTGCTCAGTAATGACCATTTTCATGTAGAAGGTTACCTCGAGTCAAGCCCAAGACACATTTTTGGAGTTGTTACTCCTAGGTACATCTGTTCCAAAATACATACACTTGTAGTATCCAGACATGGATGTATCTCTAGAAATACTGATATAATCTAAACTTTACCAAAATTATATGGTTATAATCAATACTTGTTCAAATTATACCTTAGGGTTATGTTCTCTAATCTAGGTTTTCAAAAATCTAGTACCCAATGTTTCTACTAAACATCCTCTGATACAAACTGTAGCAACCCAACCCTAGATATCGTAGAGTCAGTGTATACTACTAAATAAATTGTCCTAATTACAAGGAATTAGAACCTAAAGGATATATCAGTTAATTAGTCCTGGTAAACAAGATACATAAATGAGTATTGTATGACAAATAAATACATTGATTACAACACAATTTTTTTTAATTTTTAAATATATATATCTGAGGATAACTCTAACCCATCTAGTATATTATTGAATATATTTCATAGTATCATTCTTTGATTATTTAAGAGAGAGAAATAATAAGGGTGGGCTCAAATGTTTAATATGAGCGAAATATATCATATTAAATAATGAATCAATGTGAATAGTCAATATGGAAAGGTAAATAACTAAATACACATTCCATGTAATCAATAAACTGAATGAAATTACATAAGAAATATGGAAAGGTAATAACTAGAAACACATTCCATTTAAATAAATATATAAGGAAAAATAAATATGTAAATGTATGAAACTAAAACAAATTCCATTAATTAATGACCTAAAATTAAATGTATCCATAGATATATCGATGCAAAATCTCATGGATGAATAATAACTGAAACTAATATGAGGGAAGTTTATTTCTTATCTGAAGTCGTATCTCTGTAAAATGAGGACCGATTACCATAAAGACCTTTCAAAAGATTGTACAAAACTAAGGTTATTAACCCATTTGTGTAATTATTCATCTCGTGGGAACCTATAGATTCATCGAGAAGATATATAATGTTCAAGCTCCACCAATCATTGGCAATCCAAATCATTCCTCATATAGAATAATAAAAATAACTAATATGACTTATCAAATAACCATATTGGAAGATATATAAAATTCAATCAATAATTCCAAAATTAATAAAATAATTTTCAATGTTGGAACCATATGTAAAATGGTATATGGTTTAGGGAATAGTAATATCCATGAAAAAATTTAAAGGATAATATGGGGAAATTCAAAGTTCACTGATCATATAAAATTTAATACATCATAGAGACTAACAATTTAATCCAGTGAATGTGAATACTATCCTTGTCCAATTCAATAATAAACTATACAGAGGGAGAATAAGGATCGTATCGATACAACAAACACATGTGGGGTAAAATAGAGGGTTATTTTCATTGATGAAATAAAAGAATTTTTTTTCAAATATCCTTTTCTTTTGAAAAAACATTTGAAAAAATTTTCTTTTAAAATATACTATTTAAACATGAATAGTAATCTTAAATTAAATAATCGTGGATGAATCCATACATGTTGTACGAGGTAAAAAGAATATTATTTTTGCATGGAAAAAGGTTTGAAAATTCCTCATTAGGAAAGTGAGAAGAAAGATACTTTGAAACCTCTGTTTAAAAACGGTAAAAATTTCTTTACCAAATAATTTTAAATTTTATTATAAAACCTTTTAATAAAAAACTATTTTTAGAATAAAACAGGTTCTTCAACTAAATGGAGATATAAATTCATGTTTTCTGAAAAACATTTTCCAAAAACATTATAGTACCAATGTGTGGAAAAATGATACTAACAGATTAAAATGGTCATGAATAACCAGAGGGGAATTAAAGGGTTCATTAAACAATAGTTATATAATTTCCTCAAATGGAAATTTCATTGTGAGATCATTATGATTATTCTTAAGGAAAATAATATTTAAACATTATAATGTGTCCCATAGAACTTTGAAACATTTTTCAATCATTAACCCCCTGAAAGAATAATATTGTTTGAAAGTATTAAATACCAGGGGGTAAAATGAATTAATTATATATTATAAAAATGGTAGTAGATACACCACACAAAATATGTAAGTAGTGAACATGGCATTTATCTCACAGATGTAAAAGGTGAGATGAGAATCTTTTACCATGAGTTTTGTTTCTAGTGAAAATCCTTCAACATCAAATATAATAAATTTATTTTAATTTTCAACTTTCTGAAGAAAATATTTCATTTATATAATTACTTATATTTCACTTATTACCAGGTTGTGTAAAATTACTCAAACAATTAAGTTTACATCGAGTGTTATCGACCAAATTCCTTTTATGTGTCAAAACAACTATTATGGGTCAACTACGGTCAAGTGGGTCATTATATAACATCACTATAATGATAAAAATGAAATAATTATCATATTTTTACTTTAATTATACTTTAAAAATCAATAGTTAAATATATTTATGAAAATAAGAATATGTTAAAATCATGGAGATAGTAGTTCGTACATACACATGAATAACATTTCCATTTTTAAATGATCATTATGAAAAGAAGGTAAGAAAATAATATATTTAAATAATTTTAATTATATAATAAATATCATATTATTTAATCATATATACTTATATATAGAATTATGGGATGTAAATGGACCACATCATGTTGAGGAGGAGATAGTCCACACGTTCATGAATGACGTTATCTCTTTTAAAATGTTTGAGTGGGTAATGTGGAAAATGATATATATATATATATATTATTTAGAGAAAATAAAATTATTACATTAATAAATTTATGATGATTTTTATTTCACTTAGTTTTAATTATGTCCATTCATTTATACATTCCATGTATCATGTCAATGAATCACATCTCTTTGAAGGGGCAATAGTCCAAACATTCTCAAATGAGATTACCTTATTTACACAACTTCGGTAGTATAAATGTCTATTATAAATAAAAATTATAGAAGCTTAAAACATTATTAATACTATATATATATAATATAATTATGTTTTCCATCATAATGGCCACCATGAGAGGCGATAATATAAGAATGAACAATCATCGTTTCGTGATGCTGTAGTTTACCGTCGAAAGAAACATTATGTTCATTACCCATTAGATGTTGGTATGTTAATGTGTAGGTTAAAATATTATAATAAAAACCTACTAGTATATTTAGGATAACATTTTTGTTATACAAGAACATAATAAGGTGTAGAATGGAAATAAACTAGATATATTGATAAAATATTTTACCATTTAATTGGGGAACTTCATTTGGTTTGAACCAAAAGGATTTTTTTTGGAATGGTTTATGACTAAATAGATGATTCTAGTTTGAGGAGAGGAATGGTGGGAGAATATTTGGGTAGGGATTGGATAAACATACGATGTTTTATATAATGCCCCAGTCTTAAATAGTACTTAATCTTGAAATATTTCAAGAATACACATTGAGGATCTTTTCAGGTTTAGAGTTTTAGAGAATTAGATCATAAATCATGCATTACATTCCACATTTAAAAATGGTGGTTATATAAAAAACAATATTCATTTATTCCCATCAAAGGAAAAATATTCCAAATAAAACATGGACTCTTTCTTTACACTTCCTCGACACTATCATCACATCATGTACTTTTCCCTTGACATGTGAAAAACATTTCAAAAACATAGGATGAGCATAGAAAGCTCAGTAAGGGATATAAAAATACGGAATGAAAACATAGGTTCATGTACACATAAGAATCAATGAAATAATACTTTACTCATAAAATATAATCACTTTATCATACCTCATGAAATCATAAGATTTATAAATAACTCATAGAAAACGTAAGACATAAAGGTAACATGAGGCATTCATAACATTCTTATGTAGGGAGTAACCCTCATGGTTACGTTTGGAATACCCATCACAGTATATTCCCTAAATCTCTTTAGAGAAACCTTAGCATTTAACCCCTTCACATTACCCAATGCATTGAAGAGAAATATCAGGCTCAGTCACCCTTAGTTTATCACGGAACCACCCGTCTTCATAACAATGACCAAGAACCATAACATAATCGTATCACATAAAACGTGCAGAAGAATTATATAAAAAAACATTCCCTTTTGTAGTTTAGTAAAAGGATTCATATAAAAAGATGACTCTTGAATAAAAGTTAAAGACAAAGGGGTTTATACACCATATGAAAGAAAGTTGTGTATAAAACAAAATATGCCTCAATGAAAGGAGATTGAGACGAAGTCCCTTACCTCGTGTCCGACTTGACTCGATCATTCTTTAATCTCTTGAATAATAAACATGAGTTAATTTATACTTGCTTAAGAACCTTTTCCAAGTTCATTATTCCTTTTATATCACTTATTACCATATTATGAACATTATGTAACTATTTAAGTTAATAATAGTCGTTTTTTCAATCTTTGGTACATGAGCCAAAAATGGACTTCTTATAATTACATGTTCTTCATGTGATCAAAGGTTCATTATATCCAGAATTATATTCATGATGTAGATATCATATATATCATATATATATGCAGTATATACATGAATTTATAATATTACATAACATTTATAGGTAAGAAATGAAATGCACCATTCATGGAAACAGTAAGCTGTACGTATGCATGAGCGCTACTTTCATTTCTATTTCGTAATTAATGGAATGAAATCATAATTATATAAAGGTATATTATAATTGCTGTATAATATCATATATAATATCATTAACTCCATCCTTTATACGTCCCACATATGGCATTAACGAATCAAATCACTTTGAGGGGGCGGTAGTCCGCACTTCAAAAAAATTAAATTATCGCGTTTATCCATAATGGAAACCATAAAGGCATTCCATAAATAAAAAATACAGATGCATAAGGAAACAATAAACATAATATATATAATATATATAAAGGGATTTACATCTTTATGGACACCTTTAAAGGTGTTAAAAGAATATTGAACAATCATCGCACTACGGGAAAAAAGGGCATTTGCGACGGGGTTATTTTCCCGTCGCAAATAAGTAGCCTTTTGCGACGGGACAGCTTTCCCCATCGCAAAAGGACTGGCGCGGTTTGCGCGCCAAATCGCGGGAAACTTATTTGCGATGGGGGAATATTCCCGTCGCAAATAACCGGCGGCGGTAAAAGGTATTTGCGACGGGGATATTCCCCCGTCGCAAATAGTATGTCGGCAGGTGGTTATTTGCGACGGGTCCCGTCGCAAATAACTATTTACCCGTTGACCGTAATAAATGTTGGCTAAGGTATTTGCGACGGGTATCGTCGCAAATAATACTATTTGCGACGGGATACCCGTCGCAAATAATCTAACCTATAAATACCCCCATCCGTTTTTTTCATTTCATTCTCATTCTCTATCTTCTCCTTCTCTCAAAATTATATTTCTAGAGTTCAGTTTTTTTCCAGTTTAATTTTTTTCTCCGGAGATGATATTAAAGTTTTGACGAACGATCAGAGCAGATCAATTTTCAAGGTATTTATGTTCATTTTAATTTAATATTTATTTTTAATTTTTTATTAGTTTCAATTATTCTGAATTAGTTGTAATTTAATTATGTTTACATTGTTTTATTACTTAATAAATTTAAATTATTAGTATTGTTCATAGTTAATGGTAATTAGGAATAATTAGTAATAATTTTTAATAATTAAGAATAAATATTAATAATTAGTAATAAATACCAATAAATAGGAATAATAACATTATTACATTATTAGTCTATTTTATTATTAATATTAAAATAATATAATTTTTTATATATATACAATTCTGTTTTCATCTGTGTGTTTGCTGTCTTCACATGTATTATTTGTATGTGGAGATAGAAAACGCACAGATGAAAGGAGAATTGTATATAAATTAGAAAATTATATTATTTTAATATTAATAATAAAATATATTAATAATGTTATTATTTGTAATTATTGGTAATTATTCCTAATTATTGATAATTACTCATTTAATTACTAATAATTAGGAACAATTATCAATAATTATCAATAATTAAGAATAATTAGTAATAATTAGTAATAATTACCAATAATTAGTAATAATTAGTAATAATTATCAATAATTAGTAATAATTACCAATAATTAGTAATAATTACCAATAAGTAGTAATAATTACCAATAATTTGTAATACATACCAATAATTTGGAATAATTACCAATAATTAACAATAATTAGTAATAATTAGTAATAATTACCAATAATTACCAATAATTAGTAATAATTAGTAATAATTACCAATAATTACCAATAATTAGTAATAAGTAGTAATAATTAGGAATAATTAGTAATAATTAGGAATAATTAGTAATAATTAGGAATAATTAGTAATAATTAGTAATAATTAGTAATAATTAGTAATAATTAGTAATAATTAGTAATAATTAGTAATAATTAGTAATAAGTAGTAATAATTAGGAATAATTAGGAATAATTAGTAATAATTAGGAATAATTAGGAATAATTAGGAATAATTACCAATAATTACCAATAATTACCAATAATTACCAATAATTACCAATAATTACCAATAATTACCAATAATTAGTAATAATTAGCAATAATTAACAAAAATTAGGAAAAATTAGGAAAAATTGGGAATAATTACCAATAATTAGTAATAATTAGTAATAATTAGTATTAATTACCAATAATTAGTATTAATTACCAATAATTAGTAATAATTACCTATAATTAGTAATAATTACCAATAATTAGTATTAATTACCAATAATTAGTAATAATTACCAATAATTAGTAAGAATTAGTAATAATTACCAATAATTAGTAATAATTACCAATAATTAGTAATAATTAGTAATACTTACCAATAATTAGTAATAATTACCAATAATTAGTAATAATTAGTAATAATTAACAATAATTAGTAATAATTACCAATAATTACCAATAATTAGTAATAATTAACAATACTTACCAATAATTAACAATAATTGCCAATAATTACCAATAATTGCCAATAATTACCAATAATTAGTAATAATTAACAATAATTGCCAATAATTACCAATAATTGCCAATAATTAGTAATAATTGCCAATAATTACCAATAATTGGTAATAATTACTAATAATTCCCAATAATTAGTAATAATTAATAATAAATATTAATAATTACCAATAATTAGTAATAATTATTAATAATTAGTAATAATTACTCATAATTAGTAATAATTACTAATAATTAGTAATAATTACTAATAATTAGTAATAATTACTAATAATTCGTAATAATTACTAATAATTAGTAATAATTACTAATAATTAGTAATAATTACAAATAATTAGTAATAATTACTAATAATTAGTAATAATTAGTAATAATTAACAATAATTAACAATAATTACTAATAATTAGTAATAATTAGTAATAATTAGTAATAATTAGGAATAATTAGTATTAATTACCAATAATTAGTATTAATTAACAATAATTAGTAATTATTACCAATAATTAGTAATAATTACCAATAATTAGTAATAATTATTATTAATTACCAATAATTAGTATTAATTACCAATAATTAGTATTAATTACCAATAATTAGTATTAATTACCAATAATTAGTAATAATTACCAATAATTAGTAATAATTAACAATATTTACCAATAATTACCAATAATTACCAATAATTACCAACAATTACCAATAATTAGTAATAATTACCAATAATTACCAATAATTGGTATTAATTACCAATAATTGGTAATAATTACCAATAATTGGTAATAATTACCAATAATTAGTAATAATTAGTAATAATTACCAATAATTAGTAATAATTAGTAATAATTACCAATAATTAGTAATAATTACCAATAATTAGTAATAATTACCAATAATTAGTAATAATTACCAATAATTAGTAATAATTACCAATAATTAGTATTAATTACCAATAATTAGTATTAATTACCAATAATTAGTATTAATTAACAATAATTAGTATTAATTACCAATAATTAGTATTAATTACCAATAATTAGTAATAATTACCAATAATTAGTAATAATTACCAATAATTAGTAATAATTAGTAATAATTACCAATAATTAGTAATAATTAGTAATAATTACCAATAATTACCAATAATTAACAATACTTACCAATAATTACCAATAATTACCAATAATTTGTAATAATTACCAATAATTAGTAATAATTACCAATAATTAGTAATAATTACCAATAATTAGTAATAATTACCAATAATTAGTAATAATTACCAATAATTAGTAATAATTACCAATAATTAGTAATAATTACCAATAATTAGTAATAAATAGCAATAATTAGTAATAATTACCAATAATTACCAATAGTTACCAATAATTACCAATAGTTACCAATATTTACCAATAATTACCAATATTTACCAATATTTACCAATATTTACCAATAATTAGAAATAATTACCAATAATTAGAAATAATTACCAATAATTAGAAATAATTACCAATAATTTGGAATAATTACCAATATTTACGAATAATAACATTAGTACATTATTTGTATAGTTTATTATTAATATTAAAATAATATAATTTTCTATATTATATACAATTCTCTTTTCATCTGTGTGTTTTCTATCTCCACATGTAATATTCGCATTCTTTTTCAAAATTATCAACCTACTCGCCAATAGAGAGGTGAAAGTGAATGCAAATATTACATGTGGAGACAGAATTTTAAACACACAGATGAAAGGAGAATTGTATATAATATAAAAAATTATGTTATTTTAATATTAATAATAAAATATACTAATAATGTAATAATGTTATTATTATATAATTAATGTTTATGAAAAAATTATATTAGCATTATTAAAATAATAAAAAATCAATATAATATTAAAATTATCAATATTTGTAACATGTTTTGCTTTATTCTCAATATATTCAATCTTTACTTGAGTGTTTTTTCTAACAAATTATTCAAAACTAGTAATGCTTTTATATTTTATAGAGAAATATGGAACAACGAGGTCGTCAACAATCATTATTAGGTGACCGCATATGGATAAATCAACGTAGAAATCCAAACGGTTCTGGTTTAAATCCAGTATATATTGAGGGTGTGGAGACTTTTTTATCATTTGCGGCATCAAATTCAGAATTTGTTTCAGAAGGCAAAATAAAATTCCCTTGCAGAAAATGTGCATTGAGAACGTTTGACACGTTTGAAAAAGTGGGAGAACATCTCTTGCATTTTGGTTTTCAACCAGATTATGTTTTTTGGTATCAACACGGTGAACCCAGTTCCAGAGCAGGTGATACCAACTTGATTCCGGATCCATCCCGGTTTCAATATTTAGTACATGATGTTGCAGGTTCATTTGTTCAACATACAGAAACTCCGGCTGATATAGCTTCAAATCCTGAGTTGGCACCGTCTGAATTTTATGAGTTGTTGAAATCTGCTGAGGATGCATTATATCCTGGCTGCAAGATGAGCAAAGTAGAAGCAGTTGAAAAATTTATGGCTATCAAATCAGATAACGGAATGTCAAACACCTGTTTTGACCAGATATTTTCTTTGCTGAAAACACTGTTACCCGAAGGAAATGTTTTACCTGCAAATTACTATGAGAGTAAGAGGCTGGTTCGAAATTTGTGACTTACTTGTCAGAAGATTCATGCATGTTCAAATGACTGCATTTTATATTCTGGGGAAAATGAGTCGTTGGATAGTTGTCCTACATGTGGGCAATTGAGATATAAATAAGGACAACATGGGAAGTCTGGTTTGATTCCTATAAAACAGTTGAGATATTTTCAGCTTACATCCAGACTTCAGCGTTTATTCATGTCTAAGAATACAGCGACAATGATGTCCTGGCATAAAGAGAATATTTCAACCGATAAAAGCTTGAATCATCCAGCCGATGGTGATTCATGGAAACATTTTGATAGAGTGCATCCATCCTTTGCTTTAGAAGCTAGAAATGTTCGACTGGGCCTTTCCACTGATGGTTTCTGTCCGTTTGGATCTTATGGTAGTCAATATTCATGTTGGCCTGTTTTTTTAACTCCGTACAATTTACCTCCATGGATGTTGATGAAGGAGCCATATATCTTTTTGACTTTACTAATTCCAGGACATCCGAAGAAAAATATTGATGTTTATTTGAAGCCATTGATTGATGAATTAAATTTATTGTGGAGTACTGGTATCAGTACATATGATGTTGCAATGAAACAGAATTTCATACTGAGAGTAGCATTGATGTGGACAATAAGTGACTTCCCGGCTTATGGGATGTTATCTGGATGGAGTACACATGGTCAGAAATCATGTCCTTACTATATGGGAGAGAACAAAGCATTTATGCTCATTCATGGAAAGAAACCTTGTTATTTTGACTGTCATCGTAGATTTCTTCCAGCTGATCATCATTTTCGCAGAAACAGATCTCATTTCAGAAAAGGAACAGTTGAAAGGGATGGACCTCCAAAAATGCTATCAGGTTCGGAGTTAAAATCAGTTGTATTTTCATTACCTCCCATCACTTTTGGCCCCACAATAAACCAACAGAAAATTTCTGGTTTTGGGAAAGAACACAATTGGATTAAACATAGCATATTTTGGGATTTGCCATATTGGTCTGATCTGTTGGTCCGACACATGTTAGATGTCATGCATATTGAGAAGAACTGTTTTGATAATTTGTTTCATACAGTTTTGGATACGCCAGGAAAGAGCAAAGACAATGTAAATGCACGTTTAGATCTTTCCCAAATTTGCAGGCATCCAGAATTGGAAGTATTTGAGAATGTCAGAATAGAAAGGTTACTGAAACCAAAAGCAGCTTATACACTGTCTAAAGAAAACCATTTATTATTTTGTCAGTGGATTACAGATTTGAGACTTCCAGATGGTTGTGCTTCTAATTTGGGTAGATGTGTAAAGAATGTTCATATTACTGGATTAAAAAGTCATGATTTTCATGTTATAATGGAGAGACTTCTACCCATTGGATTAAGAGGTCTGTTGAATTCTGTGATTTGGGATTCCATAACAGACATGTCTCATTTTTTCGGGAAATTTGTGCGGCTACGGTAGATTATGATGCTCTAGGAAAACTTGAAAAAGATGTTGTTGTAATTATATGTAAACTGGAAAAAATATTTCCACTGTCTTTCTTCGACTCAATGGAACATTTGATGTTACATTTTCTATATGAAGCCAAATGTGGAGGTTCGGTACAGTTTCGATGGATGTACCCATTTGAAAGATGCATGCAAAAATTGAAAAGAAAAGTACGTAACAAAGCATCTGTTGAAAGATCTATTGCAGAAGCTTATTTGCAAGAGGAAATATCTTTTTTCTGCTCCCATTATTTTGAATCTGAGTATCCTTCAAAACACAACCGAATGGGACGGAACAAGAGTAATATTGATGAAATCGACGGTCAATTATCAATTTTCAACCAGTCAGAGCTTGGTTTTGGTCGAGTTTATGAACGCTGGCTTTCAGATGATGAACATCAGAGAGCTCATACGTATGTTCTGCTCAACTGTGAAGAGATGACATCAGTTGTACTGTAAGTGTTTATATCACTTGTTCTATCATTTATGTTACAGTAAATAACTTTGGTTTTTATAGGTTGTATGATAATCATATCAAGAAACAAATTCCACAAATTACAGCAGCTGCTCTCGAAGAACGTTGACTGTAAAATTTCTCTCAGTGGTTTCAAAAACTGGTAACATAAATTCTTTATCTTTTAGCAACTCATTCAATGTATATTTTACTATATTGATAATTATTTCACAAATTTTCAGGTGTCTCGACATGCTGATAAAATTGACAAACGGCTGTGTGTATTGAGTAACCCACCTTCCAAACTTGTTAAAACTTATAATGCATATGTGGTGAACGGATTTCGATTCCACACACATGCATATGGGGAATCGAAAAAAACAATGAACAGTAGAGTGAGCTTGAGAGGATCTCATCATCGAGAAAATGAAGTTGACTTTTATGTCATACTTGATGAAATCATTGAACTCTGTTATCTTGGACAACATTACATAACCATGTTCAAATGTCGGTGGTTGGATACAGAGAGAGGCGTGCGTGTTCATCCGACTCATGGAATCATCGATATTAAATGTAAAAGTGTTCTCGCAGTAAATGAACCATTCTTATTGGCTCAACAGGAATATCAAGTTTATTATGCAAAGTACTGTGCAGTATCAAGAGACTTGACTGATTGGTGGAGTATAATAAAAATCAAAATTCGAGACAATCAGTTTAGTCAAAGTGAATGTGCTTTCACTAATGTGCAAAGAATTGAAGTTTTTCAAGAGAGTACTCAAAATCAATCTTTTTTTCAAAGAGACATGAGTATCGATGACGACACCCCACATTTAAGAGTCGGTGATGACGATGATGTTAATGATGTCACATATGAATATGAAATGGTAAGAGATGAAGCAACTGTAACTCGAATGGATATCGATGATGTTGAGGAGGAATATGAAGATGACATTGACATATATGAAGATGATGATGAAGATAAACACTGATAGCATTCCATGGTATTTATATACAATCATAATATGTATATATGTATATATGTATATATAATAGTAATTATCAATTATTTGCTAACATTAACATTTTCTGTTTCAGATGGACGAGGCCACATTTCGTGAGTTGGCGGATGCTGACCTAACTTTCGATGCAGATGTGTTGCTGACAGATGACCCTCAGCCTGTAGGCGCTCCAGGGAGTACACGGAGGGGGCGCGGTCTTGCACGATTGATGATTCCTGACCCCGTCCCCGAGCGACGTCCACGTCTTGGGTTTGATCCACGCACATGGAGGTGTGATAACTTGTGTGATAACCTGTGGATTTGACTAATATTTCATTAATCTATTCACATAATAAATGTTTATTATTTTTTCAGTTTTCCGCATATAGCAGTCGGACAGGGCAGCGCTATTTTGCACAACTATTTCTGTCAGCCGTGGACCACATGGGAGCAGATTCCCATTGATGTGCAGCAGGCCATGTTCGGCCATTGGTTGGTTCGTACGTAAATAAATAATTTTTATTTTGAAAATTATTTCATTTCTAACTTGATATTTTGATTTATTTATAGGGTTTATGGTATCCGATCGAGGATACCATGCGTGACACCATCCACGAGGCATGGGAGGTGGCCATGCGTGATCGCCTTCGTCAGTTTTTGCACAATTTAAGAAAAGCTGCGATGAAGAAAGTAGGAGTGTCAGATTTTGAGGAGTCATGTAGAGCACACCGACCAGAGTATATTTCATCCCATGTATGGGATGGATTATGTGCGCACTGGTTGAGTGGTGCCTTTCAGAGGAGATCATCGGTGGGGAGGCAGAATCGGGGTAGATAGGAGGTGACTCATCAAGCTGGGAGTCGTTCTTTCAGTACTCATAGGAAGCATCTGGTACATACATTATTTATAAATATTTTATATAACTATAAATATTAACAGTTTATTTTTTATTCTTATAGGCTGTCGAGCACCCCGATATTACAGAGTACGACGTATATCGGAGGATGTATAGTGATCCAGCTACTGGGGAGCTCAGAGGTGATCGTCAGCATCACATCGTGGTCAGTATTATTGGTTTTCAAGTTTAAAAATTAACTGCATATAATATATTCACAATTTTAATTTTAAATTGCAACTATAGGAGTCATATGAGGCCGCAGCGTCACAGGCTCGGCCTGAGAGTCAAGCCGAGTCATCAGATCAGACCACTGCCCGTCAGTTTGATGAGGCGGCATGGATGCAGGCCACCCAGTATGCCTTCGAGAAGGGCTGGGTAGTTGGTATCGGCTCTCGACTGACTCCCGGAGATTATTATGGCAGTGCTGCGATGTCGGCGTCCAGCTCGAGAGGAGCTCGTGCATCTTCTTCTACTACACAGTATGAGGATCAGTTGCGATCTCAGACTGCACAGATAGAGAGTCTCCGACAGGAGCAGGAGCAGATGCGTCAGCAGCATGAGGAGGAGCGTCGACGCCAGCAGCAGTTGTACGAGGAGCAGACGAGTCGGTGGCAGCAGCAGCATCAGGAGCAGATGGAGTACATGCGCTGACTCACTCATGCTTTAGGGATGGAGTTTTCTCCACCACCATCTGCAGATCCCCCACCTCCCCCCCTCTTTCAGATTAGAATTTGTATTTATGTTATAAAATTTGGGAAATCAAAATATTTTTTTTTTCTATTCTTAGTTTTTGTCTCATTATAAAATATTAATAATATTATATTTTTAAATAAAAATATTAATATGAATAATAATATTATTTATATTTTATAATATTAAAATATATATATATATTAAAATTTTATAATATTATAATTTAATTATATTTTTTGTAATACTTGAATTATTTTAATATTTGAATGTAAAATAATTCTATTATTTTTATATTAATTAAAATAACTTATTAATATTTTTTTTATTTATGCATTATAATTCTAATATTATTATATTAATTAAATCATTTATTAATATTCTATTATTTTTTATTTTTGAATTATAATTCTATTATTATTATATTAATTAAAATAATTAATTATTTTTATTTGTGAATTATAATTCTATTATTATATTAATTAAAATAATTTATTAATAATTTATTTTTTTATTTTTTTTATAGTATTTGCGACGGGACCCGTCGAAAAAACTATTTATAGTATTTGCAACGGGATACTATGCCCGTCGCAAATACTAGTATTATTAATAGTTTTTTATTTTTTTTAAAAAATTGTTTCTGCGACGGCACCATCGCAAAAACTATTTTAAAAGTTTTTTTACAAAAATACGGAATACTATTTGCGACGGGGAGAATGACCGTTGCAAAAAAGGCTTTAGCGACGGGCCCGTCGCAAATAAGTATTGTTGCGACGCCGTTTTCGGCAACGGGCTATTTGCGACGGGCCCCCGTCGTAAATGCCCCGTCGCAAATACCTGTTTTTCTAGTAGTGTCGTTTCGTGAGGCGGTAATTCGCCATCCACAGAAACAATATATTCTTTAACCATTAGACGGAGGTGTGTGTAAGTGTAGCTCGAATACTTCTTATAAAAGATCATAATATATTTAATATACTAGTGTTGTTACAATGAAAAGGTATAAAAAGTGTTTAGGGGGTTGGAGAAGCAAAATAAAACAAAAGATCCCAAGTCAAGACATTACCTTTAAATTGGGTAACTCCTCTTGGTTTGAAGAAAAAGGGTTTCTTCAAGAGATTTCTACCTAAGGTAAGGCTTCTAAGATGAAGAGAGATATGTGGAGAGATAAAATGATCAGAGTTTGGCTGAGACAATGGATTTAGAGGTGTGGGTAAGGAGGTAGAGATATGGGCCTTTTATAAGAGGGAGGAGGGGCACTTTGGAGAGTCATGAAATGTCACTATATTTTAAAATGAGTTTCAGAATTTAAAGGTCCCACATTGGTATATTTCTTGGATAAGGTGATAAGGGTTCGAAATATATTCTTCCAATAGGTTTTTGATAGGTGTAAGTCTTAGATTTTACATTTTATTTTCATTTTATTTAAATGGTTCATTAATGAGGTAATCACTGTATCGACATGGTGTCATAAATAAATTAATTTATTTAATGTCTAAAAAATATAAAAAAATACTATTATGTAGGAAATAGTTTTATATTTCCAATGAATATTTATAGTCTACGATATCATTTACATAGACAAAACTAAAATTGTTTTACTGGGATGATACATACTTTGGTTATACATTCCTTTAAAAAAATAAGCTAAAAAAATGTCACTATCACCCAAAAGTGATTCCATGGGGTCCCAAAGTTGGAACAAGGAATCCCATGGTTGGAAATTACACAACCAGTAGCATTAGGACACATGTTGGGGTCATTTTTTATTATTATGATATTTTCTTATTATCCTTAACTACCCGATAACTAAATAATCACGATAATTAAAGATAATTACCGTCGTTAATATTCATAATGTCCAAAAAAAGTGTCTTAATTACATAATTTGGACTTCTGATAGAAAATATGGAATCCATTTTACTAAATTCCCTACATAGGAATTGTAGTAATTAAATTAAAAATAATTCCCGTTGTCAAAACAAATAGCGGGTTTTTTAGAAACAATATCTATCAAATGTTTGACAATTGTTTATGTCCAATTTCAAAGAGAAATTAATCTCAATGACCACCATTGGATTAAATGGTAAAAATATATTCTAATTAAACTTTAAAACCAATTTAAAAGATATTCTATCCATATAATTAAATTATATGAAAATGCAGTTTTGAATTAAAATGTATTATTTTTCACTATTCATTAAAAAATGAACATTGTCAGAAAAATACCAAAAATTTATCCAAAGTAAATTTCAATGTCCCAATAATAAAGAATAAGTTTATTTTGACAAATAGAGTTTATAAAATTGTCAAAATATATATTTAAAAATGGGTTTCCATCAAAAGGCGGTAAAACAATCTTTTAAAAATATTAGAGAATTCAATGCTTAAGATTGGATTTATTCTCATTTTAAGCCTTTAAAACACGATCTAATTTATAAATAGACATAGATAAGAAAATCTATTATACATTTATTACTTGGGATTTTTCATCCTTCCCCCCTTTAGAAAATTGTGTCCCCCAATCTATTTACATATCTAATAAGTGGGGGTATTTATCCCTCATTGCATTTTCAGATTCCCATGTTGCCTCTTCAAACATGTGGGTTTTCCAAAAAACCTTTACTTGATGAATCAACTTATTCTGTAATAATTTCTCCCTATGGTCATGAATCTGAACCAGTTGTTCCTCATAAGATAGATTCTCTTCCTACTGAACTACCTCTGGACTCAAAACATGAGATGGATCTGGCAAGTACTTCCTTAACATTGAAACATGAAAAACATTATGCACCAGAGATAAACTCGGAGGTAAATCCACTCGGTAATAAACTAATCGAACTCTCTCCAAAATCCCATACGGTCCAATGAACCTTGGAATCAGCTTTCCTTTCTTACCAAATCGCATCACACTTTTCCATGGTGAAACTTTGAAAAAAACATGATCACCTACCTCAAAAGAGAGATCCTTCCTCCGGTTGTCCGCTTAACTTTTCTGCCTGATCTGAGCTGTTCTCATGTGTTTCTGTATCATATGAACTTTTTCTGCCAACTCTTCCACTAATTCTTGTCCCACGAACTTCCTTTCACCCACTTCATCCTAAAAATATGGAGTTCGACATGACTTCCCATATAATTCCTCAAATGGTGCCATCTGTATACCGGAATGAAAGCTGTTATTATAAGAAAACTCAACCAAAGAAAGTTTTTGGTCCCAACTTCCCTAATAATCCATCGAACAAGAACGTAGAATATCCTCCAAAGTCTGAATTATTTGTTCTAACTACCCATCTCATTGAGTATGAAAAGCTGTACTAAAATTTAATTCCGTACCCAACAACTTCTGAACGCCTTTCCAAAAGTTAGAAGTAAACTTGGGATCACGATCAGATACAATAGAGAGGGGAACACTATGTAACCTAAATATCTCTTTAAGATACAAATGAGAAATTTTATCTAGAGAAAAAGTATCTTGTATGGTAAGGAAATTAGCAGATTTAGTCAAGCGATCAACAATAACCTAGATTGCATAATTACGTTGAGGTGTCTTCAGCAACCCCACAATGAAGTCCATGGATATATTCTCCCATTTCCACTCTAGCACTAGTAAAGGCTGAAGCATCCGTTTCGGTAACTACCACTCTGATTTAACCTGATGACAAGTCAAACACTTCATAGTAAAATCAGCAATATCTCTTTTCATTCCATCCCACCAGTAATACTCCTAAAGATCTCTATACATCTTAGTACTGCCTGGATGAACTGAAAACAGATAACTATGTGCTTCACATAACAACTCTCTCTTCAACTGTGAATCACAAGGCACACACAATCTCTTCCCAAATCTCAAAACACAATCATTATCAATGTTGAATTCAGGAAACTTACCCTTCTGAACTAGCTCTACCTTTTTCTGCAACTCACTGTCTTGCTTCTGTTCTTGCTTAATTCTGTCTAATAGAGAATATTTCACTGATACTTGAAACATAACAGAAGAACATCCTATACCAACAACTTCTATTCCAAATTTCATCAAATACTTAACCAAAGGACCACATTCCAAACACAACATTGTTAATGAATCATTACTTTTTCAACTCAAAGCATCTGCCACTTTATTTTCTTTTCCCGGATAGTAATGAATTGTACAATCATAATCTTTGATTAATTCTAGCCATCTCCTCTATCTCATGTTCAATTATTTTTGAGTGAATATATACTCACACTTTACACCATACAAATTATGCCTCCAAATTTTTAAAGCGAAAGCAACAGTAGCTAATTCCAAATCATGTGTAGGGTAATTTACCTCATGAGTTTTCAACTGACTTGAAGCATAAGAAATTAACTGATCATTCTGCATGAGGACGCAACCAATTCTTTTCAAGGAAGCATCACTATAGATAAAAAAGTCACCATTCCTGGAAGGCATTGCCAAAACTGGAGCATTCACCAATCTTCTTTTCATTTACTGAAAACAATCATCACATTCTTTTGTCTAGATAAAAATAACACCCTTCTGAGTTAACTTAGTCATTGGATTAGATAACCGTGAAAAATTTCTAACAAACCTTCGGTAATATCCTACCAAACCAAGAAAACTATGAATCTCAATTACATTTTTGGGTCTTGGACATTCTTCAACTACCTTTGTTTTTGCAAGATCAACAGTTATCTTATCTTTAGAAACTATGTGACCAAAGGAAGATATTTGTTGCAACCAAAACTCACACTTTCTGAATTTCCCATACAATATCTTTTCTTTTAATTTTTTCCAAATAACCCTTAAATGTCTTTCATGCTCCTCTTTACTTTTAGAAAACACCAAAATATAATCAATGAACACAACCACAAACTTATCCACGATCTCATGGAGAATTCTATTCATAAGGTCCATGAAAACAACAGGTGCATTGGTTAACCCAAAAGGCATTAATACAAATTCATAATGGCCATATCTTGTACGAAACACAGTCTTCGGAATATCTGCTTCCTTTACCTCCAACTGATGGTACCTTGATCTCAGGTCAATCTTTGAAAAATACTGAGCTCCCTAGAGCTGATCAAACAAATCATCGATATGAGGAAAATGATATTTTTTCTTAACAGTGATGATATTCAAGGCTCTATAATCAATGCAAAGTACCATAGAACCATATTTCTTTTTAACAAATAAGACAGGAGCACCCCATGGTGATGTGCTAGGCCGAATGAAACCTTTCTCTAATAAATCTTTCAATTCCTCCTTCAAATCTAAAAGTTTAATTTGACCCATTCTATAAGGGGGTTTTGAAATTGGCATAGCATCAGGAACTAAGTCAACACTAAATTCAACTTCCCGATCTGGTATTATTCCAGGAAACTCATCAGGAAAAACATCTGGATACTCATTTACCACAACCACATCATTAATCTAAACGGTTCCTTTGTTTCCAACAATATGTGCAAGGTAACATCTATTTCAATCTTTTTCAATTTTCTCAGCCTCTTGATATGTTATCAACAATAAGGGTTCATTCTTGTACACAAACTGAAAGTATTTCTGAAAAAAAACTTCTTTAGATCTACATTCAATCTTAGCATGGTAAACAGAGAGCCAATCCATACCCAAGATAACATCAAACTCTACTAGAGGTTAAAGAATAATGTTTTCAAGTAGGTTCTTTCCACTTATAAGGATAGGAAGATTCTTATAAAATATTTTTTCCACAACATTTCCCCTATGTGTTTTTACCACAAGTTCAGGAGTCATTTCTTGAGATGGAATTCCCAATTCACTAGAAATTTTTTCTGAGATGAATGAATGTGTAGACCCCGAATCAAACAACACATTGGAATAATCTAAGAAAACAAACAAAGTACCTGATACCCCTTCAATTGATGGCCCAAAATCCGCTGAAGTAGTTGCAAAGGATTTCACCACCCCTTTTTGCATGTAGTCTGACTGCTTCCCATCACTCAAGATCTTTGTCAGACACATGTTTTCATAATGACCCATATCATTGCACTTGAAACACTTCACTAACTATATATCAAATTTGGACATACCATCACCCTGATCTTTTTCAGTGAAATCACGAGCCTTATGTCCCATCTTACCACATCGGTAGCACTTTACAGAATTCAGAAGACATTCCCTAGCATTCCTTTTACCACATTTATCACAAACTGAAAACTTTGTTTTCTTACCATTATACCTCTTTGAAGGATTCTTCCCTTTCTCCTGCCACCTCGTTCTCTTCTTCTGTTGGTTGTTATAGAACACTTGATCATCGGCAAACTCCATTTCTTCCTTCTCAGTACATTGAACAAGCTTTTCATAACTTTGAACTCACGAGAAGCTAATTCCCTTCGATATTTTGGATTTAATCCTAAAAAATGATTTATTTTACTATCATGGTATCGAATAAAATTTGGAGCATACCTTGCCAATCGAGTGAACCTTTCTTCATAAGCAGCCACGGGGTCATCCTCTTGCCTCAATTACAAGAATTTTTTTTCCATCCTAAGTCGAACAGCCTTAGGAAAATATTTCTCAAGAAACATACCTTTAAATTCATCCCAATCAAGAGCATCAATATCATCAGTGTCCCTGATATTTTAACCATCAACCACCACTGATCTGAACACCCCATGACATCGAAAATATTATCCAGTGATTTAATACACCCTTCAGCTAGCATAGGGTCAGATGATCCTCTATATGATGGGGGATGCTTCCTTATGAAATGTTCCAACACTGTCATATTCCTCTGCGGTTGATCTGGCTAATCTCGTGCATTGATACCACCACCATGTATCGCTTGAGTCAACTGTGAAATTGCTGCAACAAACTATTCAGTTCCAATTCTGACTATCTCATGATGTTTATTTGGAAGGTCATTTCCTTCTATATGCCTTCCTAGCACCGATTCCCTATTTCCTCTGTGGAAAACCATTCCGAACAAACATGTCTTAGATGAAGCAACATGGTAATCTTCAAATGCTATATCATTTTCAATTTGACCATAAAAAAATATTTTTGGATAATAATTTAATATAATTCTAACTCTTAAAGTTATCTAAACCGACCTCTGATACCAACTATAAGGCCCCAACATTAAACCTTACTTAATCTTGAGATATTTCAAGAATACACATTTAGGATCTTTTCAGGTTTATATTTTTAGAGAATTATATAATAAATCATGTATTACATTCCACATTTAAACAAGGTGGTTACATAAAAAACAATATTCATTTTACCCATCAAAGGAAACATATGAAAAATAAAACATGGATTCTTTCTTCACACTTCCTTGACACTATAATCACATTATGTACCTTTACCTTGACCTGTGATAAAAATTTCAAAAACATGGGATGAGCATAAATAGCTCAATAAGAGATATAAAAATACAGAATGAAAACATAAGTCCATGTAAACATAAGAATCAATGAAATCATAATTTACTCATAAAACATAATCACTTTATCATACCTCATGAAATCATAAGATTTATGAATAACTCATATAAAACATAAGACATAAAAGTAACTTGAGTCATTTATAACATTCTTACGTAGGGAGAAACCCACATGGTTACGTTTGGAATACCCATCACAGTATATTCCCTAAATATCTTTAGAGAAACCTTAGTGTTTAACCCCTTCATGTTACCCAATGCATTGGAGAGCTATATCGGGCTCACACGCCCTTAGTTTATCATGGAACCACCCGTCTTCATAAACAGTGCTGAAGAACCATAACATAATCATATCACATAAAACATGCATAAAGGAAACATAAAATTTCCACATTTCAATCACAATACATCAATACAACAAATTGATATAATAAAAACATTATCAAAACCATTTTCAATACAAAAATATGAGAAAAGTAAAACATGGTATTTATTTTTTATTTAAAAAAAAGTTATGGATTGTAGAGGAATCCGAAACTCAAATAATGGTCACGATGGCGAAGAAGTCGTTGTCACTGCATACGTAAGACAAAAACATTCCCTTTTAAATTTAGTAAAACGCTTCGTATAAAATGATTCCTTTTGAATAAAATTAAATTTCAAAGGGTTTTATACACTTTATAAAATAAAGTTGTGTATAAAACAAAATATGCCTCAATGAAAGGAGACTGAGATAAAGTCCATTACCTCGTGTCTGAATTGACTCGGTCCTTCTTTAATCTCATGAATAATAAACTTGAGTTAATTTCTACTTGCTTAAGAACCTTTTTCAATTTCATTATTCCTTTTATATCACTTATTACCATATTATGAACATTATGTAACTATTTAAGTTAATAACATTCATTTTGTGGATCATTGGTACATGAGCCAAAAATGGACTTCTTATAATTACATGTTGTTCATGTGATCAAAGGTTCTTTATATCCAGAATTAGGTTCATGATTTAGATATCATATATATCATATATATCCAGTATATACATGAATTTATAATATTACATAACATTTAGAGGTAAGAAATGAAATGCACCGTTCATAGAGACGGTAAGCCGTACGTACGCATGAGCGCTACTTTCATTTCTATTTCGTAATTAATGGAATGAAATCATAATGATATAAAGGTATATTATAATTATAGTATAATATCATATATAATATCATTAAATCCATCCTTTATACATCCCACATATGGCAGTAACGAATCAAATCACTTTGAGGGGGTGGTAGTCCGCACTTCCAAAAAATAAAATTATCACGTTTATCCATAATGGAAACCATAAAAGTATGCCATAAATAAAAAATAAAGAAGGATAATAAAAATATAAACATAATATATATCGTATATAAAAATAGTGACATCTTAATGGCCACCTTTAAAGTTGTTAAAATAATATTGAACAATCATCATTTCGTGAGGCAATAATTCGTCATCCACAGAAACAGTACGTTCTTTAACCATTAGACAAAGGTGTGTGTAAGTGTAGCTAGAATAATTCTTATAAAAATATCCTAGTATATTTAAGATACTGTTTTTGTTACAAAATAATGGAATAAAAAGAGTTTAGGGGGTTGGAGAAGCAAAATCAAACAAAAGAACCCAAGTGAAGACATTACCTTTAAATTGGGTAACTCCTCTTGGTTAGAACCAAAAGGGTTTCTTGAAGAGATTTCTGCATAAGGTAAGGATTCTAGGATGAAGATAGTGATGTGGAGAGATAAAAGGATCAGATTTTGGCTGAGATGATGGCTTTAGAGGTGTGTGTAAGGTGGTAGAGTTGGGGGCCTTTTATAAGAGGGAGGAGGGGCACTCTTGGAATGTCATGAAATGTCACTTTATTTTAAAATGAGTATCGGATTTTAAAAGTCCTCATTGATATATTTCTAGGATAAGGTGATAAGGGTTCAAAATATATTAATCCAATAGGTTTTTGATAGGTGTAATTCTTGGATTTTACATTTTACTTTCATTTTAATTAAATGGTTCATTAATGTGGTAATCGCTGCATCAACATGGTGTCATAAATAAATTAATTTATTTTATGTCTAAAAAATATAAAAAAATACTATGATGTATGAATTTTTTTTAGATTTAAAATGAGTATTTATATTCTAAGAGATCATTACACAGAGAAAACTAAAATTGTTTTACTTGGGTGATACATACTTTGGTTATACTTTCCTTTTATAAAAATAATATAATAAAATGTCACTATCACCCAAAAGTGATTCCATGGGGTCCCAAAGTTTGGAACAAGGCATCCCATGGTCGTCCATGACACTAAAATTATTATTAGGACACATGTTGGGGTCATTTGTTATTATTGTGATATTATTTTATTATCCTTAACTACTCGATTACTAATTAATCACGATAATTAAAGATAATTAGATCGTTACTATTCATAATGTCCAAAAAAAGTGTCTTAATTAGAAAATTTGGACCTTTTGATTCAAAATATATAATCCATTTTACTAAATTCCAAACATAGAAATTTTAGTAATTAAATTAAAAATAATTCTCGTTGTCAAAACAAATAGCAATTTTTTTGGAAACAATATCTATCAAAAGTTTGACAATTGTTTATGTCCAATTTCAAAGTGAAATTAATCCCCATGAAAACCATTGGATTAAATGGTAAAAATATATTCTAATTAAAAATGATAACCAATTTAAAAGATAATCTACCCATATAATTAAATTATATGAAAAAGCAGTTTTGAAGTAAAATGCTGTATTTTTCACTATTCATTAAAAAATGAACATTGTCAGAAAAATACCAAAAATTTATTCAAAGTAAATTCAAATTTCCCAATAATAATGAATAAGTTTATTTAGACAAATAGAGTTTATAAAATTTTCAAAAGATAGATTTAAAAATGGTTCGCCATCAAAAGGCGATAATATAATCTTTTAAAAATATTAGAGAATTCAATGCTTAAGATTTGATTTATTCTCATTTTAAGACTTTAAAAAACTATATATTTTAAAAATAGACATATATAAGAAAATTTATTATTCATTAATTACTTGGGATGTTACATATTAGTTGTGTGAGGAATGGGTAGATGTGGTGGCCTTTTAATGGGAAGGAAAATGACTCACTATGTATTTTTGAAAAGAAGTTATGTGTGCACATTATATTACATAAAAAAGAATAAAAAACTAACCAAACTCGTTAATGTATGGTTAATTCTGTAATTTAGGACAACCAATGGGTGTTGGATATGTTGATAGGTCATTTGGGCCCTTATGCTAATGGTTTATCCCTTTATTAAGCATAGTTTTAACTTAATAATTGTAATTTATTTTAATCACTTTCACAAAAGTTTTAGGTCAGAAACAAAGTTTATATTTTTATAAATTATAAATAATTATGATTAAAAATTTATAATCAATTTTTTAAAATAAAAAACAGATAAGTGGCAGATATTAAATTAAAAATAATCCTGCAGATGGCATAAAAATGGAGGTTTTTAAAGTAAAAACATCAGGAAGTTCTCTTGGTTTTTATAATCAATTTCAAAGTGAAATTGATCATAATAAAATAAATTTTATTAATTGATAAAATATTATATAATTAAAATTTAAAACCAATTATAATTAAAATTTAATCTTATAAATAAATTAGTTGAAAAAGCAGTTTTGAATTAAAATTCTGTATTTTTTCTTATTAATTAAAAATCGAATCTTCACAAACAATTTCCAAAACATCATCCTAGGATAGTTTTTATGTTTATATTATATTTATAAAGTTTATTTATACATATTATATCCAGTAAAATTTAATAATTAATATTTAAAATAGGTTCACCTTGAAAAGGAGGTAAAATTGCCTTTATAAAAATATATGTTTTTGTGTGTGAAATAGGTTTTGTTCTTATCTTTCGCACATCAAACATAATGAATATATAAAAAAAATATTTGATTGAATATATAAAAATATATTCCACTAAAATAATAAAATAATTTTAATTACTTTAATTTATTATGGTAAAATAACTACGTTAGGATAAAAAATAATTTTCTATAAAAACATTTTGTTTATATTAAATTAGTTCATATATTCATTTCTAATTAATTTTTAACCAATGAATTAATATTATATTATTATAAAACATATATTTTCATAAGTTAGTTAATACTATTATTAAAATATAACATAACAGCTAGGTTATATTATATTATATTAAAAATAATATTTTAATAATACATTGTAATTTGGTTAAACTCTGTCATATGTGTAACAAATTTTTTTGAGGAAGGTCACACTTACGTGTAACAAAATCTATAGAGGAAGGGATCTCTTGAGTGTATTTAATGAAATCAAGGAAGGTTGATATTTTATGTAATTTAATCTATCAGGGAATGTCTCTCTTACTTGTAACACAATCCAACTTAGTGTTGCATGAATTGAAATATATATAAGATGTATTTTAAATAGTAAATATATTATAAAGCATGAAGATATTACCATACACTCTTGGTGTCCTAGGTCATACATTCTATCAAATAAAAAGTTTATAAATAAGTTTTTTAGGGTGTAATGGGTAAGAGGGGTTTCATTTTATATGTCTTTTAGTTTTCTCTATTAGATCCTCTTCCCGTGTAATACAGAAATCTCACACATTAAGGAATGAGTTTGCATGGAAATATCACCCAAAACTCTCCTATAAATGTTCCCCTCTACATACCCTCATAATACAATCCATTTAAGAAATATATACCCTTTAATACCTATAGAAATTAAATCTATCTAAGAAATTGTACATGTTTTGTAGTCGTTGGCTCCATGAATCTTGCCGAAATCCTTCATTATGAAAGAACCTATTTTAAGGAGTGAATTTATCAATGTATGTAACTAGTTCATGAAATTCATGATCTATTTAATTCATATATGAAAATTTTATAAATATAATTATAGAAAATAATTATGATATATTAAAATTATTATAATTTTTGGAAATTATATTTCTATTATATAACACTACATTACCACACATTCAATAGAATATCATGTTCTTATATTGGACACTTCAACCACCTACAAGAACAATGTTATTAAAACACCATAATATTGATAATGTATGGGTATGAATAAATTAATAATTATAATATAATATATAAAATTTAAATTTATATTTTGAATATTATTTTATAAGGGTAACACATAAATGACTATTCTTTATAAAGTAACTCATGGTTACTAGTAAATTATAAGAAATTTTCTTATCGTAAATTCTATTCTCACAAAACAGAACAATAAAATCGATGAAAAAAACATGATATATCATGAATTATAAAATAAATAATTCCCCAACCATGATTAATCAAATAATTATGGAATTAAAATCAATGAATGAGGATTGACATTACCATTACACAACATATATGAAATAATTGAAATTATTAATATATAATGATGAAAATAAAACCATAAAAAACTATTATATGTGTAATAAATGATTATAATTTAATATTAAAAACATTTAAATATATAAATAATATTCGAAAACAAATAATTAATATGTTTATTCATATTATATAGTATATCAAAGTGCCTTGGTAGAAGTATGCGGTAAAGGTATGTGTTTTATTTTTATTCTAACATTGCAATTGAGAGAGTCTAAATCTAATTTTCCATTTTGTGAAATTTTATGTTATTTAACTCAAAAAAATAATTGATTTTCTTCTCCTATGGTTATATTTTTGGTCTAATAGTCCATTTCCATTTCACCTTCCTCTGGTTCACAATTCAACCAAATATTTTCTTTTTTATTAGAGCAAACCATATTTTTCCATTTTTAATAATTAATATATCTTCTCCATATCCATTTTTTCATATGATTTTATAGATATATATATACCCTTTAATCAATAATTTGTTATGTTATTTTTTCCTTGTAGTTTCATCTCTAATATTGTGGATGATATATGTTTTTTAACAATTTAACAGTTTCATTGAGTTGAATTTTTCTTTAATTTTAATTACAAATATTCAAATTCCATATTATAAAATTTCTTCAAATTATTTGTTTTTACATTAAAAATAATTACATATAACATTTATTATATAATAACTAATTCTTATATAAAATTTTATCAAACATGTTGATGTTATTTATTCTTATTGTTTAAATTATTTTTAGAAAATGTTTTAATTTTTTTCATCTTTGTCAATTCGTATAATGATTTTTTGTACTTCGCAGGAGATATTGTCAAATGATACCATCCAATATATTTTTCTAGATGGATTGAGATCATTACTTTTTAAAATTTCATGAAAACTCTTTCATTCTCATGGATTAATTAATCTATAATTTCACTAGGAATGTTTTAAAAGTTTTATGGAAAATATATTTAAAGTTTTTAGTTATGTAATATGTTAAAAAAATATTATGTATCCCTAAAACACATAAATAGAGATTTATATTTCATGATATAAAATATATTGGAGTAGGTAGTGTGACAAATCCCGTATGATTAAGGGAATAACGAGTGAATATAATATACTATATTATGAAACTTTATCCACTATTTGATGTTGTTCATGGTTTTGAGCCTCAAAATAATAATAAATATTATTATTATCTTTATCCCATATTTCTAATTTATGATATATTACCTTTTTTCCTTCATATATTATCATTATTTTCTCCCATTACTATATATTAGTGTCGTATTTCACATTTTTGGTTTAAATATTTTTGTCATGATTCATGATTTATAATACATTATATATTTGAGTTGATTTCCTTTTGATATGATTATGTTCCATGGTTATATACTTGTACCCAAATGTTTATATTATAATAACTTATGTTATGTAATTTATATTTCTTATTTTATCCCATTAATCATTTTTTGATCACCCCATTTCTTATGTTTCCATTCCCTAGGTAATGAAGTGGAGTGTTGTATATGATATTCCTCAAAGGGTATAATGTGTGAAGAATATATTTTGGAATTATTGTAAAACGTTGGTACAATATATGGTTTGGGAAGCTGATATCTAAAAAAACAAGCACTATTTTTATGGTTGTTATTTTTTTTGAGATATAATAAATATTGAGTTAAAATGAAGAAATTTATTTGTATGTTATGGTTGGTTTTTCCAAATATTACTCCTAAATAAAATAGATAATGATGTATTCTATAGAGATGATATGATGAAATTAAATGGTTATGTTATACCATTATGGGAGATTCTATGTGATGATTCGTGATTTTATTATGATTTTCCAAGAAAAAGTAAAGTTAAATATCTTATATTTTAGTTAAAAATTATTTTTCTAATGGTCATCAATATATTTCATCAATATGTGGAAAGAAGTTGATTTTTTACTGAATATAAAGATATGATCATATACTATTTCATTTTTATCCATATATTATTATTGAGTATTTTAATTTTATTTGAGGAAATATTTATTTTTTATGTTATTTACTCTTTATTAAGATTTATGTGCTCATTAATTGTTTTATAATCATTTTATAGGGGTTTAAGATGATTATGAATGATAATGAAGACAAAATTCAAGTGATAATTGTCTTTATAAAGTGATTACAATGGAAAGAACATGTCTTGTGTGAGAAGGGGATTCTTATAAGTAATAAATATTTTGTAATGTTTTGTATAATTAATGGATTTGTGACGTAATCCTCTAAATCTCAAAAACTTATGGTCTTAGAAATTTGAGTGTATTCTAATATTTATTGTTCACTCTAAAGATTTCAATATGTATTTCACCATTAAATAAATAGTATGTTGAATATATTATTTCACATGTAACACCAAACCAAAAAAAATAATAATATAATTTATATACATAAAATCATAAAGAATAATATTAAATATAAACTTAATTACATAGTCCTTGTGTACGATCATAAAAATAGTAGTAACCATATTACAAAATCAATAAACAAGTTAAAAAATGGTGTCAAGTGATGAGATTCTTCTATATGAGCCTCGATTGTCGAGGATTATATTGTATGTGTAATAAATGGGATTTTACATTAATAAATCCCATACTAGACTCAAAATATTATGGTATAATAGAAATTGTTTGTGAGAGTAGTTCAAGAACATAAAAATTTCTAAGTGGTCCATGCTAGTAGAATCACCACTTCAGACTCCCACCTATGCTTATATTTTTATTTGATCTTACATGGAGATTATGATGGGTTATATATGTATACATTTGAATTTTATAATAATGTATTTATTAATATATTATATATTTTAACATTAAATTTAAATTAAGATAAAATAATGTGTATAGTTTAATAAAAAAATCAAATCTAGACAAAAATGTGTTTCTCATCTTGTTCTATTATATCAAAAATAATTCAAATAAAATTTATCTAATGATTTTTGTAAAATAAACCCAATTTTTAGATTTATCTTGTAAGAAATAGCATATGATGATTTTTATGATATTTTTTGGAAAAAAGTTGAATTTTATGTGAATTATGACAAATATAATTTATACCAATTCCATAACTTCTATGAATATATCATAAACTAAGAATGACTATAATAATTATAAAAAAAATCATTATAAAATATGTATTTTAATAGTAAAATTAATAATTTTAAAATAGAATTGGATTTTATAAAACACCTGTTTAACATGTTCAAACATATGAAATATTTATTCCCATCTAAATGATTTTATTATATTTCTTATAATTAAGAATCAAAATGGGAAAATTTAGTTTTATATTATCATAAATAAAAAAAATTATTTAGTTGAAAATAAACCAATTAAATTCATATAAAATAAATAATTATGATAATTTTCACATTATAATACATTATTAGTATAACAATCTGCTTTCTTCTAACAATTATTTTTACGCTTTTTTTGAATTAGTATTAAATTTAATATTTATCACAATTAAAAAACTATCTGATAAAAATTATATAATATTTTGAACAAATAGGTTGAAATTATTTATTGAGGGCCATTTTTTGAGGCATTAAGAGTAAATTACTTAGGTAAAAATTAGTTACCAAACTAAAAAATGGAATTCATAAAATTGAATAATCTAGGAGTAAAACACAAAAAAAAATATAAACAAATTATGTTAAAATATATTTTTAAGGCTTTCCAGACTATAATTATTCAACCAACCTATTATTTTAAGTTATTTGAACCGTTATACATATTACTGCTTTAGTATTCTTTTTTATTATTATAAAAATGGAACTTCATTTATTTATAAAAAACTGCCACCACCTCACATCTCCACACACCCAAAGACTAATAAATTTGATAAAAACATTATTAAATTACCTCCCAACACTCTAAGACACATCTTAGTGGTTTATTTATTCTCTATACACTATATATTATTGGCTCAGTTAATTTACAATAGATATTTTCAATGAATTAAAGTTCAAATTCACAATCACTTATTTCTATATAAATTTATATTCTTCTAAATCCTCTAACTATAATTGTACTATTATTATATTTTTTTTATTATTACTATAATTAATGTTATTATTTTTAGTCAATAATAAATAATTTTACTTCCATGTTTTTACTAATGGAAATTAAATAATAGTTTGTATATATGTTTGGGCTACCACCAACATTAATGAGGTTTTTTATTTTTCATCTCCACTATACATGGATGATAAAAAAATGGTATCCAATTAATTAATATTATATTAATAATGTTTTAATGATTCTTAATATATATATATATAATTTCATACCTTCTTCTCATACTATGGAAAATGGATACATCAACTATGTGTATGTTCTGTCTACATCCTTCACATAGAGTAGTATATAGTTTTTCATAATCACCATATGCGGATGATTATAATAATTTTTGTAATGAATAGAAATTATTTATATACCAATTTGGAAATTCTATAATTAATATATTAATATTATACTTATTATTTATACAAAATCTTTCACACGTGAGAAATTACTAAAATAAGCTCGCCACTAATTCCATCTTCATGGATTTTATATACAAAATCATGGAATGAAATTAGAAATTTATGAATAATTAAAAAAATTTATAATATTGTATATTTAGTGATCATGGAGTTATAGGCGTATATATAAGAGAATAAGTATCACCATCATCATTACAAAACCAATTCAAAGTAAATAAAACAACAAATCTATATTGATTAAAATAATTATTTAATATCGAATTAATAAGTAATAAATATTATAAAATAATAATATAAGGGTTATAGTTATGAAAAATGTTATGAAATATTTTTTTAAGATAGTTATGTTTAAAATATGTGAATAATTTCATTAAATTAGAGAATAAAGGTATGGTTTCTTATTCTCAAATAGTCTTCTTTGATAATTATTTTTTATTGTGAATCCATTTTAATTTAAATGGTCTATATACATCCTTATTGACATGTTTTACAATTAATATCCATATAAATAAAATTAATTTTTCATTTAATTTTTTCTAAATTTTTTTTATATAATGTTTACTGAATAAATAATATTATTTCGTAACTCAATTACCATTATTTTGGTTATAATGATTATTATTGAAGACTAATATTCTATGTTGAATAAATTTACCATATGATGGTATAATTTTTTTCAAAATTCATTTTTATGGATTTAAAAATATTTCTCTTTAAATACATTACATTTTATTATTAAGCCAATGATTATGATATTTATAGGGGATTACATCTCAATTTTCATTCATTGAGGATTTTTTTAAAGTTAAGAACATTTTATTATAATAAATGTTGTACCTATAGGTCTAAGATGGGTAAAATATAAGTATTGGTGGTTAATTTTACTTTAAATATATAAATGGAAAAAATTCATTTTTCATATTAATTTCATAAAATATTTAATTCATAAACAACAGAATGATAGATGAAAGTTAAATAATTAAATAAAAGTAGAACAATTTTTAAAAATTACGATTCAAATATTAAAACAATTTAGAGATTAAGATTTAATTCATGGATTTAAATGATAATGAATAATTTAAAATTTAAATAAATAAAATTGCATAAGTTAAATGAGGAAATTAATTTTGTGTTGATGTTGGGATATAACACTAAAAGTACCCCTATGTATACAAACTCAATCACTAAAGGATTTAATATATTACTCCCCTAGATTTATTTTCATATAGTTTACCAAAACTATCCCAAAAGTTTTAGTTTATAGTTTAAATAAATTGGTAAAATTGATACTTTATATTTAACATGAATTATAGAAACCACCTGAATAAAAATACCTTAACTAAATATCATAATAGAAATAAAACCAAGGTCTATAACTTTAATGGTTATGTGAACAAAATAAAATTGACAGAGGAAGAATGAGAGTATTGTTAAGAAGAATCCACTTTATATATTTGTCTTGATTATATCAAAGAATATGATGAACACTGAGAGATAATGAGAATATTAACAGTGGGTGAAAAAATATTACAACATTATCCCGTACTCTTGGAGGAGAATATGATTTAGAATGAGATATCTTTGAGAGAAATTGGGCATGTTGTGGTTGGAGATTAGTTGAAAACTGTTACATTGTACATTTGCAAGAACACCTATGTTATCCATTTATAGTCTCCAATACCTATGGTAATATTCAAGAATACTTTAACGGTCATATAGATGAATAATAACTTGTTCAATAAATATTTCTCCACATAAAGGCAAGTCATATAATTGATGGCCCGATGCCACCAGGTAGTTGGTGGGATCACTAAATGTACCTACTTGTTTAATGGTTCTACTTGCCTACCAACTAACATCCACCAACTAGATAGCAGACTCATCTTAATACGGGTCCTACTTCTCATCAACAATGTCTATCTAATGCTTCTCTAGAATGTGTATCTTGTGGTCCTAATGGATGAGGAATTAGTTGGTCATACCACTAGTTGGACGATGGTTCATAATGACTGGCCATTGTTTTCTGTAGTCGATAGCTCTATGAAGTCCATGCTCAATATTCTTTAACAATACTCTCTGGATATTTTATCCATCTTATGTGGGTTTAAAAATTTTATGAATATTTTTTATAGGATGCTTTATAGGGTTCTATTAAGTTGTCGTAAATCCAGTTGAACAATACCTAAATGACTATATAAAAAATAATAAATTTTTTACGATTATTAAAGTTAAATTACTATAAGAAAAATAATAGTAACTACTTAATAATTATATTATATTCAAATTATTAATGTTAAATTATTATTATTTTCAATTATTCTAATATATTCCACCTTTTAAATCATTTAGTTTGACTGTTACAATTTTTGAGGGATTTTCATCTCAATTATTGGTCTTTATAACTTATTATATACACACAAAATGATTTATTTTGTTTGGTGAATGTATTTTGATATGCTATTTTTTATCATAAACTTATGAAATTCTGGGGTTTTTCAAATCCTTGTTATTTTTACTTTTTAATGAATTTCAATTCACATGTTACTTCTTTTATAATGATTTTTCATAGATAAAATTCCTTTTATTGAGTTATATATATTATTCATGACTTGAATTTTTATAATATGTTTTTTTTATCATATGAAAATATAAACATGAAATTCCACGTTTTTTTGGACTTATAATTTATTCTCATGGAATCAATTACAATATATTATTACATCAAATATTATTATATTTATAAGAGAATCAATTAATTCTAACCCAATTTCATTGGGTAATTATGTCTCATCATGAAATTACTTCTTATTTATCCCATATTTTCATTAATTTCCAATTTAATTTTATATTCCATATTATATCTATGTTTCATGATAAATTTTAAATTTAAATCCTCTTTTCTAAGAAATTTTATCTTGTAAAATTATAAATTTGTTAAGACTAATTGTCATTATTACAAATTGTTCATTATCATCCATGTTTATATTTGTTTCCCAGCACCAATGTTATCTATTATTTATGGAAACCTAATTTAGTGTTATGTAATGATACAATTAAATGTCCCATTTTCTGTTAAAAATGTTTTACTCTCCTTTTTTATGATGTTGATTTTCTATAATGGTTTTTTGAACTATTAAAAGGAATCTCATTTTGAAATTAAATGTTTAATTATGTACTCCAAAATTCATTATAAAATAGTTTATGCCATATTCCATACTCAATTATTATTATTTAATTTTATGTAGTTTTTACTAGGGGTTTCCATGTTACTTCTATGAAAATGAATTTAAAGAGTGACTTGTAACTTCGTCATTTTTATGGAATTCTTGAAAAACATTTATGAAAACATTTTTATTAGTTCCTTTAAATTATTATATCAATGTTAAATGTAGTTTTACCTATATTAGAGTTATGTTTTTGGGATCACTACATAAATACTCTCATTCAATTTTTTTGGCAATTAAAATAACGATATTAAAGAATTAAATTTTTAATCCCTTCTTATTTTATACTATTAAAAGTGTTCTTTTTAGGAAGTTTCTGTACATCTTTTCAACATTATTCAATGTTATTATTTCAAAAATGGGATATAACTTAATAATATTATCCAAATTCATTATTTAGAAGGATAATGACCATGTACATCTATTTAATAACTAGGGAATGTTTTTATATCACGCATAATTATTATTCTAATATAGATATTTTTTTATTACTTTAGAAATTGGGTTATCTATTGTGTTGTTTTTCATTAGTTAATATATTAATTACAATGGAATTAATTTGTTTTGGAAAGATCCTGTAATATCCTCTTGATGCATCAGTAGATTTCATTATTAGAACTTACATGGGTATATGGTTTAAAAATTACCTATTTATGTATAATATATTCGCACATGACCATGATGGTAAGATTTATTATGTATGGAATTGTGATTTCAATCTCTAGGAAACTTCTTATTATTATCCACGTGATTTTTCTTATTTATATTCACTGGTATAATTAATTATAAAATTATTAGTTATAATAAATTACTTGATTATCATTAATTATTTCAATATTATTCATGGGTTTTTTATTATATGATAGCTTATGCTATACTTTTTTCCTTAATGTTTATCAAATATCATCCCTTTTTATTCCCAACATACCCAAATGAAAAATTTGAGTTATTTAAATTTTATACTAGAAGAAATAATAACATTCTCACTATAATTTATGTTTTATTTCTTGTATAAAATTTAATGTGAGAATCATGTACATAGCTAGTATCCCATGTCTGCTAAACTCTGTGATACATTAGAATGTGATCCCTTTTATCTTACACCTTTGTAATAATGTAACCATTAGCTTCAGGTTACTAGTGTTGAGGAACTACAGATCATATTAAATAATGTTTGGTAGAAATATATGGAACTATATTTATTAAAACATAGATTAGAATACATATCTTTATAGAATACACTTGGGATATGTCTACGTAAAGGAAACCATCATAAATTTATATTTATGTATATATTGTATTGTTTATTATAAATGGAATCCCAATCTAGATACAAATATGTGGATGAATGATTATTTAAAGCATCACCTAGTGTAAGCAACCTTAAAATGGTTTTCTGGGTACTAACTCGATATCCACCTACTACATGATAAAGAGGTCTAACAACACACCTTGGTTGACACTCCCATGGGCTATTTTTTGGTTATTTCCAATTATATTTATCAACCATCATGACTGATTGGGATATTTTTGTGTTATATAACTTAATATGTAATGAAAAGGGATAACCATGATGGGAACATAGATATATTCTAATATAATTTTACACATGACATTTATGAATAACATCTTCAATGTTTATAGATTCATTTTTATTAAATAGTTTTTTTCTCATTCCTCAATAATACAATATTTTGGTAATGGATGAGGAATGATGAAACCAAGTTAACAATACATGTGATAGGATATTAGGTGACTTTAAAAACCATCTAACAATAGATATAGGAGTTAGTGTGAGGAATTATTAGACTACTCAGAACCAACTATCACGTATCATGATTGATAATGTTAGAATTAACGAATTTTAAAATATGCCAAAGAGTAGAGAGATGGAGTCTCATAAAAGATCATATGATTGATATTATTATTTAAAATATATTAACTTTTCTATGTGTTATAAATGTTTTAAAAAGAATTTAGATAAATTTTTTAAAGGAACAAAAAGATAATTTATCTACAAAAAAATAGGAACTATATTAACCAATTTTGTAATAAAATATAGAATTTTTTATAATCGTGTATGTAAAAAATGTTTATAGGATGGCTCTAATAATATTTTAATCCTTAAATATAGTTATAATAGGTATTACCCAAGTCAATTCCTTAACCAAAGGGAAATCATGGATGATGAGAGTAAAAAACCTCCTAGACTAAGAGAACAAGAAATGTAATATTCTATGACAACTGATATAGTAGATTTTAATAATAAACATACTATTATACTCCAATATGTAATTATATAAGTCTTAGAGGATTTATATTCTTGTATCTGTATGATATATATGATGTTTTCTAAGAAAATTAATTAACCACATTAACAATTTTTTATTTAATTATAAGATAATTTTTCATGTTTTCTAGTTTTTTATACCAAATTGATTTTGATGAGAATTTTCATGGTGAAAATTTTATTACACTTTCTATAGATGAATATAATTTTATTTTTAAATGATATATATTATCCATAGACGGAGGAAAAATTATTTTTTGGAAGATGGAAATTAATTTTACTATAACATTCAATAATTTATTAAGGCAAGGATGCCTACGATCTCCCATGTGAAGAAATTATATTATACATATCTTCTTACCACATGAAGTGGGTCTCTCGGATCAAATATTTTGACAATAAATAATCATTAGTAATATTAATATTATTATTAATTTATTATTTTACTAGTCTTTTCTATGTTAGTGTGGCTTACATCACATTATAAAAGGTATCTTAGGACTTGTCTATATTATAGATACATTTTTTCATTTTTAGTTGATAATTGAAAATTCAAGGGTGTAACTTATTCAATAGGGGATAATTTAAAAATTGATATTTTAATATGTTACCTTCCTTAAATACTCTGATGAATACCTAATTTTTTTACACCCGACCCAAATCATCTAGTCTAATCTGGAGTTCCATAAGACCTCTGGCACTCCTCCTTATACGCTAGAGATTTTCGGAAAAAAAAATCAGTGGTTTAAATTTTATCATGGGGAGATTATGCCCACAATCATTGTGTTTAAAAAAATAACATAACATAAAACAATTTACAATTGGTGGATATCAATCCAATAATCATACCAACTATACTAAATAAATATTGTAACAAAAGGATTGAAAAATCATACGTGAATACATGACCCTGATCACCCACAAGGATATTCACATACATAATATAGAGAATTGAAAAAATGTACAAAGAGAATCTTTACCTAACTACAACCCTTTTGTCTTTCCATTCTATAGACTCATATTGAGTTATCCCACTCATTGAATAATCCTTGACCTCATATCAACTTTTACATGTAATAAGTGAGGGATACTCTGGTACCCATGTGTCAAGGATTCATGATAAAGGGTTGGAGAAATACTTATTAAGGATTAACGAATGTGGTCTAGTTCTTAAGTGTTAAATTTAGTGCATCATCATGTGATAATATCATTTGAAAATAAACAAATGTGAAATCATAACATATAATCACCAAGAATATTAAAAAACACCCATATGTTGAGAGGTAATTAGTATACCACGCTTTCATGAATCCCCATTCATACATGAATTTGATCCATGGTAGAAGGATGATCAAAAAATATGTCAGGAGTTGTCATGAGGTATAAAAAATACTGGTGGATATATCTCTTTGAAGCCTCATGCAATTGAGTTGGACTAGACAACAAGGTCATTGAATCCGAGATCTATTATGAGTTAGGCCAAAAGAAAATAATAAAATTTTACTACATTGTGTCATTACATTAAGACATATTATCTCTACAATGTGTCTTGAGTTAGGAAACAAGGTCACCATTCCCCTACTACCACTGCCATGGGTATTCCCTCAAGGTTTTCATTCCAACATTCCACCTCTATATGATAATTATATCATGGATATCTACATTATAATAATACTAATAAAACACAATTTTATTTAATATTTTATTGATAAAAGATTATATAATTTCCTCACATTATGCTAAAAATGTTCAATTATGAAATATTTTTGATTAGATCATTCATTTGCAAATTTGATGAAAATTCCATTTTTTCCTATTAAAATTCACTATAGTATTGCAGGCATAAATATTTTTCTGTAAATTATTTTGTCTTAATTTTTTTAAAATGTATTAATAATATAATGGGCCACAAATCAAATTCAGGACATGTGAGCTGGATCCTGATTTGAGAAGAGTAAATGGGCCATGAAGACAAAGATGTACTAAACTATCCAGATTGGACATTACTTCACCATTTGGGTCGTATCTTCTTCATTAGGGCTAGGCATGAGCCCAAATTTTTAGGGAAGCTCTCGAAAAGGATTATACACAAGTCCTCATTATAGATGGCCAGACAATTTAGGCATTTTGGAGGTCAACTATATGGTGCAAGTGAGATTAAAATATTTGTCCGAATTTCCCTTTCACATTTAATAACGTTTTATATCCCTGGCCCTCCACAAATATATTTAAAGGATTTTTTCACTCTTTTTGAGGGTTGGTCGAGGGTTTCGGAAGGTGTTTCCGAAAGGGTGTCTCTTTTGAGACTCGCATAACTCTAGGAATAAGTAAGGCTTTGTGAAAACATATCTTCCAAAAAGGCTCTCCTCTCACACCTCATGTTTGTAATTATTTTATTTTGTATTTGTATATTGAATTTTTCTTTATTTAATATTCTATTTTATTCCCTTTTAATCTTATCTTAATCTTCCTAATTGGGTAGGAATCATTTGTGGATACGAGATTGGGTTCTACCCTTTCAATCCTCTGCTCATGAAAAACATCTCCACGATGACCACACCGTCCATGGATGAGTAGTTTTTTTGCGATCGATATATATTATACCCTCTTTATTTAATTGTTTTGAATCATTGATATACTATAATTCAATTAATATGATTCATGAATTTTGTTTTTAAATTTGAATAAACTAAGAAAGGAATTTAAAAATTGACACAAAAACACGTGAGGTCGAGAGTTTGCGTAAATTGTGAGAGCACGAACTTAATCGGTAACAAAAGACCACACGGGATAAGTTTGTAGAGTTCAAATATAATCCCTAAAAAATTCATCCTAATTTATAGAATGGATATGTGCTCTAATTAACCACTGACCATAATCTAACCTTCGAACAAAAATCAAAGCAGGGTGCTGCGATTGCATGTTTTGAAGCTAGCCTAGGGTTTAAGTAAATCATTTCTGTAGTTGAGTTAACTCTCATAGGGTTTGAGGGTTAAAAAAACTAGAGGATCATAATTAAGTGGATATTGATTTAAATTATAATGATTAATAAGGAAATTAAGAGGTATAGTTATATCTATTACACATTTTAAAATATTTTCTAAGAAAACATGTCCTTGTTGCGTCTTTTTAATCAAACTTCATTTCAAAATCAAAAACAAAAAAAATGAAATCTTCTTCCAGAAAACTTTTAAATGTTTTATAAACAATATAAACCCCCCTCCTTTCAATTAGTGTTTTAATTCTTTTACATTTTATTTTTATAATACCTTTATGAATTTGTTTTAATTTACTTTATCCTTTGAGATACGACCTTGGCCAGCCACTTTGCTTCACCTAAGTACCCAAAAACCAAGAATCGTTTGAGGGTTCCCATGACATCCCCTTTTAAATTGGAACCATTTTTGGGGAGGCATGTAATTATTTCAACCAATTAGAGGTATTTATTTTATTTTACATTATTCAATTCCTCTCTCCTTTCTTCCTTGTTTACCCAATCTGAATTCTTTTTTTTCTTCTATTTTTTATTTTCTTCAATTACTTTTTGGACCACAAACTCAAACATCTTATTTTTATTTTACTATGGTCCACCTTTCTACTTTTCATTTTTATTAGATTTATGACATGAAATAATCCCGATGATCTCTTAGATCATGACCCTAAGACTGAACGTAGCCATAGGGCTCGAATCAAACATTCTCAGTCTACGAGAAGTTTCAACATTCAAACAGTTGGAGAATTTCTCCACTCCAAGAATATTTAAATTGGAAAAACTTCTAATTAAAACATTAAATAAGAACCAATTGCTGAAAATAATGGAAATTAACAAAATAGAACTATTTGAGAATTAGTTACACCAGATATTAACTATCAACCAAATTGTATTGCATTCCCAAATCACGAATCAGACTTTGAACTAAAATCTGGGTTAATTCATCTTTTTCTAAAGTTTCATGGATTATATAGTGAGGATTCAAAAAAAAATTAGAAATAATTTAATGTGGTTTTCTTAACCCTGAAACCCATAAATGTTTCTGAATATCAAATCAAACTAAGAGAATTCTCAGTCTCACTTGATGGAGCTACGAAAGACCGGATGTATTATTTACAACCGGAAGATGTAACTTATTGGAACGATTTGAAACATCTTTTATTGTAGAGATTTTTTCCATCATCAAGGACAACTTCCATTCAAAAGGAGATATTAGGGATTAATAAAGCCCAAGGGGAGTCAATGTATGAGTACCGGGAGCAATTCAAGAAGTTGTGTGGAAGCTTCCCACATCACTTAATCAGTGAGAAACTCCTCATACAATACTTCTATGAATGACTCACACCTATGGATAAGATCATGGATGATTTCACGGCTAGAGGGGCATTGGTGGACATGACACCAGTAGTTTCACATGTGTTGATAATTAAAATGGCCCAAAACTCCCAATAAATTGGAAATCGAGGTACACCACATGTCAAGGGCGTACATCAGGTAAGTCCTTCTTCTCATGAGAGCCATTTTATTGATACCATGTTATAAGAATTGAAAACTATGATGACGTAGATTTATTTTTCACAAAAGACATCCAAACCCTCTCCTTCAAGGCCTTATGGAATTTGCACAGAGACAAGCCACCCAACTGACTTTTTCCCACAACTACAAGAGATAGAGGATTGCGCAGTAGTGTTCCCAGGGAGACCATATCAGCAGCAACAACAGACATACCCCCAAAAGAAGTTTTGTTAATGCTCTCCAACATAAAACCAAAGGTGAAAGGATCAATCAGACATGAGGTATGGCTTTGGGAAACAAAAAATTCCCCCTTTTCAACAAAACTTCTAGTAGCCTCCACCTTACCAGCAGGGCTTCCAACAACCCCAAAGGAGATTTGAAGCCCAAGCATCAACAAGAGATCAACAAGGGAATCCCCCACCCAAGGTAGATTATAACACTAATAACCTTTTGAAAAAAATTGTTCTTAATTAACAGAATGAGCTGAAGAGTCAAGGTTCGGAGCAGAGGGAGTTGAAGACTCAAATGAGCCAGATTTCCACTGCCCTCTATGAACTGGTAAGTAAGAATTCTGGAAATCTACCATCCCAACCTACTCCAAATCCCAAGGGGAATATTAGTGCCATCACATTGAAAATTGGGAAGCAAACAATATATACATTTTCTCCTATCATTCCACCGAGATTCACCTCAAATCTGAAGAAGCCACATTTTATACCAACTGATGAGCAATCCAAGAAGAAAGTTAATGGTAAGAAAAAGAATGATGATGTTCCTCCTAATCCCCCTCTATTTCCAATTATGTTTGTACATACCAAGAAGATGGTAGAGGATGTGATACAAAAAGAATATTTGGATACATTTAAGTGTGTGGAAATCAATAGACCTTTACTTGAAGCCATCGAGCAAATCCCAAGGTATGCCAAATTCTAAAACGAACATTTTACCAATCGAAGTGGGATCAAGGGAAATGAGAGGATAAATCTTGGATATAATGTGTCAGAACTCATTATACCAACTCTAGAAATGTTGACAAAGTGCATGGATCTAGGTAAGTTCACCATCCCATGCACCACAGGGGAGTTGCAGTTTTCTGATACACTTTACGATTTGGGAGCATCCATAAATGTGATACATCACTCTGTATTCTCTTTTTTTAGGTTGGTGAGCTGAAACTAATGAGAGTAGTGGTGCAGCTAGAAAATAGAGCTACAATATATCGAGCATGATTCCTTGTGTATGTACTTGTTCAGGTAAGAGACATGATCTTTCGAGCATATTTCTACATGCTTAACCTGGAGGATGATCAGGTAAGTTCTCATGTTCCCATTATCTTAGGTAGTACCTTCCTCAAAACTTCAAAAACTATCATAAATTTCAACAAGGTTACACTTTCCATGGGGTTAGGGGATAAATTTGTGATATTTAATGTTATGGAATCCATGAAGTACCCCTTAGAAGATCATTATACATTTTTTATCTCCCATTTTGAACCACTAAATAAAAAACCCATGGAATTTAATTGTTCTATGCTTAGAAAGATTATGAGTATTTGAACTAGTTTGATATCTAAGAGTACTTCCACAAATATTTTTAATGCACAAAACTCTCATGGATTTGATTTTGAAATGGAATAATATTCTAATTTTGATCACTTGAACTATAATTATGACATGGTTGTTGAGTATGCTGATGTATTTGATGCATTATTCTCTAATTTTAATGATTTATATTCTAATACTAATATTCTTTGTGCACAAATTTCAGTTCATTCTATGTCTTCATCCATACACCAACCCCCTACACTGTAACTCAATCCATTTCCACTAAATATCAAATACTCATACTTGTTAAGTGGTGAGAAATTACCTGTTATCATTGCTAACAATATCCCTTTTTAACATGAAGAAAAACTTTTGAATATTTTGAGGGAGAACGTCAGGGAAATTGGGTGGACCTTTGATGAAATATCAGGTAATAGCCCCTCAATTTGAATGCATAAGATTGTTTTGGAGGATGGGGATAAACCATTTAGGTAGCCACAAAAGAGACTCAGTCCAACCCTTTTGGAGTTTGTTAAAAAAGAGGTTGAAAAATAGATCAGGGCATGTATAATCTATCCCATTTTAGATTACCAGTGGGTGAGTCCAATTCAGGTTGTGCCTAGGAAAGAGTGGTGTTACAGTTGTAAAAAATGATAAAGAGGAGTTAGTTATGGTGAGGGTACAAAACAGTTGGCATGTGTGTATTGATTATAGGAAACTAAACCAGTCCACTCACAAAGTCTATTTCCCCCTCCCATTTAATGATCAGATGATTGAGAGAACAGCCGGGAAGACACACTAATGTTTCTTGGAAGTATTTTTGGATATTTTCAAGTTCCCATAGCTCTATAGGATCAGGAGAAGACTAAATTCACCTATCCCATTGGCACATTTGCCTACCAAAGGATGCCATTTGGACTTTGCAACACCGCAGGTACCTTCCAGATATGCATGGTGAATATTTTTTATGATTTTATTAAAACCTAAATGGAGGTATTTATGGATGATTTAATAATGTATGGGTCTTAATTTGATGAATTTATATGTAGTTTGGGAATGTTTTTAAATCATTGTTTTGAGAAGAATATGGTCTTGAACTTTGAAAAGTGACATTTCAAGGAACAGCGGGGCATTTTCTTAGGGCATGTAGTGTCAAAACATGGGAGAGAGGTTGATAGATTTAAGGTAGATATTATTTTATCCTTACCATATCCTTCATGTGTGAATGATGTTAGATCTTTCCTAGGGAATGAAGGATTTTATCGGTGCTTCATCAAAGATTTTAGTAAGATTGCTCTTTCTATTTCACGATTACTTCAAATGGATTCGGATTTTGTGTTAGATGATTCTTAAAGGATTTAAATTTATGAGATAAAGAAGTTTATGACCACTCCAATGATCATACAACCCCATTGTTGGAGATTCCTTTTGAGCTTATGTTTGACGCCTCCAACTTTGTGGTTGGAGCTGTCTTATCTTAGAGGGTGGAGGGACATTCACATGTGATTGACTGTGCATAGAGGAAACTGGATTCATCCCAATAAAACTATACAACCACAGAAAAGTAGTTTCTCAATGTTATATTCTCTTTAAATAAATTGTATTCATATTTATTGGGCTCTAAAGTAGTTGTTTTTTGGGACCATTTATCTTTGAGGAATCTCTTGAAGAATCTAGATGCAAAGACCCGGATAATCTGATGGATGATCCTTCTTCAAGAATTTGAAATTGAGATAAAGGAAAAAAGGGGTAAGAAAACCTCGTCGCAGACCACATGATTTGGCTTACTCACACACTAGAGGATGACACTAGGGACTAGGTACCACTTTGCGACACTTTCCCCGATGAACATCTTTATTCCGTCTCAGGTATGAATCCTTTGTATGCAAATTTAGTGAACTACCTTGTTGCATCTGAAATCCCTAAAAATTTAAAGAAACATCAAGTCCAAAAGTAAAAGACTGAGTCAATATTTTGGGTCTGGATAATCCCTAATTATGGTGCATGTGTAGTGACCACGTTATTAGAAGGTGTGTTACTGATCATGAGTTTGAGTCTGTTCTAAAAATTTTTCCAACACTTTCTTTTGGTGGAAACATTGGACCCCAACAGACAGCTAGGAATGTTTTAGACTCTGGATTATATTGGCCTAGATTATTCCATGATGGCCATGTGTTTTGTAAGTTAGGCACTCATTTCCAACACACTGGGAACATTTCTAAGAGACATGAGATTCCCCAACAACCCATACAATTCTATGAGATTTTTGATGTATATGGCATCGATATTATGGGAAATTTTCCTAGTTCCTTAGGTTTTTGGTACATTTTGGTTACTATTGATTATGTGAGTAAATTGGTGGAGGCTAAGGCCACCAGGATTGATGATTTTCATGTTGTTGTGGACTTTGTAAAAGAATTTTTTTTTGAATGTATGGAGAACCAAAGACATCATCAGTGACCAAGGGACATACTTATACAATCGTAATTTGGCTTCCCTTCTTTAGAAGTATGGGGTGACACATAAAACATCAACAGCATACCAGCCCCAAACAAATGGCTAGGCTGAGATTTCATATCATGAGTTGAAATAGATTTTAGAGAAAACTGTGCAGCCAAATAGGAAGGATTGGAGAAAGTGGTTGGATGATGCACTATGGGAATAAAGGACATTATAAAAAACTCCAATATATATGTCCCCATTTTGGACTATTTTTTGGAAATCATGCCATCTCCCTGTGGAAGTTGAGCATCGAGATTATTGGGCAATAAATAAATCCAACATGGATTTGGCCAAAGTTGGAATCCAAAGGAAGTTGCAAATTAAAGAGCTTGAGGAGATTCAATTTTCATCATATGAGAACTCAAGTCTCTATAAGTAATGATCCAAACTAGCTCATGACAAAATGATCTAACAAAAGAAGTTTCAGGTTTGAGATAAAGTCTTTCTCTACAGTTCATGACTGATACTGATGCCTCGTAAGTTGCATTCCTGGTGGTTAGGACATGATGTTGTGACTAAGGTTTTTCATTATGGTATAGTGGAGATCACACAAGAGGACACAAGAAGGAGCTTTACAGTCAATGGGAAATATTTAAAGAGATACATTAAGGGACTTCCAACAGATGCATTGTATTTTTTCACACTACATGGCCCCATCATCCCTTGAGCATATCATGTTGTTGCCAACCCATTAACATTTTTATTATCTGTCCTATTTAAAATTATACATTTCATGTGAATATATTATCCCATTGGTTCACATTGAGTACAATTACATATTTAAAGAGTGGGGGAGGGAGACATTTACTTTAGTAATTTCAATTGTATTCCTGTTTTAAAAAAAACAAAACAAAACAAATTGTGTTTTTCAAATTTTGTGTTTTTATTTTTTAGTTTTTTTGGGTTTTTAAAAATTTTGAGCTGAAATAATTCTCATCACTATTTTTAAATCCATATCAATATGTGAAAAAAAATATCCCATGAAACCGAGATTATATAATTGTGTAAAATAATATTTCTTCATGTTCTAATATTTTGTAATTTCATGAAAAGTACTCTGAATTTTGAATCCCATGCAACATCTCACTGTCTTTATATTTGAAATCAATTTCCTGTGAAGATTATGAACCATTTTTTTCATATTATTGACATTCACCTCACTTCTTGATAGAACCAAACCATGATTAATTTAACCAGGATTTGATTTATTCTTGTCAAAACTTGAGGGTTTGAGGTACTTATGTTTAAATGATTGAGGCATTTATTTGGTATTAAAGCCCCTATTTCAATGAGTAATTTTTTATAATGGTCTACCATGATCATTTAATCCTTTTATTCCATATATTCCATGAACATCTTGTTAGTTTATCCACATTACAATATCATTTTCCCTATCCAACCAACTCTTGAAGTAAAATTGTATAATCTAGTTGAACTTAAGTATGGGGAAGCTATCTTGTGTTGTGCTAAAACATTATGTGATACATTGGATGGAAATTTAAATTCTAAAGAGATGTGTTAGTTGATGAAAAATTAATTCTGTTAAAATATGTTCTTTTTCTGGATCTTTAATGACAAGTCAAGTTGTTCCATTCTGGAGATTCTAAAAAGAAATAAAGTTGTGCCAATTTGGAGCTTTCATGAAAAACTATTTTGGAGATGATTGAGCTTTTTGTTTCTGAAATGATTAATGATGTAAAAATTCCATGAAATTTCGTGATTATGGAGCGGAATTGATGAAAATGGTATTAACGAGGAGACTATATTTAAGAGAAAATTAGATTAATGCAATTTTACATCAATAAGAGTCAAGCCATCCTCATTCTACCTCTGAGTTTTTAACATCTAAATCCTACCAACCGAAATCCACAGAACAACCTTGGAAGGTCCTCATGATAAAAATATGTCCTTGACTCACATTGGGTGGCGATGTAGGAATTTATCAAGCCTATGGTGACCATTTTATGAGTTTGGATGAGAAAGACATTGGTAAAAATTGACATTTGTGTGATAAGAGAAAATTTAAGTGAGGTAAGTGATTTTTTCATTAGAGGATAAATGAAGTGGAAATATATTGGATGATATAACGAAAGAACCAAAAATAATGGTTTTTATGAGGCATGATATCTTTTGTTTATTGGTGTGTAATTGTCGGATCTCAAGGCTATGTTTCTTAAATATCATTTTTATTTAATATTGTTGTTTACATGATATGAGGTTTTTCCCAGGAGTGCAAAAGGGTAATTGTGGGGGAGTTGATAAAACACAATTTTATTGAAAATTTTATTGATAATAGATGATATAATTTTCTTGCATTATGATAAATATGTTCAATTATGAAATATTTGGGATTATATCATTCATTTGCAAATTTGATGAAAACTTCAGTTTTACCCTTTTAAAATTCACTGTAGTATTTTGGGAATAAATATTTTTCTATAAATTATTTTGAATTTAAATTTTGTAACTATGTTTCTGACTTAATGGGACACAAATTATATTCAGGACATGTGAGCCGGATCGTGAATTTTAGTAGATTAAATGGGCCATGAAGACAAATATTGACTGAACTATCCAGATTGAACATCACTTCAGCATTTAGGTTGTATCTTCTTCATTCGGGTTGGCATTCATCCCAAATGTTTAGAGAAGCTCGGGTACATGATTATTCACAAATCATCCTTCTAGAAGGATGGACAATTAACTCGTTTTGGAGGTCACCAATGCAGTGTAAGTAGGGTTAAAATATTTGGCTGACTTTCACATTCACATTTAATAATTTTTTATAACCCTAGCCCTCCACAACTCAATTTAAATGATGTTCTCACTCTTTGGGAGGGCTGGTAGAGGCTTCAGAAAGTTGTGGATGAATGGGTTTCTCTTGGTAGCCCCTCAAAACTATTGTAAGAAGTAAGGCTTTGTGAAAACATCTCTTCCAAAAAGGATCACCTCTACCACATCCTATTTGTAATTATTTTCTTCCAGGTTTATATATTGAATGTTTCTTAAATTAATATTATGTGTTATTCCCTTTTATTATTCTCTTAATCTTCCTAATTGGTTTTTAATTAGCAGTGGAGGTGATATTGGGTTCTACCCTTTCAATCCTTTGCTCATGAAAAATGTCTCCATGATGACCTCACCACCCATGGAAGAGTAGTTTTTTAGTGATCAATCTATCTCTACCATCTTCATTTAATTGTTTTGAATCATTGAGCTACTGTAATTCACTTAATATGATTCATGAATTGATTTTTTATATTTGATGAAACTAAGAAAGCAATTGATAAATTGACACAAAAACACGCGAGGTTAAGATTTTTTGTAAATTGTGAGAGCACAAACATAATTGGTAATATAATACCACACGAGATAAGTTTTTAGAGTTCAAATATAATCCAGAAACACAATTCATCCTCATTTACAAAATTAATATGTGCTCTAATTAACCACCAACCATAATCTAACCTTAGAACAACAATCAAAGTAGGGTGTTGTGATTGGGTGTTCCCAAGATAGCCTAGGGTTTAAGTAAATCATATCTGTGGTTAAGTTTACTCTCGTAGGGTTCGAGGGTTAACAAATTAGAGGATCCTAATTGAGTGGATATTGATTTAAATTTTAATGATTAATAATTAAATAAAGAGGTATATTTAGATCTATTACACCTTTTAAAATATTTTATAGAAAAACCTCTTCTTGTTGTGTCTTTTTAATCAATATTCATTTCAAAATAAAAAACAAAAAAATGAAATCTTCTTCAAGAAAATTTCTTAATGTTCTATAAACAATAAACAAATCCCTTACTTTCAAGTACTATTTTAATTGTATTATATTTTATTTTTAGAATAACTTTACGAAGTTGTTTTAATTTACTTCATCCTTTGAGAGAAAACCTTGCTCAACCACTCTGCTGCACCTAAGTACCCAAAAACCACTAATCATTGGAGGATTCCCACGACAGTGCCTTTCAAGTACCAAATCAACAAATCAAAATGTATGGGAATAACACATAATAGGGTTGATAGTGCAATGGAAGATCATAAAATGTTATATTATTAGTCACATATATCTATAGTAAGAACCTAACAATCATGCGTATTAGTTACTAGACACACACACACACCCACATGTGATCAAACATTAGATATCAGTCTCTAGGTACAAAAATCCACACAGAAGTGATCAAACTCAAGAATGGGTTTCATGGGATAAATATACAAACACATGTGAAAAAACTTCAAACATGGTTCCACATGATACACATGAATTCCCATTTGATCTAATAGAAAACATGGTCTCATGAGATACAAACAATAACACTTGTGATAAAAAATAAACATGACCTCATTGATCTAGTACTCAAAAAACACAAATACACACCCAAGGAGGATCCATGTAATATATGAAATTCATTTGTGATCAATCATCATCCATAGAATTCTAACATCTATCCAGTGAAAAAAGGTATATCATTTCCCTAGGCACTTTGTTAAGTTACAGTTGGCACAGTTCCTTTATTATCAAAGACCAATATATTTTTAACTAATTAGTCATTTTAAGACGATCATAACATAATTATAAAGGTTAATTCTCCCAATTCAGAATGCCTCATATCACATGAAAGTAAACAATTAAAAACACTAAAGGGTTATGTACAGGGGGAAACCAACATTAATATGGAGTAAATTCCATCTAAACAATTTCCATATATTTTTTCCAAGTCATCAAAGTTCATTCATCCTCCAAAAATCACCATGATGTTATTTATAATACCAAAGTATTATATTTAATTCACTATAAATAAATTATACATAAATAAATTATTATATAAAATATCACAACCTATTTTGAAATATATACTTGTAGAAAGAATTACAGAGTATCACCTCCTTGATTGAACCACAACAAAAATCCCATGGATCATCTACAATACTTTTATAACACCATTAAGGGTTAAAGACCTATCACATGAAAATGAATCAAAGTAAAATTTAATATAATTAAATTGTAACCTCTAGAATAATTAAACCAAGCAATGTGCCTTAGCTACAATGTTGTCTAACAAATTGTGACTTATCCCAACGCACTAATGGTTCTACAGAATTAAAAATCACCCATCAGTTCAATGATCATGTTATTGGTTCGACTCCAATCAACTAAAAACAATAAAGGAAACAAAAATGGACATACCTTAAATGAAAATATGTTAAAAAATTACATTTATTGTCACAATACATCCTTTATCCATGTCAATTGAAATCCCCATCACCCACTGACATTATACTGTGATCCTATATAAATTTAATAAAATTTAGTTATAAAAAATACAAAGATAAATAATTGTTCTATATGAGCATGAAGATAAATAATTAACAATTAATTTTGTTGAAAAATGTCTTCACATTTTAATACATTCCAATAGGAATCATCCATAATGAATGACACATCGATCCCTAACCCAAATGGAATAAGGGAGCCAACATCAGTGATGAATGGATGATCCCTACCAAATTATCCATTGGTTTGAATCTAAACGAAAACTAGATCAATGGGATCTCATTGAGGGAGAATAAGAGGAAATTATAGATGAATGGATGATAAAAATTCATGCCGAGACTATTTATCAATAGAGTTGGTTGGTTCCCCAACTAACTAAAAGGCCCATATTAAACTATTTCCCAAAACACCCCACTGGAAAGCTGGTGGAACACCAACCACCTGGTATAGGCTCACCATATGGCAAGTGGAGCCTATTTGGAAACAAACCTATAAAATTTCTTATATTATATCAGTTGGTTGTAGTAGAAGACATGTCTTCTCAAGGTTACAATAACTATTTACCCATGATCTGTGTTACCCATAGAGAATTTTTCCATACCCAAAACACATATTATAGATATTGAAAATGTGAGAATCCATATTGAAAAATAGGATCCTTGAATGATCTAATTATCTATAAAAATTCAAATTTACTACCAAATAAGAAAATTATAATTGCATGGGTTGTTAAAATATCGCCAATATAGCTCTTCTTCACATAATTAAAATATGGTGGAATATAAATAATGTTTCTTGTTCTTCATATATTTACATCAACAAGGAGTTCCCTATGTTCCATCCCAGAACACCATTTCATCCCCCAAGGGAATTTTATTTCTGATCTCCCATCACACACATACAATGTAAATCTAAGGATGAACATTTGAAGTAAATCCAAAATATTGATGTCACCAAAAAATGAGACTCTGATCACTAAATTTTTAGAACTTATCTCACGATAGTGTCATATATTTATTCCTCTTGAAGTATCAATGTTCTCCCCATAATAGGAATCACCAGATGGAATAAGATTTTGATGTTCCATTTTCAAACTCTATGTAGTTCAGTTCCATGATTCCCAATCAAATACACTGAGTGGTTGGAGGTCAATATCAAAACTATGATTTGGTTTGTGGGTAAACCAACTAGTCTCAACCATCCAACCTAAACATCTTACACCAAAATTAAAACAAGTATATGGTTGATCCTTAAACACCACAACTATACTAGATATGATTATTAAATTCTATTTCTGACCTAATGCATTCATATTCATGTAGAAAATCCCATCATTTGACTTCTACCCATTTTATTATGATGGTGGTTGTCCTCAATAAAAGAAATCCATGTGGGCAGAAATCATTATTACATATATCGTTATTGGGAACCATTAAATTGATAAAACATCATTACATAATTCTGAATAGACTTCAAAGGAATTTACCATATTGGTTCACAAACCATTCACCCCAATCATAAGGGTTTTTGATATGAACTAATGCACCACATTTCTAATACACTCTCATATTTAACCAATAAAACCCCATGTTTGATTCCCACGTCAGCTATCCATCTTGTTTCGCATCTAAAATTTACACCATGAATTAATCATAGAACCTGATTTTCTCGATTCCACCACACATTGATCTTTTGGAGTCACTAAGAGCATTCCTCAACTAGTTGTACACAAGTGCATGACCTCTTTCCACAAGCATCATTCTACATATGAACACATTGATTCTGATCCCCATATGATCATCCTTATAATTTTATTGAATTTCATATATCAATATAATCATCACAAGACTATTTCACCACTAAATGAAATGATTAATTGTGATGGTCATTTCATTAGCAATATTCACGAAAAGAAATAGGAATTACACATGCATGGATTGACGGAAATTTAGTTAAATTCATTCAATGGACCCTTATTTATGTGAGGTACATCATAAATAATTATATTCATGTGTAAATAAATCCCATGGAGACTCATACCCTTATGAAAACTTTTACACTAAACCATGTAATCTTCAATAATAAAAAAATTGATTTAATAAAATGATACAACAATAAATAGTTTATTTTGTCTCCCTTCATATTTATTTATCTCAAATCAAAATACTCAATAAAATTGAGCATTATGATCTTCATTCGAAATATTTCTACTACTAACTAGAATGTTTACTTTTAACTGATTTTATTGATGACCTCCCAACACTAGAGAAACACTCTAGAACAAAATCCATAGCTTATGTAACAACTCGAGATTTTATGAGAATTATTCTTTTTAATTTCATTGATGTCGTGTGTTCTACGCTACACCAAAATTATCTAGTGCTATACGCAACACTGTACTAGCTTGTAGTATATACAATACTATTCTTGGCTCGTGGTACAAACAATTTCAAGTTTGTTTTGTAGAAATTATTCTACGCAACATTAAGTATAGATTTTGATTAATGAATAAATGAAATATGTTTTTATTATGTTATGCGCAAAAACAAATGGTGCTTTCACTACATGAAACCCTGACTTCAGATGCAATACACACAATCATGACCTTCCTTGATAGCATATGTAGTACACAATACCGGGTTTCACTAAACAACGATATATTGTTATAATATTATTATGAACTAGCCGTTATGAATAGTATTAACTACATTTTGAATTTTATAACATTATTATTCATCTTACACATTTTCTAGAACATCGTGTGAGAACAAAATAAATTTTTTGAGTAAAATAAGTATTTTCTATAAAATAGAGTTTTGCCGCCTTTTGATGGCGAAACCACTTTAAATATAGTTTTTGAATTTTTTATAAGTTCAATTTGACAAAATAAAATTATTCTTTGGAATCGGATATAAAAATTTACTTAGGATAAATATTTCACTTTATTCTGATAACTTTCATATTTTAATGAATTAAAAAACATGATATATTTTAATTAAAAACAATATTTTTCATCGTAATAATTTATATGGTTAAATTATAATATTTAAGGGTTTCAAATTATAAATAGAATATATTTTTACCAATTAATATAATTTATGTCATTAGCATTGATTTTACATTGAATTCATAGGTAAAATCATTTCAATCATTTGCAATGTTTTAACTTTTAAAACTCGTTTTCTTAACAACGGGATTAATATAATATTATAAAATTAATATGAATTGTAACTACAATAAATTTTATTTACCATAGTTAATGGTAAATCGAGGTAATTAAGGGTAAATATAATATTATAAAATTACCCTAAAACTTGTACTAGTATAATTGGATGATTATATTTTACCCTAAATCAGACTTGGGTCGAAATGGAATCTAATTCAACCCACTTGTATTTGATTAAGACCTTTTATTTAATTTATTTAAATGAAAGTGAAATGTCTCACTCAAACATTAATAATTAGATCATTTTTAATATATAGTTATACTGAATATAAATTCTATTATAAATACTCATTTGAAAGATAAAATGTTTTTATTTATATTCTTAATTTATTTTTAATTTTTAATAAATATTTTATTACCTTAAAATATTATACATTAATGATGTTGAATGTTTTTATTTAATAAATAATCAATAATATAGTTTTTATTAAAATATTAATACCAATCAAAAGGACCATAAACTTGACCAAACATTATTGGTCGAGAATATCTATACCGTAATAATCCAAGGGTCTATTTTTGGACTAATTGGAGCCTTATAAAACTGATTAGGGCATTTACATTATTTTATTTTAAATGATGTCAAAGATGTCACCATCATACTTTAATAAATATAACAATTTAAATTTTTCTATTTTAAGATGATCTATTAGAGTAAAAATATTATTATGAAATTTATTATATTTATCTTCATCATTGGATTTAATTTGTAATTTTTATGAACATAATAAGTATATTAAATGACTATACAAAATTGATGTAGTAATTGTTTTATTAAGAGAAATATCCAATAAATGGTTTTATAAATATTAAAATAAACATTATATGAACTAATTAACGTTCTCCACAAATTTTATATATGAATATGACATTTTTGGAATATATTAAACCTTTTTTTCGAATATATCCTCTGTGTGGATTTTATTTAAATTCAAATAAACGAATAGTGTCAAAATTAACACTATTGTTATTTTATAAAAATAACATATTATTAATTTTTTTAAAAATCACATAAATATTTAAAAATTATAAATTGAAAATTATATGGTCTAAAATTTTATAAAGTACCCAATTATTGATAATTCATATCACATAAGTAATAATTTATATCAATTTAAAATTTAGAATATTATTACCACAAATAAAATTAAATATATTAAATAAGGATAAATCAAGTTGATAATGTTTAAAATAAATTCCCAACATGTCTAAATTTTTCTGGTTGATGATATTACAACCCTATATCATCTAATCTTCTAATATGATTAATTTTGGAAGTTTTTAAGTGGGGTTTGAATTTATTATAAATTAATATTTTTTAGATTTCCAAAGGTTCTCCTCTCCTCCCTTATTAAAGGGCACCTCCTCCCTCTCCTCCTCACACCATTTTGAGCCTTAAATCTCGGCCAAACCCTGCCCATTTCTCTTATAAACATCCCTATAAATATAGTATAGGTCCTGGTCTTCTTCAAATACCTCTTTTAGTGCCCTAAGAGGAGGTTTCAAAGGGGCGTGTCGAAGAAGAGGTAATATCCGTTACCGATTCTTTAAAATTTATTTCTTCTTCTACTTCTTCTACTTTAGTTGTTTAATTATGAATTAATAACATCAGTATAATTCATATACTTATATGTTATTATAAATATGAAACAACCCTATTTCACCTTCTATCCATCCTATAGAAAACGAAATCACCGCGCGTGCGAATGTACGGAATACCGTCTCCACGCCGTGGTGTAATATTTTTTCCTCCACCACATTACATGGACGGGTATAATGGTGTAAATAATAACTATATATGATTATTGTAAAGTTATATTGATTCTTAAATATTATACATACACTTCAATACAATTTCATGATCATGAGAATGATATCATCGCTCGTGGGTACGTACGGCCTACCGTCTCCACGATGTGTTGCGACTCGTTCCACATGATCTTCATTGAATAATGATTATATAAATGAATTGAATAAATAAATATGATTTATATTACACTAATAACATTCTGTAAATGATTTATCTATTACCTATAAAGAATAATAAGAATTTAATCAACAAAACATGCATAAGAACATAAAGCAATGAACACTCGAATAACAAGTAGCAATGAAATATTACTAATAAGAAGATAAGAATATGACCATATATGATATCATAACAATGAATATGATTCTGTAATAAATCATTGATACTATTTAAATCATTATACAGGATTTTAAGATACATACGAAGCAAATCAGACCTAAGGCAAGGGAAAATCTCACAATCTCATTTTTATCCGAGATTGTTTATACTTCAGAATTTACTGGGGTTATATTTATCATCCATGTCCCTGTTTTCTAAAAATGGTTTCATGTATGTTTAATGTTCTTTTTACCCATTTTTGACTTTTACTACATGGTATGTATGTAATCTTTTTTTACCATATGAGGTACTTTTTGACTTTTCCAGGAAATGTACGAGAAGAATGTTTTTTTTAACTTATACGGCATGAATGGCTTTTTAATGTTTCATAACACCTTATTTTCATGAAGCGTACTCTACCAGATTTCATGACTATTTTTTTAAAAAATAATTTTCTTTTAAAATTGGATGGAATTTTGTGAAAAGAAAATGATTTTAAATAAGAAAGGATATTTTCCTCAAGAATTTATCTCGTGTTTTTATCAAAACCATTTTCCATCTAAGATTAAATTATTTAATATGTTTATGTTTCAAGTATAATGTCTCTATTATTTACATGGTTTGATTCTTCTTATGATGAAATGATATCTATTTATTTTATATGGATTATTTTATGATGGGATGATGATTATGAAAACCATTTTATTCTTTGGGTTATGATGAATGGATTATGTTTATTTTGTGGCACAAGTAAGAATGATTTCATTATGAGATTGGTAGGACCTATATATCCCAACAGTGCATTGGGTAAAGATTTATATCTCATGAGATAGACATGGTTGGAACGGCTAGTTAAACCGGTTTAGTGATACTGGACTGGAATGAGTAAACTCAATTCAGAAAGGGACTTTGTCCACTATGATGGCCATGGAAGAAATGCCTTGGCTACTATGGAAATCATATCATGTGAATAATGGTTTTCCATAATTAAATGTTCTATTACCATGATATTTTATCATGATTGATGTTCATTTATGATATATTCCTTACGTACTACCATGATTTATTTCACAACTCATGTTTTTGATTTTTAAATTTTATGTTCATGTTTTGAAGTTCAAATGTATATGATTTGTTTTATTTTCTCCATGATTACCCTTACTGAGCATTTAGGGTTACCCTTTATATTTTTTCTTTTCCCCAGGATACAAATAATGGTTTTAGTTAAGAAAAAAGGGAAGATCTTTATGGGAGATGTTGAATATATTTCACCAATATTAGAAGATTATGTTCCATGTTTCCGAAGACACTAAACTATTACGGTCTTTTGGTGTCTTTTTTTGTTATGTATTAATAATTCCACAAAACTAATGTAATGTCTATATATGTCATGATTTGGGTCTCTATAGTTGGTATCAAAGGTAAATTTTAGTTAACCTTTGGAAATTAGGATGCGAAAACTTTACTGAGATCCCTAGAGATATTTCTAATGTATTCCTAGGGATATCCCTAAGGTTAATTATAAGTATAAGTTATAATCCTATAATTATGGTAACAATATTATAATTAAACCTAAGATGTTAGATATTGAAGGTACTCCCCCTTTATTATGTTTTTTATCATTATTTTTCCTCCCAAACTATTCTTTTTGGGTTTTAGACAATGGATGGAAGCCGGAGGAACCATGTTGATTAATGTAATGGACGATGTAATGATTGTATTCCTGAACAAAACAACATTATGGGAGTTAGAGTGAAAAATATTATTGCTATACCTACACAATCTATGAATCATTCTTGACTTCCAAATGAGCAGAGAAGGGAACAATATTCTATTGAGTCCTTCATGAGGCAACATACACCTTATTTCAATGGGTCTTCTGATCCACTTGTTGCTGAACAATGGATCAGTACCATTGAAAAGATATTTTCCATACTTCGTTTTTCAGAACATGAAAATTTCATTTTATCTATTTACCATTTAGAAGGTCAAGTAGACCATTGGTGGACTCTAATTAAGAATACAAGGCCCCAAGATGAAATTTAATCCATGGAATGGAAAGAGTTCCAGAACTAGTTTTTCAATAAGTACTTCCTTCGTATTCTTCAAACAAAGATAGAGAAGGAGTTACTTGAGCTTAAGAGAAAGGATGATGAATCTATTGGTATATAAGAAGCTAAATTTACAAGGCTTTCAAGGTATCCATCTGTATTTATCATCCAACCTGAAAGTAAAGTTGATTGATTATTCAGTGGCTTAAAACTAAGTCTTCGAAGGGCATTGTTGAAAAGAGACTTCAGTAGCTATGAAAAAATTGTGTGTTGTGCTATTAAGGTAGAACTAGAAGTTGGTATTATGTATCCATCTCATGGGTTTGACAAGAAACTAAAGATAGAATTCAAGGAGAAATCTCAGAACAATGGTGAAAAGAAGATGATTGTTTCATTATGCACAAAGTGTGGAAAGAAGCATGGTGGAGATTGTCTAAAAGGTGCTAGAAAATGTTTTAAGTGTGGCAAAGAAGGTCATCGAGCAGTTGAGTGTCAAAGTAATGGGTAAAAGGTAGCTAATGATTTGAATAGAGAAAAGATTATAGAGAACATCCCACCAACATTTCAATGCTACAATTGCATGGTAATGGGCCATTATGCTAACCAATGCCCTAATCCAAGGGTTAGTGTTGATCGACATCAACAACCTCTTAAGGGAAAGGACAAAGGGAAGTCACATGCGATCACTATTAGAAATGTTGAGTATGATAACGATGAGGTGGAATGATTATGTGTTTATGTAAAGGGATTCCAAAATAATGTTGTGGAATCACATTTATAGTATTATGGAATAATAGAATAACTATGTAATGGTTTATTGTGGTTTTCAATAATTATATGGTACAGGTAACCATTAAAAGTGTTTGAATTTTTTTTAGAAAGTAGATGATATGCGCATAATGAATGGATAAGGAGAAAATAATATGTTTGATAGTATTCATGAGCTCATGATTTATATAAGGACTAAGTGATATCATGGTTTGAGTATATAGAATTTTTTGGATTTTGATATGTGGAAAAGAGATAACTTTTAACTGCATTCATGATTTCACTAAGGTTCAATGGGTATTCATTTTTCAAGAGAATACATGATTGAGGCATTCGAATGTTTGGAATGTGACCAACAAAACATATCTTATGATATATGGGGATAAATGACGATATTTACATGCTTGGTAGATGACCTCTCGATCAATAATTTTCCTTATACTGTGAGTTTGGGTAAGCCTAAAGATTGGAATATATTAAGTTAGACATCAGATAGTATTGTTTAAGGCTAGAACATTTTGATATTATTTTTGGAATGTTATAATATTATAGTTTTAGAAAAAGGACTACCTATAGGACGGGCGACAACCCGTCGTGTCGAACCAGGCTTTGGGAATCATACCCACAACTGAAGTGTGATAGGCCTTTATTGCCTACCACTAGCCTACAAGAAGTCCCTGGTTAGTAGAAATTAGTTTTATATTATTAAGTGGTATGATAGATCAAGTATAAGTTCATTTTTGGAACCATATACGATTAATCTCACCATAGATGGACTTATGTATATAAATTTTGCTAACCTTATGTTTGAGACAGATAAAATGACCAATCATTTTATTTCATGATCTACTAACACTTCACGAAAGACAAATTCAATTTAATTTTTTTAAGAGATGATGCGTAAATTGTTCAAGGCACAAACAACAGTGATATTGTACCAAAATAAAGTAAGTATTTCTTCTAATTGAAATATTTCAATTTTAGGGAAAGGATATTGAAAACAAAAAAATTTGTCCTAGTGCTCTTATATATGATGAATCAGATGGTACCTTAGATCATCACAAATTTATGGCTTTGTGATTATTGGATTTTTCATATACATGTTCTCTACCACTCTCCATCTAAACATATTGGTTAGATTTCTCTTCCATATTCATATTTTCACCAATGTTATCCTATGTGGAAACCCTGTGATGAGTTAATTTGGGTAACCTTTATGATTCATACTTTACTTTTTAAAATTTCGTTTTAGTATTCCTTTTTATGATGTGGGTTTCTATGAAAGAAACTTTCAAGTAGTAAACCATTTATAACCCCGACAAATTTCGAGGGAAAAATTCATTTTAAGGGGTGTAGAATGTAACGACCCGAGATTTTATGAGAATTATTCTTTTTAATTTCAACGTTGTATTGTGTTTTATGCTACACCAAAATTATCTTGTGCTATAAGCAACACCATATTAGCTTGCAGTATACGCAACACTAATCTTGGATCGTGTTACACACAATTTCAAGTTTGTTTTGTAGAAATTATTCTACACAACATTAAGTATATATTTTGTTTAATTTATAAATGAAATAAGTTTTGATTATGTTATACGCAACAACAAATTGGGCTTTCACTACGCGCATCATTGACTTGGCTTGCATTACACACAACCTTCCTTGATAGCGTATGTAGTATGCAATACCGGGTTTCACTAAACAATGCTGTATTGTTAAAATATTATTATAAACTAGCAGTTATGAATAGTATTAGCCAAAATTTGAATGTTATAACATTTTTATTCATTTTAAACATTTTATAGAACATCGTGTGAGAACAAAATAAATTTTTCGAGTAGAATACGTATTTTTCAAAAAATACAGTTTTGCCGCCTTTTGATGGCGCACCCACTTTAAATCTAGTTTTTGACATGTTTATAAGTTCAATTTGACAAAATAAAAATTTTCTTTTGAATCAGGATATATAAATTTACTTTGGATAGAATTTTCATATTATTCTGATTACATTCATATTTTAATGAATAGTTAAAACACACTATATTTTAATTAAAAACAGATTTTTTCATCGTAATAATTTATATGGTTAAATTATAATATTGAAATGTTTTAAATTATAAATAGAATATATTTTTACCATTTAATATAATTTATGTCATTATTATGGATTTTACATTGAATTCATAGGTAAAATCATTTCAATCTTTTGCAATGTTTTAACTTTTAAAACACGTTTTCTTAACAACGGGATTAATTTTAAATTAATTTATGCAACTTATATGATTTGAATTTGGAAAAATGGATTCCATATTTAGAATCAATAGGTCCAAATTATTTCAATAATCTACTTTTTATTTTTAGTCAATATGAATAGTAACTACGGTAAAATTTTATTTACCATAGTTAAAGGTAAATTGAGGTAATTAAGGATAAATATAATATTATAAAATTACCCTGACACGTGTTCTAATATAATTGGATGATTATATTTTATCCTAAATCATACTTGGGTCGAAATTGAATCTAATAGAACCCAATTTTATTTGATTAAGACCTTTTATTTAGTTTATTTAAAGGAAAGTGAAATGTCTCACTCAAACATTAATAATTAGATCATTTTTAGTATATATTTATACTTAATATAAATTAGATTATAAATACTCATTTTAAAGATAAATTTTTTTTATTTATCATGGTAATTTATTTTTAATTTTAATTTATATTTTATTACCTTAAAATCTTAAACATTAATGATGTAGAAATTATTTATTTAATAACAAATAAATAATATAGTTTTTATTAAAATAATAATACCTATCAAAATGACCAGAAACTTGACCAAACATTATTGGTAGAGTATTTCTATACCCTAATAATCCATGGGTCTATTTTTTAACTATTGGGAGCCTTATAAAACAGATTAGGATTTTTACATTATTTTATTTAAAATGATGCCAAAGATGTCACCTTCATAATTTAATAAATATAACAGTTTAAATGTTGCTATTTTGAGATGATAAATTAAAGTACAAATATTATTATCAACTTTATGATATTTATATTCATCTTAGGATTTAATTTTTAATTTTTATGCAACTAATAAGTATATTAAATGATTATACAAAAATGATGTAGTAATTGTTTTATTCAGAGAAATATAAAATAAATATTTTTATAAATATTAAAATAAACATTATATGAACTAATTAATGTTCTACACAAATTTAATAGATGAATATGACGTTTAAGAAATCTATTAATCATTTTGGTTTGAATATATCCTCTGTGTGGATATTATTTAAATTAAAATAAATGAATAGTGTCATAATATACACTATTGTTATTCTATAAAAATAACATACTATTAAATTTTTTAAAAATCACATAAATATTTAAAAATTATAAATTTAAAATTATATGGTCTAAAATTTCATACAGTAACAAATTATGGATAAATCACAGCACAGAAGTAATTATTTATATCAATTTAAAATTTAGAATATTATTACCACAAATAAAATTAAATAGATTAAATAAGGATAAATCAAGTTGATAATGATTAAAATAAATTTCCTAAGATGTATAAATTTTATTGGTTTATGAGATTAAAACCCTATATCATTTAATCTTCTAATTTCAGTAATTTTGTATGTTTTTAAGTGGGGTTTGAATTTATTATAAATTAATATTTTTAGATTTCCAAAGGTTCCCCTCTCCTCCCTTATAAATGGGCACCTCCTCCCTCTCATCCTCATAAAATTTTAAGCCTTAACGTTCGGAAAACTCCTCCAAATTTACCATATCAACTTCCCTAGAAACATACTAGAGGTCTTGGTCTTCTTAAAATACCAATTTTAGTGCCCTAAGAGGAGGTTTCAAAGAGGCGTGTCGAAGAAGAGGTAATATCTGTTACCGATTTTTTCAAATTTTTTTCTTCTTATAATTCCTCTTCTTTAGTTGTTTCATTATAAAGTAATAACATGAGTATCAATAATATACTGATATGTTATTATAAATATGAAACAAACCTATTTCACCTTCTAACCATCCTACGAAAAATGAAACCACCGTGTGTGGGTACATACGGAATACCGTCTCCTCGCCATGGTGTAATCTGTTTTCCACCACCAAATTACTTGTATGGGTATAATGGTGTAAATAATAACTATATATTATTATTTTAAAGTGATATTTATTATGAAATAGTATACATACAGTTCGGTACAACTCCACGATCATGGGAACGATATCATCGCTCGTGCGTATGTACGACCTACCATCCCCAAGATGTGATGCGACTCGTTCTACATGATCTTAATTGAATAATTATTTTATAAATGAATTTAATGAATAAATATGATAAATATTACACTAATACCATTTAGTAAATGAGGTATCTATAACCTAAAAATAATAACAACAATTTATTCGACAAAACATGCATAAGAACATAAAGCAATGAACACCCGAATAACAAGTAACAATGAAATATTACTAATAAGAATATATGAATATGACCATATATGATATCATAACAATGAATATGATTATTTAATAAGTCAATGAAATTATTTAAATAATTATACAGGAGGTTTGGATACGTACGTATCAAATCGGACCTAAGGTAAGGGAAAATCTCGCAATCTCATTTTTATCCGAGATTGTTTATACTTCAGAATTTACTGGGGTTATATTTATCATACATGTCCCTATTTTCTAAAAATGGTTTCATGTATGTTTAAAATCCATTTTACCCATTTTTGACTTTTAATACATGTTATGTATGGAATCATTCTTTTTTAACCACATGAGGCACTTTTTGAGTTTTCCGGCAAAAGTATTAGAAGAATGATTTTTTCAAATTATACGGCACGAACAGATTTTGACAGTTTCATAAAACCTTATTTTCATGAAGCTTACCATACAATATTTCATGACTATTTTCAACAAAAAATTTTATTTTAAAATATCATGGAATTTTGTAAAAAGAAAATGATTTCTAATAAGAAAGGATATTTTCCTCTAGAATTTATCTCAAGTGTTTTATCAAAACCATTTTCCATCTAAGATGACATTATTTCATATGTGTATATTTCAATTATAATGTCCCTATTATTTAACTAGTTTGAATTTTCTTATGATGAAATGATATCAATTTCTTTTTTATGTATTATTTTATGATGGTATGATGTTTATGAAACCCATTTTATTCTTTGGGTTATGATGAATGGATTACATTTATTTTGTGGCACAAGTAAGAATGATTTCATTATGAGATGGGTGGGACCTATATCTCCCTCCAATGCAGTGGGTAATGATTTATATCTCAGGAGATAGACATGGATGGAATGAAAAGTTAAACTGGTTCAGTGATACAGGACTGGAACGAGGAGTGAACTCGATTTAGAAAGGGTGTTTGTCCACTATGACGGTCATGGAAGTAATGCCTTGGCTACTATGGAAATCATATCATGTTCATAATGTTTTTCCACAATTAAATGTTTTATTCCAATGCTATTTTATCATGATTGATGTTCCTTTATGATCTATTCCTTACGGATTACCAAGATATATTTCACAACTCAAGATTTTGATGATTAAACTTTATGTTCATGTTTTGAATTTCAAATGTATATGGTTTGTTTTATTTTCTCAATGCTTACCCTTACTGAGCATTTGAGATCATGCTTTATTTGTTTTCTTTTCCCCAGGATATGAAGATAGGTTTTAGTTAATAAAAAAAGAAAGATATTTGTTGGAGTTGTTGAAGATTTTTTACCAAGATTAGAATATTATGTTCCATGTTTTTAATGACACTAAACTATTACGGTCCTTTGGGTTCTGTTTTTGTTATATATTAGGTTTTCTGAAAAAGTAATGCAATGTCTATATATGTCAAGTGTTGGGTCTCTAAAGCTTACATTCTTAATTTGTTTTTGATGGAACATCAATAAATACCTAGGATAGGTTATAGAAACATATTTTATTACAACCAAAACCATTAAACATTAGTATTAATACATAAGATACTCCATATCCTAAGATTTTAATAAACATTTATTGAACATTCTCTAACCATTCTAAAAGTAATTCATATATACAAGGAATTTATATTAATAAAATACTCCCATGAGGAAATAACCCAGAAAATACTTTCAAAAAAATAATTTCTCACTTGAGATACTCTCATGAAACACAAAGATAAGTATTGAAAATTACCAGGATTATATATAAATTTTCATAAGGGTTTTCCATGAAACCCACAATAAGGTCTCACTCAGTGTCAAAACGCACAAAACATCAATTAGGTTGTAACATCCATAAATTTGAAAAGAGAATCATCATATTTTGTAGCATATATGACCTAAAAGATCAAGCATATTAGATAATAAAACACCCCAAGACATTATTATATATTTCCATTTAAATAAATTCAATCTCAGTGATAACTTCTAATGCACACAACATTAGGTTTCCATAAAACATGATTCTATTTTAAAATATTATTATTTAATCATAACCAATATGACATAGATATTAATTTGGATAGAATAAATATTAATAAATAAATTAATAATATTATACGCTTTTCACAAGTATACAATAAATTAAATAGGTATGTATTAATTATAATCTAATAACAATTATTTAAAATAAAAATAAATGTATTATGAAAAACATTATTTTTAGAAAATATGTTTTATTCGGGCTTTGTGCAGATAATTTGAAATTAATGTTTTCCAATTTACAAAAAATATTTTTTAAAAAACAAAATTTTGCTTTTAAAACTACATGTTAAAATTATATTTGGGTGAATTTTTGATAATTTTTTGAATTGAATATTTTTATCATAAATATTAAAAAATATAGATTTTAATTGAAATCAACTATTTCATTTTAATCATTTAAAAAGTTAAATTATATTTTATATTTATTTTAAATAAAAAATAGTCCAATTATTTTAAAATTTACTAATTAATTTCATTGGAATCAATTACCCAATGAATTTTTTTATTATATCATTCTATACTAAATATAATTTTCCATTTGAAAAACCCTCTTTCATCCCATTTTTGGTTCTATTTAAAATTGAATTATTCTACATATATAACTTTAATTAGGAAAAATGAATTCAAAATTTTTAATTATCATAATTTTTATTTTCTAATAACTTCATCTTAGATTTTTCCATCACGAATAGTGAAAACAGTTTATATTAATTAGAATATTTAAGTTATAAATGGGTTTACCTGGGTGTTAATATGAGAATATAAGTGTTAAAAATGAATAAAAACATGGGGAAACACATTTTATGGCCATATATTCATCTTATACCCTCGAAGGTATTTTAATCGCCAATTTCTGAGGCATCTGTTATGAATTAAAACTTTGAATCAAATAATCATTTCAAAAATTCCATTCGTGTCCTCCCCCTCACTTATAAAAGTCCACCAACTCTGTTATGCTCTTTAAACCTAAAAACACATTGTTTCTATGAAAATATATCAAAATCCCTTCTTTAATTACCTCCTAAAAAATGAGATACCTAATTTTATTAGAAATCACTCCTATGATGTCTTTAGTCATAAAACTAGAGAGGATCTCTGAAGAATATATAGAATTATTAAATACTAGTATTTGATTTATTTAGTATTCCACCACCTTAAAACATATTTCAATGATGATAATATAATAAAAATAGTGAATAATATATAGTTAAATTTTATTATGTTGATTTTATAAACTAGATCCATATCCACATCTATCAAATAGGAAGCAAAACTATCGATCATGTGTACAGTGGGCTACATCCTTGAGAATCGATGTAAATAATTTTCCATTAACATGAATGAAGTTTGGATATAATGATGGATTTAACAAATTTTTATGATATTTATAAATTTATTATACATATTTAATTATTAAATCACTTATAACTTCTTACTTTTAATTTTGTGGGGGATACAATAACACCACTTGTGTTTACGGTAGGCTAAAACCCTGCCAAGCAATTTGATTGGTTTTTAGTTACTATTTACATTAAATATATTTAGGTTAACATTAATGAATAAATGTTATATTTATTATCTTATAATACTTATCTAAAAAAATATCACATCCAACTTCATAGCTTCTAATTCGTTGGAAAATAATAACGTCGCTCATGTGTATGTATAGACGATCGTCCCCACATAGCAATGTCAAATATTTTTCATTTTACTTTTACATGGATTTTAATAAGGATGTATTTGATAAATAATATATATATATATTATAATTAAAATGTCTATTTCAATTTATTTTAATTCTATTATATCCATAAAAAAATAGAAACATCGATTATGTGTATATATGGTATAAAAAACTACAAAAAAGAAGAACTATTTTAATGTCTAAGACATGAATGAAATTTCTTAATTTCATTAAAACTAAATGTTTTAAATATTATTTTTAAATTATAAAAGTTTATTTTAAATTAAAACTGTTTTCAAAATGATTTTTACTTTTTTTTATTATATTTTCAAACTACAATGGTTATTTTCATCAAGAATGTTTTTTATTCAATTTTTATGGTATCTATATTTTTATGAAAAATAAACCTTATATTTTACAAAGGATTAATTGGGGATATATTTTACTAAAATAAAAAATATATTTTTATTTTTATTTATTTTTTAGTTTGTAGAATGATATATAATTTTATTATAATTCATGACATTATTTTTAATGGTTTATGATTATGTTTATTTTATTGAGGAAAGTATTAAAATTTTATAGTTTAATCTTCATATGATTTTTTATGTTGATTATTCTTCACCACATTCATACGAGGAATTCATTAGTATTTTTAATTGATAAATGACCATAGTTATTGATTTCCCCTTAATGCATCAATTGGTCTCATGTGACAAATTATTTATCCAAATGGAAAGTGATTAAATTATTTACATTTATTTATTTATTATGTTTTTCTTCATGATTTGATCTCTTGTATTAATAACCTTACTAATAATCTAATCTCACCCCTTACTTATGTTTTAATTTCCTTATGATATTAGGAATTGTTTTATGATTGATATGTAGAGATATACAAAGGGGGATGAGAAAGTTATCAATGAAAACACATTGTGTATTATTATTTCCAATTTTAATGCGAAATTATTATATATATATATAAATCCTATGTAGACTACTATACTATTTAGTTCCTAAGGATTTGATTTCCTGAATCTTATTCCTATATATTAAATTAACCACCATCTCAATGCTATTGAGGATAAGTTCTTTATTGTTGGTATTAGAGGATGTTTAGTAGAATCCATTGGAATAAGATTTAGGGGGAAAATAGATTTGGATACATAATTCCATGATATACATTAGTGATAAGAATATAAAAACACCCTAATGATTTGTTAATATATAGATTATTTGGTTTTTTGAAGTAGTACATCACTGTCTACATACTGCAAGTAGACATGGTTCCAATAATGATATACCTATGGGTTATAACTCTGAAAAAATAACCCCAGGCTTGACTCGAGAATCACCATGTACATGAAATGGTACTTACAGTATATAATTTCTAACACTCCTAGGGGATATTCTTGGGTGAACTCAAATCTTATATACAAACCATCATGAAAAATTAGAATAGATGAAAACTACGAATAACCTAGGTTAAAACTAATGTGTCACATATTCAAATGCATTTTTCCTTATTTAGACATAATATATATGATTATTCAGGTCTATGTTATTTACCACTATGATCATTTTTTCTAACCCTGTTCTTTGTGGCTTTAGGGAATGGATGGAACTGGGAGGAACTGGGTTAATGTTGAATGTGTTAGACAATTTTTCAATGAGAAACCAAATGGTAATATGAATAAGGTGGGGGATATTTTGATTATTCCTCATTATTTGTCACGATATATTATTAATAACTTGTTCCTTAACCAACTTTTGTACAGACCAAAGAATAGAATGGTTTATTACTATTGGAACTTAAATAGTGGAGGCCATTGATGAAGGAAGGATCAATTTCTTTCATTTAATAAATTTGTAATGAAACACTAAGGAGGGTGCCTTAATGAAATAGGAAAAAATATTATGTGAAGAAATGAACTGTAAAAAAATTATATAATAAGGAAGAATGAAAAGATTTACTAACATAATGGATGATAATAATGATCTCTCTATGGTGTTATTGAAGGTTGAATTTTTTAAATATGTATAGTATTAACATTATTCAAATTGATTTCAAAGGTTTGAAATCTCATGAAGAGAATTTATAAGGATGTATAAGTCTTTGTTATATTTATGGAGATAATGATACTGAAAATGAAATATTAATGTAAATATGTATTAAGTAATAAGATGAAGAATCATAGTTAACTGTTTTATAATGATGTGGAATGACTAATTTTCTTGTGTTTGTATTCATGAATAATATTATATGCATATTTTATTAATGATTTTCAAGATATAAGATCTATGAAATTTATAAGGATTACATTTTTGTATGTTTTATTTTTTTATTTGAGATCATATGTAGAATGGTACTGATGAACAATAAAATAGATTCATCACAAGTTGATTTTTTTTAAAACATTATTGAGGGAAGATAATCCATAACTTATGGTAGATGTTTCGATAAAAAAGTAGATGTTTATTTGATAGTATTTATGGCCATGAAATTGCATGTGATTTTATGGTTTATATTATATTTTTTGTGTTTTAATGAATGTTTGGGTTTATGGAATATGTTAAAAAACATGAAATTTTATTTGTTGAAGTAGTCATGTTTTTATATGGGTTTTTATGGTGACTATGAAATTCACATCTTTTGAACATGACATTAATATACACACTATACTAAAAGGCCCTAGGATCAGATCAAAGGACCCACTCCTACCAAACATTATTAGTCCTTTTTATATATAAATTTTTTATTGGATTTGAATAACCTGAATTTTTTTCACAAGTGTCTAATAATATCATGCCAAACCTTTGAAACTAGGTATATCTGTTATTATTATGGGATGATACCACTCCCCTATAACCTTTATCTTTAGAGGGTTAACAAATATTCCTTCATTGGTTCCAATGTTACAAATGAATGGAACTCATCATAATTGGAATTCGCATTTTCATAATTTTCCAAAAAGAATCTCCTTCCTCAAAATTTTCAGTATATCCCTTAGATGATCATCAGGATGCTAGTGAATTTTATAATATATCATAATATAAAGAAAAAAACTACCATGAATTTATTCAGGTAGTCCTTAAATATTGTTTTCGTAAAATCCATAAATATATTAGGGGAATTAGTCAAGACGAAGTTTATAAAAAACACATAATGCCCTTATCTTGTTCAAAAATATTTTATTAGAATATATTCTTTATTAACTATCTATTAATCATACCAATATCACAGGCCAATCATGGAGAATAATTTTTCCCAATAAATCTGTAAAATAAATCATTAACACTTGGGAGACGGTACCTAATCTTCACTGGGATATAATTAAGTTTTTTATAATTAATTTTAAGTCACATTTATACATTATCCATTATCTCAAAAGAGAACATGCACTCACACTCCACTATATTGGTAAAGGCCTTTCATATGACTTTTTTACCAATGGTTTAAGTAATCCATTGGGAATGACATATATTCCCAATGGTTCAAAACCATTAGTAAAAAATTGCACTATATTGCCAACGGTTTTTAAAAACCATTGGAAAAAAATTACCTTATATTTAGATCGGGCATCCACTCCCCCTCTGCTAGATTACAGTTCCGCTCCACACCCTAAATCCAATCCTTTCGATTGTACTTCCAGTCCATGACCTAAATCCAATCTTCCTCCTTCCAAAATTATTCTACATATCGATCCATCTTCATTCAAGGAATGTTTTCTTCTACACATCAAATCTATAAGTGAGTCCTTGATTTTGTTGTTATGCAATTATGTGTTTTTGTTTTCACTTTTGATTTGGATGAAAGGGGATATTTGTGTTCATTAATCATGGTTGTGGGTGGTCATTTAGGATGTAATATAGTATGACTTAGTTTTACTTGATATATCCAATATTATTATGGATTTATGTTCAATATTTTTACAAGTGAGGTTGTTTTCACTTTTGATTTGGCCCAAAGGGGATATTTGTGGTCATTAATCATGGTTGTGGGTGGTAATTTAGGATTTAATATAGTATGACTTCATTTTACTTGATATATCCATTATTATTATTGATTTCTGTTCAATTAGATTATATTTGACAAGTGATATTGTTTAATAAGTTGTTTTTAATGGTTTTAATAATGACGATATTGTATAAGTGTTCACATGGTGTGTATAATAGTTGATATAGTGTCTACGATAATCTAGTGTCCTGTGAATGTACATGGGAATGTGCACACAGTACATGACTTGGATATACATGTAAATATACATGGCCTATCCCTTATGGTGAAAAGTATGTTTGGGAAAATGGGGTGCTGAAAACGTCCCATTTACACATGGATTTAGTTTTCTATTTCTAATTACTTTCATATTTGTTATCATTATAGGAAATGACACCCATTGAAGAGAGGCGGTGAAAAAATATGACAGAAAATAATCATCACATGACACAGATGGGCCTTCCTCCTCTCATCCCTATTGTGAGTATTTTATTTCAAATATATATATATATATATATATATATATTTCAATAACATATAATATCATGTGTTTACTTTTGTGTTGAACTTTTCTTCAGGATCCACCCCCAAGAAGAGAGATATCTAATAAAGAGCTTGATATTTCTCCCTGTACAGAGGCTGGTGGTAGGAGGGGGGTGGTGTCAAAGTTAGTGGATCATCTGGTGGTCCTGATACTATGGCCGGTGGTATGAGGGCTCATGGTGCGAGAGTTAGACAATCCACTGGTCATACCCGATTGGACTACGCCCCTACCACAGATATATCTTCTACGCCCCAATTTGATCCTTGTGTGTCATTAGGGACACACGAGTTATTTAGGCCACCGATTTTTACATTACCAATTGGCCAGACGTATATGCCATCATCTTTTTCTTATGGTTCATTATCTTCGAGCTATTATATTCCACCTTCTTCGACTCCTGCTCCGACATAGTATGTGGATGAGGAGCGTACACTAAGGGAAACTCCACCTGTACAGGATATTCCTTTAGCTTCTGCACATCCAGTGTGCCCATTGATCCGAATACCCAGGTATATTTATATAACTCTAAAAAAAATTTATACCAAAATTTATTTTTATTATTACATGAATTGATATTTTTTTTCTTTAATAATAGATTCATCTACTGATAGGAGGCGAGGGAGGGGGTGTACCCGCTTGCGTGTGGTATGGAACTGCCAGACATAGTTGATGGTTGAATATAATGATGATGGACAGATGATTGATAAATCTGGGCAGGAATGTTAGAGTTTTTTGGCGATGCTAGCCGAATACTCCGACATCATTCTGGTCAGCCCTCTTTCTTGGAGACATCTGCCCCAAAAAGTCAAGGATAATGTGTGGACACAAATATGGGTGAAAAATATATTGGATTTAATGTTGAATTTTTTATTTATATTAATTAATCTATTGGGTGTTAGCTTCAGTTTAATTTCCCCAATTCCGAAGGTGCACGGCCAGCGCGTTTAAAGGAGATCAGGGAGTTTTGGAGAGATTATAAGCATGAGATATATGTTGGATGGTGTGATAGAGTGGGCATGGAGTTGGAGACATTACCTGTTGTGGATGACTTCCCGATAGAGCAATATTTCCAAATGATTACCCATCGGGCGAGTGCAAAATTTAAGGTATTAATCCCATTTGAGGTATTTAAATCATAGTTTTCATATTTTGAATTAATATTATCTTATTTATTATTAAGCATTATTTAGGAATATTTTGAAAAAAATACATTAATTCAAAGAAATACCTCCACACATTGGGGTGAACTACTATGCCAGATCATGAGAGGCAGCTGGTACGATATAGTTGTTTATAATGTTTGTTTAGGAATTTCCCTTTTTATTGTTTCATACTTAAATTATGTGATTTATTGAATCTGGATTATATGATTATACTTTCACTTTATATTGTTTCAATGTCATTACAGAAGCACAAATTGAATATTGAAGGACGTATCCCTCGAGAAAAATTGTTTTGCTCGAGTAGAAGGAAAAAAGATGGAATTGCATTTAATGAATCGACATAAGAAAAGATTGTAAGTTTTAATTTGTTTTTTTTTTCAAAGTTTAATATCTATTTTGAAATTTAATAACATATTAATATTTTTAATAGTCTGATTTAGTGGCCCTTGATTCCAAAGAGCCTAACAATTTAGGGCCACATGATCATTTATATCAGGTTTTGGGAGATGAGCACTCTGGTCGAGTACGCTGCCGACCTAGTAAGAATATAGTCCTAACGAGGTATTAGTCATATATAGGTATCCATTCTAGTACCACCGAGTTCGAACATGTCATGGAGTATGCAATATAGTCTGATAAAAGGGTTATAGAGTTATAAAAACAGGTTCAAACGAGGGAGAAAGAATTTATGAAACTGATCAAAGCTTTATCTTCATCACTTCCACCAGAGGCCAGTGCGGCTTATCAGACATATATGCCATCGATGGGTGAATTATCTAAGGCACCAGGTTGAAGTTCTAGTGGCAGTCGAGATGATGACATTCCTGGTGATGACGTGGATGCAGAAGAGGATGAGGGCGAGGATGAGGATGAGGATGAAGGTGAGGATGGGGCCGATGGTGAGGATGGGGCTGAGGGCGAGGATGGGGCTAAGGATGACCATGGGGATGATGAAGAGGACGACGATGAGGACAAAGATGGTGGTGAGGATGAGGCTGATGATGACAGTGGTGATGGTGATGGTGATCAAGGGCTGATTGATCCCTTAAATTTTTTAATTTTGTATAACTCTTTATTTTTGAACATTGTTTTCACTCTAGTATGGATATTTTTGAATTCAGTATAACTCTTTATTTTTGACCAAATAATGGACACTTTTTTACTTCCTTTTATAACCAAAATAAGAAATTTGAATAATTATTGCATCCAATAAAGCTCCTCCCATGTCTATCCTTCCAAATATGTCTTCTTTAGAAAAATAAACATTATCTAATACCACCAGAAGGATGGAAGGATAAAAATAACTAGAATCAATCTGAGGTACGATGTGGCAGGTATCAATCGAAGTGTCTATATTTTGTTTAAAATGGATACTGTTTTAAGTAAAAACAACAGCCATATAGAAAACTAACCAAACATATTCTGATACTGTTGATAATTTGACTCTCAATTAGTAGTTTCAACTACCTAGTACCAATTTTAAAAACAAAAAATATAAAAAATATATCTTTATCATACCACAATACAAATCAAGAGTCTATTTTTTATAACATATGATCAGTTTCGGACGTGTGGTTTCCATGGAACCACTGAATATGTGTTTTTTTGGAGTTCGGTGCGCTTGAAAAGTGTGCGTGGGGTGGTCAAAACTGGCCGAATGACCTCATAATGCCATGAAATTGCACAACAACAAAGGGTGAGTGAATTATGAAATTGTCAGCCAGACGACATATCAATCGGAGGTATCGAGGGACTGCAGTGGCCAAAAACGCACTCGGCATGTCGTAAATGGCCAAAACATGAGTTTTACGTCAAATGCACGTCAAACGACATCAGAATGACTTGAAATCACACTAAAACACTGAAATTATTACTCATGAGGTGTACGAGGAGATGACACGTCATTCAGACACACGTTTTGTGTGGCATGGCTGAATATGTATTTTTAGGTGTTGGGCGTGCTTGAAAAGCATGCATGGGGTGGTTGAAACCAACCTAACTCCCTTGGAATGCAATGAAACTAGACAAAAACAAAGGGTTGGTGAATTGTGAAATTCTCGATTAGACAGCACATCAATTGGAGGTGTCGTGTGACCGCGATGACCGAAAAGTCACTCCGTGTGTTGTAAATGGCCCAAACATGGGTTTTACAGTCAAATTCATGCCAAATGACATCAAAATGACTTCACATCACTTGAAAACAGCCTAGTTATTATTCGTGAGGTGTACAAGGAGACGGAACGTCATTCAGATGTGTTGTTTGCGCGACACAGTTGAATATGTGTTTTTTAGTTGTTCGGGGTGCTTGAAAAGCATGCGTTGGGTGGTCAAAACTGGTCGAACAACCTCCAAATTCCATCAAATTTTATGACAAAAAAGGGTGGGTGAATTTTGAATTTTTCTGCCAGAAGGCACGTCAATTGGAGGTGTCGTGTGACCGCACTGGCCAAAAACGAACTCGGCGTGTCGTAAATGGCCAAAACTTGGGTTTTATGGTCAAATGCTTGACGAACGACATCAGAATGACTTTAAATCACACGAAAACACCGTAATTATTTTTTTTGAGTTGTACGAGGAGACGTCTCATCATTCGTACGCACGGTTGTATGACACGACTGAATATGTGTTTTTTAGGTGTTCAGAGCGCTTGAAAAGCGTGCGTTGGGTGGTTGAAACTAGACTAACGACCTTGAAATTCCATGAAATTGGATGAAAACAATGTTTGGTTGAATTGTGAAATTGTTGGCCAAATGGCACATCAATTGGAGGTGTCGTTTGACCACGCTGGCCGAAAACACACTCCGCGTGTCATAAATGGCCAAAACATGGGTTTTACGGTCAAATGCATGTTGAACGACATCGGAATGACTTTAAATCACATGAAAACACCCTATTAATTATTCTTGAGTTGTACAAGGAGAAGACACATCATTTGAAAGTGCGGTTTGCGTGGCACGGTTGAATATGTGTTTTTTAGGTGTTAGGCGTGCTTGAAAAGCGTGTGTGGGGTGGTCGAAACCGGTTTAATGACCTCTGAATGACATGAAATCGGACGACAACAATTTGTGGGTGAATTGTGAAATTATCTACAAGACGGAAAGTCAATCGGAGGTGTCATGTGGACGCGCTGTCTGAAAATGCATTCTGTGTTTCGTAAATTGCCAAAACATGTGTTTTTTCAGTCAAATGCATGCCGGACAATATCAGAATGACTTGAAATGAAACGAAAACACACTAGTTATTATTCTTGAGGTGTAAGAGGAGGCAACACATCATTCAGACATGCAGTTTGTGCTACATGGCTGAATATGTGTTTCTTAGGTGTTCGGCGTGCTTGAATAGCGTGCATGGGGTGGTTGAAACCGGCCAAACGATCTCGGAATGCCATGAAATAGGTCGACAACAAATGTTTGGTGAATTGTGAAATTGTCAGCCAGACGACACGTCAATCAGAGGTGTCGTGTGACCACGCTGGCCGAAAACGCACTCTACGTGTTGTAAATGGCCAAAAAATGGGTTTTACAGTCAAATGCGTGCTGAAAAACTTTGAAATGAATTAAAATCACACGAAAACACCCTAGTTATTATTCGTGAGGTGTACGAGGAGACGACATGTCATTCAAACGCACAGTTTGCGTGACACTACTGAATATGTATTTTTGAGGTGTTCGACGTGCCTGAAAAGCATGCGAGGGGTGGTCGAAACCTGTCGAACAAACTCGGAATTCTATGAAATTGGACGAAAACAAAGGGTGGGTGAATTTTGAAATTCTCGGCTAGAAAACACGTCAATCGGAGGTGCCGTGTGACCGCGCTGGCTGAAAATGCACTCTGCGTGTCTGTAATGGCCAAAACATGGGTTTTACAGTCAAATGCATGCCTAACGACAACAGAATTACTTGAAATCACAGAAAAACACCCCAGTTATTATTCGTGAGGTGTACGAGGAGACAGAACGTCATTCAGACGTGCGGATTGTGTGGCACAGTAGAATATGTGTTTTTTAGGTGTTAAGAGAGCTTGAAAAACGTGCGTGGGGTGGTCAAAATTGGCCGAACGACCTCGGAATGCCATGAAATCAGATGACAACAAAGGGTGGGTGAATATTGAAATTTTCGGCTAGACAGCACATCAATTGGAGGTTTCATGTGACTGCGCTGGCCGAAAACACACTCGGCGTGTTGTAAATGGCCCAAACATGGGTTTTATGGTGAAATGAATGCCGAACGACATCAAAATGACTTGAAATCACACAAAAACACCCTAGTTATTATTCTTGAGGTGTACGAGGAGACAGAAAGTCATTCAAACACATGGTTTGTGTGGCACGACTGAATATGTGTTTTTTAGGTGTTCGGTGCGCTTGAAAAGCGTGCGTGGGGTGGTCGAAACTAGAAAAATGACCTCAGAATGCCATGGAATCGGACATCAACAAAGGGTAGGTGTATTGTGAAATGGTTGGCTAGAAGGCACATCAATAGGTTGTGTTGTGTGGTCGTGCTGGCTGAAAACACATTTTGCATGTCGTTTATGGCCAAAACATGGGTTTTACAGTCAAATGCATGCTGAATGTCATCAGAATGACTTGAAATCACACGAAAACACCCAAGTTATTTTTTGTGAGGTGTACAAGGAGAAGACACAGCATCTAGATGCGCGGTTTGTGCATAACAGCTAAATATGTGTTCTTTAGGTGTTCAGTGCGCTTGAAAAGCATGTGTGGTGTGGTCGAAACCGGCCGAACGACCTCGGAATTCCATTAAATCGGACAAAAACATGGGGTAGAAGAATTGTGAAATTTTTTACCAGATGGAATGTCAATCGAAGGTGTCGTGTGACCACGCTGGATGAAAACGCACTCTGCATGTCGTAAATGGCCTAAACATGGGTTTTACGGTCAAATTCATTCCGAACGACATCAGAATGACTTGAAATCACACGGAAACACCCTAGTTATTATTCGTGAGGTGTACGAGGAGACGAAACATCATTTTGATGTGTAGTTCGCATGGCATGGTTGAATATGTGTTTTTTAGGTGTTTGGCATGCATTAAATGCCTGCGTGGGGTGGTTGAAACCAGCCGAACGACTTTTGAATGCAATTAAATCGAACAACAACAAAGGGTGGGTGAATAATGAAATTGTCGGCTAGATGGTACATCAATTGGAGGTGTCGTGTGACCGCGCTGGCCAAAAACGCACTCTGCGTGTTGTAAATGGCTAAAACATGTGTTTTACTGTCAAATGCATGCCGAACGACATCATAATGACTTGAAATCTCACGAAAACACCCTATTTATTATTTGTGAGGTGTATGAGGAGACGTCACATCATTCGGATGCTCGGTTTGCACGGCACAGTTGATTATGTGTTTTTAGGTGTTAGTCGTGCTTGAAAAGCGTCTGTGGGGTGGTTGAAACCTACCAAACAACCTTGAAATTCCATGAAATCGGACGACAACAAAGGGTGGGTGAATTGTGAAATTGTCAGCAAGATGACACGTCAATCGGAGGTGTTGTGAGACCGCACTGGCCGAAAATGCACTCCGCGTGTTGTTAATGGACAAAACATGGGTTTTATAGTCAAATGCATGTTGAACGACATCAGAATGACTTTAATTATCATGAAAACAGCCTAGTTATTATTCGTGAGTTGTACGAGGAGAAAACACATCATTCGGATGCATGGTTTGCGCGGCACGACTGAATATGTGTTTTTTAGGTGTTAGACGTGCTTGAAAAGCATATGTGGGGTGGTCGAAACAAGCCGAACGACCTCAGAATTCCATGAAATCGAATAAAAACAAAAGGGTGGATGAATTGTGAAATTTCTGGCCAGACGGCATGTCAATCGGATCTGTCGTGTGGCTGCGCTGGCCGAAAATGCACTCCGCATTTCGAAAATGGCCAAAACATGGGTTTTATAGTCAAATGCATGCCGGATGACATCATATTGATTTAAAATCACACGAGCATAGACTAGTTATTATTTGTGAGGTGTACGAGGAGAAGTAATGTCACTAAGACGCTCGGTTTGCGCAGAACAGTTGAATATGTGTTTTTAGGTGTTCGACGTGATTGAAAAGCGTGCGTGAGGTGGTCGAAACCGGCCGAATGACCATAGAATTCCATGAAATCTGACAAAAATAAAGGGTGGGTGAATTGTAAATATTTTTACCAGACGACATGTCGAACGGGGGTGTCGTGTGGCCGCATTGGCCGAAAACACACTCTACGGGTCGTTAATGGCCAAAACATAGTTTTTAATGTCAAATGCACGCCGAACAACATCGGAATGACTTGATATCACACGAAAACACCCTAGTTATTATTTTTGAGGTGTACGAGTAGACGACACATCATTCGGAGGCGCGGTTTGCACGGAACAGCTGAATATATGTTTTGTAGGTGTTGGGCACGCTTGAAAAGCGTGCGTGGGGTGGTCAAAACCAGTTGAACTACCTCGGAATGCCATGAAATCGGACGCCGAAAAATTTTGGGTGAATTTTGAAATTATCAGCCAAATGGCATGTCAATCGGAGGTGTCGTGTGACCCCGCTGGCTGAAAATGCACTCTGCAAGTCGTTAATGGAAAAAACATGGGTTTTTCTGTCAAATTCATGCCGAACGACATCAACATTACTTGAAATCACATGAAAACACCCTAATTATTATTTGTGAGGTTTACGAGGAGACGACACGTCATTCATATGCATGTTTTGCACGGCATGACTGAATTGTGTTTTTTAGGTGTTCAGTGTGCTTGAAAAGCGTGCCTGGGTTGGTCGAAACCTACAAAATGACCTCAGAATGCCATGAAATCAGATGATAATAAAGGGTGGCTGAATTGTGAAATTTTCGGCTAGACGAAATGTCAATTAGAGGTGTCGTGTGGCCATGCTAGCCGAAAATGCAATCTGTGTGTCGTTAATGGCCAAAATATGGGTTTTATGGTCAAATGCATGCCGAACAATATTGGAATGACTTCAAATAAACACGAAAACACCCTAGTTATTATTCGTGAGGTGTACAAGGAGATAGTACGTCATTTGGATGCGAAGTTTGCGCGGCACAACTTAATATGTGTTTTTTCAGTGTTAGGTGCATTTGAAAAGCATGTGTGGGGTGCTCAAAACTGGTTGAACGACCTCAGAATGCCTTGAAATCAGACGATGACAAAGGGTGGGTGAATTTAGAAATTGTTGTCTAGACGGCACGTCAATCGGAGGTGTCGTGTGACCGCACTGGCCAAAAATGCACTCCGTCTGTCGTTAATGGCCAAAACATGGGTTTTACGGTCAAATGCATACCTAACAACATTATAATGACTTGAAATCACACGAAAACAACTTAGTTATTATTTTTGAGGTGTATGAGAAGACGACACATCATTCGGATGCACGATTTGCGCGGAACGGCTGAATATGTGTTTTTCAGGTGTTAGCCGCGCTTGAAAAGCGTGCGTGGGGTGGTCAAAACCAGCTGAATGACCTCAAAATGCCATTAAATCGGAAAAAAACAAAGGGTGGGTGAATTGTGAAATTGTCAGCTAGACGGTACGTCAATCGGAGGTGTCGTGTGACCGCGCTGGCCAAAAACGCACTTTGTGTGTCATAAATGGCCAAAACATTGGTTTTACAGTCAAATGCATGCCGAACGACATTGAAAAGACTTGAAATCACACGAAAATGCCCTATTTATTATTCGTGAGGTGTACGTGGAGATGACACAACATTCGGATGCGTGGTTTGCGCGGCACAGTTGAATATATTTTTTAGGTGCTCGGCCTGCTTGAAAAGCGTGCGTGGGGTGGTCGAAACCAGCCGAACGACCTTATAATTTCATGAAATTGGGTGAAAACAAAGGGTTGGTGAATTGTGAAATTTTTTGCTAGATGTAACGTCAATCGGAGGTGTCGTGTGGCCACGCTATCTGAAAACGCAGTCCGCCTGTCGTTAATGGCCACAACATGGGTTTTACGGTCAAATGAATGACGAATGAAATCAGAATGACTTTAAATCACATGAAAACATGCTAATTATTAATTATGAGGTGTACGAGGAGACGACATGTCATTCGGATGTGCGGTTTGCACAGCACGGCTAAATATGTGTTTTTTAGGTGTTAGGTGTGCTTGAAAAGCGTGCATGGGGTGGTCGAAACTAGTCGAACCACTACAAAATTCCATTAAATAAGATGACTACAAAGGGTGGGTAAATTGTGAAATTTTCGGCTAGACGACATGTCAATCGGAGGTGTCATGTGACCTCGCTGGCCGAAAATGCACTCCGCGTGTCGTAAATGGACAAAACTTGGGTTTTACGGTGAAATGCATGCCGAATGACATCAGAATGACTTGAAATCACCTAGAAAACACCGTAGTTATTATTTGTGAGGTGTACGAGGATATGACACGTCATTCAGACGTGCGGTTTGTGTGACACGGTTAAATATGTGTTCTTTAGGTGGTAGGCGTGCTTGAAAAGCATGCGTGGGGTTGTCAGTATCGGAAGAACAACCTCGGAATGCCATGAAATAACAAGACAACCAAGGGTGGGTGAATTGTAAAATTTTCAGCTGGAAATCACGTCAATCAGAGGTGTCGTGCGACCATGCTGGCCAAAGACGCACTCCGGACAACCCCCCCCCCCCCCCATCCCGGATAGCCCCCCTCCCACCAGACAACCCCCCCCCCCCGGACATCCCCCCACTGAACGATCCATGTATCATTTGTGATGGGTACGAGTCAAAACCACCTCAATCTGAGGCACATTGTGGCTGGTATAACTCAAAGTGTCTCACTTTTGTTTGAAATGGAATACATTTTAAGTGAAAACAGAAACTCACATATGGAAAATCTTCACAAGGCAACACATAGATTATTGAAATTAAGGGATAAAAAATAAAATATTGTTTATTGGTCATACATTATTAGAAGAAAATATTTACAAGTCATATATTGAAACACAATGGGTCATAGTATATATAGAAAAAAATGAATTATATTATGAATGAATCTCAAAATCCCATCATGTACATGCACCGACACTCATGTTCTAATTCTCAATCACGGGTCGTTCATTTAATACAATAACATACAACAAATAAATATCATGTAGTGATTTCATATGAAACCTATGAACACTCAAGCATACCATATAACAAATTGGTCAATAAGGCTTCACATAGATTCTTGAAAAATAAGTTTCAAAATCTCATAAAAATACCCCAGTGGTGAGGAATACATATGGTGACACCATATCCCCATAGATCACCTCAATCCCATCCTCAAACAGTGGGTTCTTGGACCAAACCAAAGTCCCATTGGGAACCCAATACCAAATACTTAATTGAATATTCATACCCACTACCAATGATGGGGATTCATCTCACATCACACCCCGGAGAGAAAATTACAATTAGCCACATATCCCCTTATTCTAATTGAAAAATTTATGAAAAACATGTAGGTTATTCGAGTAACCCATCTCATATGTCGAGATTGGACAATGTTTCCCACTAACAGATCAGTAATCATTTATACATGGATACATAATCATTGGAAGAATATAAACATCCCATGTGCTTCCTATAACTCATCATAGGTCTAAGCACATGATCACTACCATTTTCTATCTTATGGGTATCATGATCCTTTCCACACTACTCATGTTTCTCTTTTGGTTTTAAGATACTCAACCCAAGACCATGAATAAACATCCCATGTGCTTCCTATAACATGTAGATTTTTTCTCTTGTGTGTATTGGTGTTGTGGTTTGAGTGAGGAATGAATTATAAATTTTGAATACTCTTATGTGTGTTGGTGTTGTGGTTTGAGTGAGGAATAAATTCTAAATTTGGAATACTCTTATAGGTGTTATTGAATTTCCTATAACATGTAGGAATTTTCTCTTAGGGGTGTTATTGAATTTCAATTTCTAAATTTCTAAATTCTTGAATGAATTATAAATTTTGAATACTTTTTATGGGGATTCTGTATTGGTGTTATTGCAGTTCTTGAGAGGGGTTCCTGTGTTGTTACAGGTCTGGCTCCAGGGGAAAGGGGCCTACTATTGCGGAGTTGTGAAATTGTATACTAACAGTTCTTCAACCATTGGTATAGATACTATTATATAAGGCTATACGAATGGTTTTGTAACCATTGGTATAGATACTATTATAAAATATATACCAACGGTTTGTTATAACCGTTAGTATAGGTTTATACCAATGGTTATAACCAAACATTTGGTATAGCATTATGGCTTGGCATTTTACCTCTATACCAACATTTATAAACTGTTGGTAGATGTGTCACACACATATACCAATGGTTTACAAACCATTGGTATATGTTATACTTTTACACACATATACCAACGGTTTGTAGAAACCGTTGGTATACCTCCTATTTTGACACCTATACCAACGGTTTTTATAGAACCATTGGTATAGGCCTATTGTCATGACTTACTTTCCCATAGTTGAGGGAACTGTTGGTATACTCTATACAAACGGTTTACAAGACATTACCAATGGGTTTGAACCATTGGTAAAGTGTAATATTCCAGTAGTGTCCCCAAAGAGACACACTAGGTCAGATAAATCCATTATCCAAAATATCATGAAGATTTTTCTTCAATTATTCTAACTCAATATTTTCAATTCTATATGGGTTATTTAAGATCAACATTGATTTAGTTATGATTTCAATAGTGAACTCAACATATCTTTCTTGGGGAGATCCAGAAACGTCTTCCAGAAATATTTTATTATTTTCATAAATTATTGAATTATATTTGTTTATTCTTTCATTTCCTTATCCTTATTCACAAGACATCTTTATAATAAAGGCTATGAGAGGTGCCTCGAGATAAATATATAGTTAGGATATATCTCATTTGAAAGTCACTAGAGGCTTTCCATTCAAGAATACTAAAATTTTATTTCTTCTATAGTTGATCTTAGAATTATACATTGATAGGCATTCCATCCCTAATACAGTATCAAATTCCTCCATGGGAATGACTACATGATTTATGATGAGATAATGCTCAGCAAATTTAGTACTAGAGTTTCTATACACAATTAATGATAAGATAATTTATCCAAGAGTGTTGGATGATAAATCCACTTCTAGTTGTTCATGGGTTGATTCAATATTCTTTGAATCCTTGGATGAAATAAAGGAATGTGTAGAAAAAAAATAAAAAATGTACTTTGATAGCTTTGATATCATGATGACTCTAACTTACACCACATTATTTGGAGCCTCTAATTTAGCTTTCATGAAATCAATGGCCTGAACTAGATCCCATGGACAATGCTAAATTTTATGGTGGTTTCCATCAATTTTCTTTTATTTTTGAAATTGATGGGAAATGTCCCAAATTTTACACACTTTATGTATTTGAATTTTCAATTGGCCTACACAATATCCCCTTTGGAAGTAATGTTGAGTAGTTAAGGATTCACCTCACCATGTGGTTCTCAAATATATGTCCATATCTTTCTCATTTTTATCACTTTACACTCCCTATAAATATTTTCCCTGAATGATGCATCCCGTATTTTTTTCACTTGGGAAGTTTCACATTATTTCTTCCATTTCTATGATCAAAGTTACTCCCTGAGTGGTCTCTATTTATATCTTATTTCCATTCAATCGGTATAACCACTACGTCTCATTAAAATCAAATTTTACATTCATATAACTCTATACTATCTCCTCATAGATTTCATATTCATAATTTTCGATCTTCCTCCATATATGGGCTCTCTGTATGATAAATTGACTTTCAACCATTCACTTAGTATCCTTAACAAAGCTATAAGTGGAATGACAATGTCATGTAATGTTTATATCATAGTATCCCACTAATTTATCTTTATTTTTCTTCAACTCTTAGAATTGCATATATATTTGTTTTCATAAAGTTGGAAAAAAAATTATTCAAAATATTCCTTGTAACTATAAGAACTCCATATAATCATTTTCCATTCCTAGATTCAGGTTTCTAATTAATGTCCACCACTAATCAGCTTATCCTTCTAAACAGTATATATTTAGGGTGTCATTATCTTATATAAAACAATGAATTACAAAGAGATATTTTTATAGTGTTTGTACATTTTTCAACAATAAATGGGTTGATAGATCCACTAGAAGAAGGTGTTCATTTATACATGACAAAATCGGTAAAAAGTTTTTTCCATCGAGGTGAATCAATTATATAGACTTCATTCAGTTTTATTCTTCATAACATGAGTTAGTTAATTCATCATCATTATGATTTTTTCTATTCTAACTTTTATTAGAATGCTATTATTTCATTGACCTTTTCACTAATCCTTTACATGGTTCCTCTAATTTCTCACATTTTTTACTACAAGTAGAAAAACTTATTGTGAAAATGTTACTTTTATGTATGATATATTTCTAAAAGAATTTTATAAACCCTAAAGTATTATGCTTAAATATGTTATTATTCTCATGTAATAACAGTTATATTTTATATATATCATTTATACTAATTTATAAAAAACATATTATTAACCAAGAATGTCACCTGGGAGTGTCAAAATAGGTGTGCTACAAAGACTGTATTTGTTAACAAGTTCATGATCGAGTCTAGATAAATGTGGTGTTTTCAGGTGTTACCTCTTGGTACATTTTATCTAGAGACACATTCATTTATTTTTTCCAAACATGTATGCATTTTTTTAAACCACTTACATATTATATACAAAAAATAAAAGGATGTTTACCAATATTTAGACTTTTACATTGGGGTTTTCATAAAATTTTCAAGTCCTAATTTCCAAAAATAAAAAATCCATCATTTGAAAGTTATTAAGGAATCTCACCTTTTTGTTACGTAATTTTTCATTAAAGGTTACAAATATATGATCTTTTAATATTTAATTTTTTTTAAATAGGGAACATATTAAAAAATATGAAAAATATTATTCATAAATCCATATAAAAGACAACTACATTGGTTCTACCTATGTTACTTTTACCGTATCTCATATCCTAGGGACATACATCAAAGGAAAGTGGTGAGCATGAATCATAGTAAGGGAATAAGAAAGGTAGAAAATGCATGTGATCATGATACATATCAAGAAGAATAGGAGGAATAAAAACAAGGCATGAACATGAGATATAATAATAACATGAATCATAACAGAGATTAAAAATTTTACCTAAGTTATCGGAGCAGTACCTATAACTCCTTGAAATTATAAAGTAACAACCTTGTATTTTATATCATGTATTACATGTGACCCCAAGCACATAAGGGAATATAATATCCGAATAATTTATAATATATTTACTATTTAAAATATATTATATATATTTAAAATCATGAAACACCGATTTATCTTGCATTACATGCAATAGAAACCTTCTTCAATAGCTTGCACTACACACAACAGAGACCTTCCATGATAACTTCCATATTAAGTTTCACCAAATAACATTGTATTATTAAAATATTATTTTTTTAATATAATATGATATATCCTAGCCATTATGTTAGAATTTTTTAATAGTATTACCTTAATATTGAAAATTTAGGGTTTATATAAATATAAAATGAACTCATGGGCTACCAACTAATGAGACACAAAAATAAGAATCAGTTGGATATAAAAAGAAATATATATTTTTTTCAAATGATGTTTTATCATAATAGAATTAATTAATTACAATTAGTGAATTATTTTAATAAAATATGTATTTTATATATTAAATCAAATATTTTTTATATTCTTCAATTATGTTTGATAGGAATAAGTTGACATCAAACCCAGTTTCACACATAAAAACCTATATTCTTATAAAGGCAGTTTTACAACCTTTTAATGGAGACGCAATTTTAAATCTGAATTTTGACCCATTAATTGATTTAATATGTCAATATAAACATAATATTTGACACAGAAGCATAAAATATTAGGTTAGGTCGAAGTTTTATATATTTTTCTGAAACATATCATATTTTAATGAATGGTTAAAAATACTAAATTTTAATTGATAATTGTTTTTCCATCTAATTTATTTATAAGTATAAATAATAATTTTATTTGTTTTTAAATTTTAATTAGATCATATTTTAATAAATTAATAAAAATTATGTCCTTGAAATCAATTTCACTTTGAAATTAACGGTAAAAACTTAGAAAAAATTTGATGATTTTTACTTTAAAAACCTGCATTTTCATCATCCCAACAGGATACATTTTAATTTAATTTATGACACTTCTATAGAAACTCAACTCAGACACAACCAATGCATTCCCATCTCAATTAACCCATAGGTTAGGAATTTTTATAGGGACCCTATTTATCGAACCATTTATAGGTGTTCCAAATCCTAAGTGGGAGCCCGTATATAATCCCCTAGTGTGTGGAGTGTGTTTATTTCATTTCGGTGAAGGAAACTACACCCAATCTTATTAGAAAGTGTAAAACCTCCAACAATTCAATGTGCGGTGCATTTTTTTCCAAATATAATATATTTAGACTATACAATATGCTCAGGATCATCTAATCCATCCAAACGATCCTTGGTCATCTTCCCCATTTCCCCATATTTTGCAACCTCAAACTAGTAGGACAACGCTATCGAGGCCCTTTTCTCCTCCATCATTGCAACCCCTCTTGACCCTCAACCCCATCTCAGTTTAATTTCAATATAAATGAGGAGAATAGTTTATGTTTTTTAAACAGAATCTTGACTCACAACGTTGGCACCCCCGATAAGCTTTGATTATAATAAATATATATATGTATATTTTCAATTTCACTATGTATTACATTAATTAGCACCATTTTTTGATCTATTCCGGGTAAAGAATTAATCCCTTTAAGATTTTTCAAATAAAATAACATTGATTATTAAAATATGTATATATTATATTTAATAAGATGATGTGAATTTCTGGCTAAATGGATCCAAAACCTCAGATATTTTTGTCAAAAGGGTATACCTAAAATCAAAATTTTCTCCCACAAAGAGTAAATATAAGGTTATATAATCCCTTATTATGTACACATTGAAACACCTAAAACAATACCACCTTTTCTTTCTCTTCCCCAAAACCCTTATATTTTGTCTTACCTGTGTCCAGAAGACAATACCATCACTTATTCTTAACTTTCAAGTAGGTGTTATTTCTATTTTACAAATTTTTTTTGTATATATATAGTGCATTCATAGTCCTAAATTTTATAAAACATATAAGGGTTATATTTATTTTTATCAATTTTTGTTTAACATAAAATGATATACACACATATATATATGTGTGTGTATATATATATATATATATTTCTATCCATTTTTATGTGTTTTCAGAACTTATAATATAATATATTTTTTTTGTATTTATCAAATCAGGTTTTTAATCAATGGTTTTATATTGGATTTATTTTTCAATCATTCAAAAATCTATTTTTGAAAGGTTTATTTCTTTATATACAATTTATATTTATTTATATGTATATATTTTTACATTATTTAAGGATGTTTAATTTCTTTGTTTTTATGTTGTTTTATTTCTGAATATGTAAGTTTCTATTTAATTTAAAACATTTTTTGGAATTAAATCACTTCCATGATTCCAAAAAAACATTTTATTTTAAATATATATATGTATATATATAATTCCATGATTCATTGAAAGTGGATTGGTCTTATATAAAAAAAATATTAGTAATTTTAGTTTTATGTTATACAACGTAAAACAATAATAAACCCTAATATTTTATTGTTGGACATAAACTTTTAAAGGTGTATTTTATTTTATTTCGATGTTATAGTTTTTATTTCTTATTTTTAGTAGTCATAATTTTATTTGTATTGTATATTTACATTAATTTTAATTATATTTCTCATGTTATAGTCATTATTCTATATGAAAGATTAGTTTAAAAATGATAAATGTTACCATTTTATGATCAAATTCTAAATAAGTTATTATTTCAGGTATGAAAATGTCTTTGGATCTCATTATTGGTTATGAATAAATAGATATGGGAATCCTATAAGTTATCATTGATATTACGTGATTTTTTATTCAATTATTCATTTATTTTATTATTCATTTATATTTATGGATTTCAAAAAAGAATAGTTGTTATAATCATGGATTTTTCTTAAATGTGATTTTAGAAATTCTCAGAGAAGTGATTATTCCATGTTAAGATATATGTGACATTATTTTCATTTAAAGGAAATAATTTATATATGTATTATTTTGAAACATTTTTAGATTACGATTGATAAAGGTAGGAACATTAAAATGTTTTCTTAAAATTGGCACTACAGTATCGAAAGATGTGTTATGGTATGGGGAATGAACTCACGGCCTTAAGGGGATATTGTACCATATGAGATACATTTAAGTGGACTTACAATTTTCTCATGGTCTGGTGATTATCTTTATTAATCCCTAAATATTATTATTTTTAAATGGTGAAGTCTAAAGAGTTATTTTTAAATGCTATTAATTTTTAAATTTGTAGCTTTCAAAATTGTATAGAAATTATAATATGTCAATGTTTTGAAAACCAATTTATAAATATTTTTTAATTAAAATAAATATTTTAACAATATTTACAAAGGATTTTAACACCCATTATTGGGTAAAATGTTTTCCCACCCTATATTTTAAATTTTTGTTTCACTATTTTAGTGGGTATTATTTTTAATGTGTATTTATATGAAGAGGTAGCACACACAAAGGTTTTTTGTTTATTTTTTTTTATTCTGTGAAATTTTGTTAATTTATAAGGTATATATCTAATTATCCAAAACCAAGAAAAAAACATATACTCGAATGTATTTAATTTTTTTATTTGTTTAGTTTCTTTTTTTAAAAGAATACACATTATTTATATTTGATGAACCCAAAAGCTCGAGTTTGGGTCTTCACAGTTACCTAGAATTTTATCCCACCCTCCTTATGTTTCCTTTTCCCTATTTTTAATGAATTATTATGATTGAGTTCTGTATATAAAGAATTATAAATGGATTATGGAAATGAATTAATAAGGAAAATAAAGTATTGATTAATTTAGAGAAACTATCACTTAATGTCATGTGAATTGTTTATGTAGGATTTTGTTAAAATCCAATAAAACTCTAAACATAAAAATCCATGAGGTTGTAATTGTTCCCATTTTTTCCTTTTGATGTTGTAATGTTTAGATGTAAAAATTATGTCACAATTATTAGAATCAAATCAAGAAAGTCAATTTTCATGGTTTTAGCACGGAATTTGGGAGTGCAGGTTTTAGGATATTGTAGAAATGTCATTTACATGAGAATTTCATACACGGGGAAATTTCCCAGAGATATGTGCTAGCAGAATAACTTACTATGACCACCTACATAACATATATCATGATTAGGAATTATATAAAGATCTTCAGGGGATTTGTGACTATCTAATAGGATCATATAAACACTTGATTTTTAATACATTTTATATTTTATATTTATATTTAAGGAAATCAAAATGAAAGGAATTATATTAGTACAAAAATCATTTTAGGAATAAAAATTATTCTCATTTTATATTCTTTCATATAAAAAGTAATATCTATTTTTATATTTTTTATATTTAAAAACTAATTTTTAGAATTAAAATATAAAAATTAACTATTGATAAATTTTATAATTTCATTTAAATAAAATATTTTTTGGTGAATAGTGAAAATACTTTTTTCCTATATTATAGATTTTCTAATATAATCAAAATATAAATATGATATATTACAAATAAATATCGTTTAATTTCCAAATATTTATTTAATATAAAAAATGATTTATTTATAAATTCTAAAAATAATTTATAAAACCCATTTTTGGCCTTTTACAACTCACATAATTTTTATTTAAATAAAAAAATATTTTTAGTTCGTTTCATTAATTTATCTATAGAAGTTGTTAAATTGGTTTTTTTCCAAATCAACATAAATATTATTATTTTTAATAATTAACTACTTTATGTAATATGACTATATCATCATTAATATATTTCTCTTAATCATAATTTTTTCATAACATTAAATGTTTTTTTAAAAATGGGGTTTATTATTAAGTGCTATAATTTTAAAATTATAATTTATCACCAATAAAAATATTATTTAAAAAAATTGACTAAATATTTTGAGAAATTAGTTTAATTTTTTTGAATAAATCCAATTTTACTTCTAGTAGTAAAATATAAATTTCATATTTAATACAAATTTCCAAGGAAAGATATAAATAGTAATGGTAACAAATATAAGAGTAAACACAGAAAAATAAGTTAAAAAAATGTGTGAAAAATATATTTTATAGTCTTTTTAATCCCTTTACTATCTCTTATCTATTATTTTCCAATTTTGGATTCATTTGAACATTTAATTGTGAATTTTATTTTTATATAATTACAAATATTACACTCCATGTAGTTATGAAAGGAGTCATATCCACCCCACATATACTCATAAACAAATCCTTTTATATTTTACAAAAATATTACCATTAAAATCCAAAAATACTAATGTACATGTACTAGAGGAATTTTTCTTCTCAATATGTCACCTCTCCATGCCCTAATCCAATTAACAAAGGTGATTTTATAAGGAGAATTATAAGAATCCTTGATCACTAAATTTATATTTCTAGAGGTTTCATTCTTCAATTGCTTTAACAAATTATAATTTGACCATTATATTATTATTTAATAGTTTTTACTATTATATTTAATTCTATTATATTTGGGGAATAATAATAATCTAAAATTTTCTATTTTTACATTTAAAAAATTGAAATGTCATTTTGTGTGTGTGTGGACTACCACCACTCTGAATAATGGGTTTTATTTTCCATATCCTCCTTAAAATAATGATATTAAAAGTTAATTTAATGAAATAATATTAAATTTATAAAATTATTAATATTTTGAAAAGAAATAGAATTAACTACCTTTTTATCATTATATAGAAAATGAATATATTGTTTGTGTGTATGTAAGAACTAGATACATCACATTGTCACATATTTTTTGTACATAATCACCCTATATTAATTTTTATAATACCATATTTAATGAATAAAATTTATATCCATTACATTATTATGGGTTTTCAAGTATTATATTACAAATTCATTGTAATTGATATAGTGTATTTCTCCCAAAAACATTTAACAAAATGATATTATCATTGACTACAACTTCATGTATAGTTAATTAATCGTTCATATAATGAAAATATAAATTTTTAATTATTTATTAATCATATGTGGAAATTAATTTAACAAAATTCAAATGATAAGTGTCTTTATAATAGAATATGTATTTTAATCATCACTAAAAAATATAATAAGGGAAAATAAAAGTAATAATATCAATATATAAACATAGACCATAAAGAGATAATGAATATGCAATAAATCACTATAAAAATAAAATAAAATTTTGTATAGATAAATATAATTGTTTAAAAAAAGTTATAATAATATTATGATTTACTATAAAATATATTTAAATGATTTTGGGTTAGGATATAATTATGGTAATTGTTCTCATTCTAAATAAACATCTTTGATAATTATTTTTTATTATAACTCATTTAAAATTTAAATGGTGCATATACTACCCTTTTAACATGTTTTACTATGAATTTCCATATTCATTTTATATAATTTTCTATTTTTTGTTTTCTCCAATAACTTATTTTAATTAAAATTTTATTAATTCCTTAACTGTTTTTCAGGACTCAATTTTTCTTCATAGAGTTATAATGATTATTCTTGAACCCCAATATTATTTTTGAAAAAATTATCCTACTATTATATAAAATTATTTCTCAAAATTATTTATTATAAATTTATAATTTGTACTAATAGGAACCTTTATAAAGGATTGTTACCTAACATATTTTGATATTTTAAATTTTTTTATTATATATTTCATTTAATTGAGACATTTTTTAATTTTAATCCATTATTGTTATTTTATATGGGGTACCAACTATAAATTTTTTATTTTTTTATAATTATAAATTTATCGAGTATAGTTTATGTAAGTAATTTATTTAGTTCATCCTTCAAATTCTATTGATTTGATTGTGGTAATACTTAAAATGGATTTATCATCCCATTTTTTAATTGAGAGTTATTCTAAATACAAAAATTTTGTTTACCTAATTGGTGTATATACTAAAATATGGGCGGTTTTATCTAAAAATCATGAAATTAAAGGTATTTATAAATCCAAATCAAGTTATATTTTTTTGTGATTTTGATTCATGTTTTACCATGTCCATAAGGATTTTTCATAACATAATATTCTTTCTTTTACTAATAATGATTATGCCCAAAACCCATTATTTCAAGTAGATTTATGTTCTCATTTTATTTTTTATAATTGTAATTTTAGTCTATTTTCATTATATTTATAATTCCTTATCGATATCACTTTTTTTAGGACTATTACTTTAATGATTATAATATTCTAATGGGATTTTTTAATGTAAAACTCATTTTATTGAGTTATAAAGTTAAATACAAAACATCATACATCTACATCACATATATTATTTCATTTCGATTATCACATGATATTCCCTCTTTATACACATGAGAATGTGATAATTGTAACATAAATCCTCAAAATTAATTAGCTTCATTCTCAAAAAAGTATTAAATTGAGAATAACAATTCTCATTATTTTAAAAGTTTACTTTTCGTCCATGTTTTTATTTTATATATTAACACTGAACCCATATGCATGAATCTTGTTCTAAAAATAAAATCTTTTCATTTTTGAATTTTATAGTGATAAATATAACATAATTTTCCCATTCTAAAGGATAAAAAATAATAAATAAAAATTTAATAGCTTACATATCCAATATCATATTGGGATAAGGGTTTTAGAAAATTATGACAAACTCTTTCAAAGTGGAAATTTCCACATATTATATATTTTTCCAAAAAAACAAGTTCTTTATAAGGACAAAATTTCTTCACTCAATGTAACTTCTATCTCTAAATATATTCAATCATTAAAATTTCCCTTCATACTTAATCCCCATAACAAATCATTTGAAAATATGAGATTATAAATCCAAATATCAATAATGGGTATGAAAAAAATTGAGAAACAAGTTATCCTATATCAAAAAAACTATATCATAAAAGAATGTTTTTATTTAACATAATAAACATTGAGAATGAATAATAGTTTGCGTAAACATAAAATAATATTTATTCCTCAATGTTTTAAATAAAATACTAGTTATTAAAACTGAAATGATAAATTATAAAAAACAACATTCCATAAAAACATTATAACTCTTTATTTTTTAATTAAAACCATACATTTTTAACCAAAATGGGAGTAATCATTCCATTATACCAAATAATCATTATCTTATCTTGTCAAACCAAATGATTTCCAACACATTATAAATCCTAGAAACTTCATTTTTTGTAACTTGGAACATCATCATCATAAAACACCTATGAGAACCCATAAAAACACACATACATGTGTAATAACCTAAATAGTCAACAACCAATATAATTCCGTAAGGAATGTAATGATTACCTAATGTGTTAAAGATCTATACTATCCTCACCTGATCAAAATAATACATAAAGCATTACATTCACGAGGCACATAAATTATCTCATTTTCATTATCAAACTCATAAAAATATACTTTTAATCCCATTATCTAAACATTTTCTAGTATTGATATATCCCATTCCTTAAAACCCCTATTTTTAAAACTAAAATACCACGAATTAAGAGAGGGTTTGGTTTTCATTTGATGAAAACCCAGATTCTAATAATGTAATCCAGAAAATAATAGTGGTTTTGATGGTGGGAAAACCTAGTGACTTTGTATACCTTAAAATAGAAGATTACTTCAGGATTTTTTAAATAATGTCAAAATGTTCAATATAAAATAAATAAAAATATTTCTTTCAAAAACCATTAATAGAATATAGAAATTAGAAAAAATTATATATATAATTAATTTATTTGTATATAAATTCATTTAAAAGATTTATCTGTTAATATGTAAATGGAAGAAAAGGATTTATAAAATAAATATTAAAAATATTAAAAATGTGGTTATTAAGTTAAAGAGTCACTTATGATGTTATAACTTTTGAAGTAATGAATCATTGAGAGAATGAATATAGTATTGAATTTTAAACACAATAATTATAGAAAGTAAAGATAAAATAAATTCATAAAGAAATATTTTAATTTACTTAAAAAATCATGTGGGGAATATATTAAAATACATAGAGAAAGGTAATTTATACATAAAATCCATTAACAAAAATTTTTCTATCATAATACAGTAATTAATTTCAGAATAATAAAATAATATTAGTTATTTTCATGATGAAGAACATATTATTATGTTTATTACATTATCATTTTCTATTTTATTTAACTTATAAACATGTTTTATTTTCTAAATTTTTCATGTAATTTTACATCAGATGTTTTAATGATGTTCAGTTCCTAATCAAAAAATAAACATCAGTAGGAAAATCATTGTTAAACAGTTCACTATTCCATCATAAAAAATAATCATGACATAATTATAATTTTTTTACATTAAATATACTTTTAAACAATCCATAAAAAATGGTTATGAAAAATTTATTATGTTACAATCATGAAGATGGTCAGTCATTGTAGGGTCCTGAAAATTCCGCATGGGGGAAATCCAATTACCTCAATACTTGGAAAAGGACTAAACTGATCCGCGCAATGGATCACATCAACAGTATGTGGCCGGTTTGACAGACCGCCCTCCCACAATTCTGTGGACCAGCGTCGTCCGCGAAGCAGAGGGGGAGCTCCTCCGCAGGTGCAAAGCAGGACGGACGCCAGGTGGATCCACCACCGTGAACCGCGACATCCTGCCCATGCCGCACGCGCCCTCATTCGTGGAATGGAGGTGGAACCCTATGCGGACGCGAAGCACTCCCCCCGTGAGTTGCGGATTGACCATGTCATCCGTAAACTGGGATTCCTTCATGGGTTTTCACAAAAGTGCCATGTGCCCATCAATATTGCCTCTCTGCGACTCAATAAATAATCATCAAGGGCCACCAAAGAAAAAAAGAGAGGGAAGGACGGGTAAACCCGTGGGGAGATGCTGGAGAAATCGCTCCAAGTGGTCCGTGACCATCTGCGGACCCTATATCGTCCACAGATGCACTCTTCTGTAAAGTGAAGAAACCAAACCGTGAACCACATGCATCCAACTCCGCGGATGGACATCCCCTCCATGGACCAGCCTTGCTCGTGAGATAGAGGTAGAGATCCCACGCGGTTGTGAAGTAGGACGGGCGCCAACCCTTCTACAGACTCCCTTCACAACCTACTCCTTCATGGCCATCTCCTTTGCGAACATCCCCTCCGCGGCTGTCTCATATGCGGCCATCTTTGCCGTATCCAGTCCCTCATGGCCAGTTCCTTCACGGCCCACCCCATGTGGAAAACCCGATGCACTCGCTGGCCCAGATAGTGGGAGCTGCGCCCCTGCACCCCTGCTCGGGGTCAGTGCCAGGATGCGGTCCCGGCCCTCTGGGCCGGTCCATTCGCTACCGTTACTGACCCCCCATGAAAAATGGAGAGTCGCACCGCAAACTTTTCGGCCTGGATCAACAGTATTTTCTATTGCACCATTATGCCACTCCAACATCCGTCCTATAAATGCCATGAGTCGAGATACACCTCATGAGACTCCAAAAATCCCATCAACTAGCTCCCATGGTAGGATCATCCAGAAAGGGGTGCCCTTGCGTAAGTCCCACACCAACCATTTTCTAGGTATCTCCTACCTAGTCGTCCTGAACACTTGACGTTAAACTGTACGGCTCTCGTCCTGACCACATGACATTACACTGTATGGCCCTCGTCCTAACCACATGACGTTAAACTTTATGGAAACAGTCCTCTCTACTTGACTTTAAACTGTATCATTCCCTATCATTCAATAATTGGATGCCTCTCGCTCCATGCAAGAGATGCCTTATGCTATGTTTACAGAGGCATAACTTCAAGATCGCTAGAATCCATTCAAACATTCCATCACTCCTCCTCATGCTTTTCACATCCTTCATTCGGATCTTCATTCCCTTGCTTGTCTGAAGGGTCCCCCTAACGGCCTGGCCTCATGCTGCATCGGCTCACCTACCATCCTAGGCCAATGCCTTGGAAGAATTTGGACAACATGTCGATATAGGTCATGTGTTTCGAACACAGTCAGAAGTCGACCCTCATTTTTTTGTCACCATTTCAGGCTAACGTGATATGGATATTGTGTTTCGAACACGGTCAACAGTTACCTCCATTGCTATGCCACCCTCATTGCATTCTGAATGTTGGGCATGTAATTCACACTTTTCATTCCCCTTTGTTCGGACTGATTCCAATGCCCTTGGCGTTATCCCGCTTGAGCACATGCGCAAAGGCGTTGACACCCATTATATTCCTCAACCCACCAATGGGTTGGGATTCGCTCATGCCCAGACATGAGGAAGACACCATGGGCGTCCATCCTGGAGTAAGCCCCGACTTTCTGGGCATCCATCCCGAAGTAAGCCCCGACTTTATGAGCCGCCCTCATGCATAAGCCCCACTCCACTTATCACGGGCACACCTTTCGCGACGTGATCCTATGGTCCCTGCTGCCTATTGTTTCTCACTCCGAGCATGACTCTTGTCGGCATAGAGTAAGCATCGACCCTGACATCCTCTTATGGGACTCCTCATAGTGTAAGCCTTAATCCATTACCCTGGGCTTCTTCAGAGTGTAAGCCCCAATCCATTATTCTAGGCCACCTCAGAGTGTAAGTCCCAAGCCAATGCGAACGACGGGGACTTTGATTCCCTAACACAGGGATACGCAGGAAGCCTTTATGAGGTTCAAGCTCGATCACCAATGGACCCCCCGGGTCCACCTTCATGTCGGTTCTCCGATGCTATCCTTTCGAACTACGTGGACTTTGATCCCTGTCCCCTAGGCAGGGTACGTAGGAAACCACTATGAGGTTCAAGCCCAACAACCGGTCGATCCGACTACCTTCACATCGGTTCACCGTGCCACTACTAGTGCCGCCTCAATGAGTTATGATTCCTCATGGTCATTAATCCAACGAGGGATGATAAACCTCAAGCATAAATGATTCTGAACCCCTACGTTTAGCTGACCATTTCCAACCAGGAGAAATCTGTGGATACTATGCTTGGGTATAAACCAATGATTCATGAACATATGAATATGTCTTAAATCTATAAGAGAGTCCCGGAACAAGCAATAATTCCCCCCAAAAGGGTACGATGAGCCCAATTTCTCATCCTCTTGACCAATGTGAGTTCATAAGCGTCGCTAGTCAGACCATCCGGCGAACGCCTGCCTTTGGAAAGCAGGTCCACGTGTCATCGGATACGGAACCGTTGGGTGTTTCAAGACTAGGCTGAAACAGTCATACATACACATTAGTAATGTTTTCATTTTTCAACGAACATGATTGAAAGAAGGTAAGTAATACTATGTAAACATAGAAATATTATTATATAAGATTATATAAGATTATACCATTTAATACACTTATATATTCAATCTATGTCTTGAGGTGATGAAACATGAATATCATTGCTTCATGGAGGTTGTAATCCACACATAAATAAATAATGTTTTTAAGATCAATCATGTTTATTTTACTACATCTTTTACATTCACTTTATCAGCATATTATAAGTGTTTACATTAAGTATAAAATCCATAAAAAATATAAATATATTACCCTAATAATTTTTTATTACATACATAATTAAGATAAATATTAGATCAAAAATTATTTTAAGAACATATTTCAATCGATATGTGAACGTATAATATAAATTTAATAATATGAGAGTGATGTTGTGTATTTTTCATTACATGAAATATTATATAGGACATTTTTATCGAAAAGGATAAAATTGGCCATAAATAAGAATCATATATGGCTATGAATGAATATAAATCATCCAAATGGGAAAATCCAAGTGTTACATAGATTTTAAATCCAGTTAAAATTAGTCTCAACCTTATTTTCTATGATTTACTGATTTTAGTGGTTATCACAAGTTTTCATAGTTGTTATTCATGTCACCAAAAATTTAGTTGACCTTATATTATAATATTTATTATTCTAAAAAAAGGATCCTTTTTATAAAAAAAATTAAACTAATCTAAGGAATTATATTTATAATTAATCCCATAAAAATAGACAAGAAATGATTTTTTAGAAAATATTATTAATACATATAAAATGTTTTTAAGAAAAAATAAAGCATAAAATTGACTCCCAAAAATATAATTGGATAATATATAATATAAATGAACTAATTATTTTTTGAAATCATTTAGAAATTATATTTGTAAATGATTTAATTAAAAAGGATAGATTTATATAAAAAAGTTGCAATTTTCACTAATCATTGAAAAATAAAACTTTTCATGAAATTCTACCAAAAAATGATTAATATAATTTTTACATGGTAATTTCAAAAATTAACCCCATATTATAAAATAAATTTTCTAAATATGTCATAAATTGTTTATAAAATTTCCTTACACAATGTAATAAAGCCCATTTTTGAGGAAAACATGTATTTATATAGCCCGTTTTTTTTTGAAAAAATAGAATTATTTTTCATATTAATTAATAAATACATTTTATAGAGTATTAACATAATACATACATTTAATAGGGCTTTTTTCGAATTCAAACCCTCCAATTTAACAACTATGTTATAATAATAAAAATAATCCATAATTTTATAAATGGAATCTCCCCCATTTATAATTATTCAATTTAGTATAAATCACATAAAATCTGAAAGATGAAAAGAACTTTATAAATGAATATTGGAAGAAATAAGATGTATTTCTATTATTGAAGGAACCTATAACAATAGAATAGTAACTTGACCATTGGAATAGTATTGTGACCATTAGGAATATTAATCCAGACAAAATAATAATTGCCTCACCCATGAAAGTGTAAATAAAATTTACGTATCTTATAAATGAAAATATGATATATTTATTTTAATGTTATAAGTAAATAATAGTTTTAGAAATAATTTATTAATTGTTGGTATTTTATAAGTTTATTTAATTACAATGTTGAAATTAATTTAAGGATTCAAAGTGAAATTTGTTTTCATAAAATTTCTTCATTATTTTTTGTTGATTTTTGATGATAACATAATTTTATAATACATTAAGGGATTTTTCAAAGTGTCATAAAATTAGTTATAATTTTAAAATTAGTATGTCTCAAATAAATGATTATTTTATTAAAAAACTAATGTATCTAATTTAGAAAATTATTTCAATAAAATAGACTCTATTTTTTTAATTTTACACATTTAAAATGGACAGGGTGACTTTTTTTGGGATTTTTTAAAAATAGTAGATTTTTTTGGTATAGTAAAATAGGGTAATTAACGATATTTAACAAAAACATCAATTATTCTGTCATATATTATGTATGGATAATTTAATCCCTTAATCATGAATTCCCCTTAATTATTGTTTTATATTTATTAATATGTTTAAAACTATTCATAGTCTTGATCCGAAATAATAATCTAATGAATAAAATTAATAAAAAAACATCCCTCTCCTCCACTATAAATACCACCCCTCACCACACCTTCTCCTCACACTACCAAAGCCTTGAATCTTGGCCAATTTATGCCAAATACTATTTTAAATCCCATCACCCATGTCTAAAACTCTTTGGTCTCAATAGACGACTAAAAAAATCTGTATAAGGAGTTTATCAAGGAGAATAATTCCAGAGGTAAAATCATCTTTCTTTTCTTTTAATTTATTTTTATTTTATTTACATTTATTTTACTCTCCTCACCTCCCGTTATCCAAGTGGCATAATAACTCCAATAACGTATATATAGTGGAATTTTATTTTTTAAAATTTAATTATCAATCATCATATCTCTTCCCCTATCCCTTTTATTATAAAAATGAATACATCATCTTTGAGTTATTAATTTATCGCCTTCGAGGATGAAAATATTTAATTTTTCTTTACCGCATTCAATGATGGTCGTAAATCCATTATAATTTTTGAAAAAGATTGTAAAATTTATCTTATAACCGATTTAAGTTCTATAACTAATATTTATACATAACATTAAATAATAAAACAAAACATGTTCACTGTGAATGAAACCCAACAAAATTTATTTAAACAATTATGATTAACATTTTATGTAATTATTTATCCTTATATCTAGGAAAAAATAATATATAAGACCAATTAAAAATATATAATATTTTTAATAACATATAATTTCAATTATGGATAACTATCCCCATTTTACATGATCTTCCATACATTTATACATGGGAACCATGCATGAAAACCATAAAAACGAACACTCCAGAATGATGAAATTGAACTTTATAACTCATAAAAATGACCATAAATGAACCTAGGAAAATTATAATTAATAAAATAAATGTATAAAGGGTTCTAGACTTATTAATTAATAAATAATATTTGATTATCCATGATATTAAAGTGAAGAAAATAATTAGACATAAGGTAAGGGTATTTAGAACCCAACTTTATTTATTTGGGGTTTCCCACTCACTCCATTTGTAGTATGAATATTCCTTTAATTTTAAATAAATATCATTTTTTCATTCAATTTTATTTTCTGGTATATACTTGTTTTAAAATTGTTTATGAAAAATGCAATTATTTTTCTAAATGAACAATTATTTCTAAAAAACAAAACTTTTACATGTCTTGAGATTGTTTCTTCCTCACTCAAGATTTATGATTCTTACACCAACTGTGTTATTTGCTTTTTATTTTTCAAACTCCAAAGTTTATTCATTAATGTATGCTTTATGAAATTCTCATGAAACTCCACAATTTTCATTAGTTATTTTTTATCCAAGATTAATATAAGTTCTTTTTAGCATGCATGAAAATGAAAATGCTATGATGTGAAAGGTGTGCCTGAAATTTTATAACGCTCCCATGATTTGGGTAGTGTGAGGGATCTCCTAAGATAATGAGACATATGAATGAGCATGAGTCTATATTTCTTAACAATTATCATGTTATGATTATTCATATATGTTATGCATGAACATGATGTTATATTTGTTCACAACTATGATTGGTTTTGACCATTAAGACATGAGGTTTCATTTTTATGATTTTGCACATTCCATGACATTACATAATGATTCCTATCATAATTATGACGATAATACAAAACATATGTTATAATTAGTTTTATTCTCTACCATGTTATATTTATTTGTGCTCATATCTATCATCTTACTTGCCTTTAAGCTCACCCTTTTATTTTATTTATCCACGGGAAACAAATTTTTGTAAAGAGTACAGAAGTTCCACTATTGAGGTATATAATAAGGAAATACTTAATTTTTATGTTTTATTACTTAAATTTTATTTTGGTCCTAATTTTTCTAAGTCACTGAACTTTTAGATCCATGTTTTTAAACATTTTTATAATGGTTATCTTTAAAATGATGTAACAGTAATGTATAGAAAAGTAGGGTTTCTATAGTTGGTATCATAGAAATGGTATTCATATATTTAGTGAATAGATGTGGTCGTTTGATGAAAATATAAGCAAAAGAAAATAAATTTTCAGTAGTTTAAGTTTTTTGTATTTCAGAAGATGAATATTTATGATTTTCTATATTCAGATGAACAAATTGCGGGAGTGCGACTATTTTAAGGGGGGAATAATACAATAACCTGGAATTTTATCAATTGAATAAAAAATATTATAATTATTTGATATATCATAAATCACCTAAAATCACTTAGAGGACACAATACAAACATTATAAATGAAGAATGAATTAAATAAGAGGAATTTCTAGAAGTTAAGGAACCTATAACGAATGAATAGTAACTTGACATTTGGAATAGGGTTCTGACCATTAGGAATAGTAATCCATCTAATAGAATAGTCACCTAATTTATGTATCTTATGAATGAAAGTGTGATATATTTATTTCATGTACTATGTAAATAACGATTTTAGAAATAATAAATGAAGTGTTGGTATTTTTTAAGTTATAAATATTTAATTACAATTTAATAATTAATATAATCATTTAAAAGAAATTTTTTTTTTGTAAAATATATTCATAAATTATTATTATTGATATTATTATAAGATAATTTTATGAGAGTATAATTAATTTTTCCAAGTGTCATAAAATTAGTTATAATTTAAAAATTAGTATTTTTCAAATAAATGATGATTTTATTTAAAAGCTAAATTTCACATATTGAGAAATTTATTTTCATAAATTGGCGTCCATTTTTAAATTCTACACATAAAAAAACTTTGTTTATTTTTTGGGATTTTTCAAAAATAGTTGAATTTTTGTGAATAGTGAAATACGATAGTTAATAGTATTTAAAAAATACATGAATTATTGGGTTATATATGTTGTATAGATGATTTAACCCCATAATATTGAATTTCAGTTCATTATTTTAATATATTTAGTGATAATGTTTAGGATATTTGTATTCTTGTGTAAAAATAATTAACTAATGAATAAAATAATAAAAAACACCCATCTCCGCCACTATAAATACCACCCCTCACCAACCCTTCTCCTCACACCTTCAAAGCCTTGAATCCTATCCATATTCTACATAATACTATTCCAAATCCCCTCCCCCAAGCCCAAAAGTATTTTTTATCATCAAAATACTAAAACCAATCTCCCTATAGAGGTTCTCAAGGGGAAGAATTCAAAAGGTAAAATCATCTTTATTTTCTTTTAATTTCTTTTCATTTCAATTTATTTTATTATACTCCCTTTATATAACATTATAAAAGTGGAATGATAACTTGAGTATCAAATATATACTATATTTTTATTAGGTTACTATAATAACCCATCATAAAATCTCTTCTCTTCTCCCATTTATTCAAAAAAACATCATTTGTGAGGTATTAATTTATCACCTTTGAGCATGGAAAGATTTCATTTTACTTTACGTCATTCATTGTTGGTTATAAAAACTTTATAATTATTGAAAAAAAATTTAAAATTTATTTTATAACCTTTATTTTTTTTTGGAACTAACATGTATACATAACATTAAATAATAAAACAAATTTTGATTGTTGTGATCGAAAACCCGCAAAAATAATCAAACTAATTATCATTATCCTTTTATCTTATGATTCGTAGTTATATATAAAAAATATATAATACCAATTAGACTTATTTATTTTAAGTAATAATATATAATTTAATTCGGGATAATCGTCCCCATTTTACACGATCTTCCATATATGTATACTACTGAACTGGTCATGGAAATGACGGGAAAACCCTCCAAAATGATGAATTTGAACTTTATAACTCCTCAAAATGGCCATAAAAATTTAATAAAATTATAATGAATCAATTAAATATATAATAGGTTATTACGTTTTAAATTATTGAATCTAATTTAATTTTCTAGGATATTAATGTAAAGAAAGCATTCAAACATAAGGTAAGGGGATCCTCAAACCCATCTATCTTTCTTTGGGTTTTCCCTCTCTCACTCCATTTTCAGTATGGATGTTAATTTACTATTCATTAAATATCATTAATTTCCGTTCATTTTCAATTTTTATATACATTTTTACAATCTGGTTTTATGATAAATTAAAATGTTTTTCCAAAATAACTCTTCTTTCTAAAAAACACATCTTGTACTTCTTTTCTGATAGTTTCTTCTTCACCCAATATTGATAATTTTTAAACCAAACATTTTATTCACTTTTGTGTAACCCTATATTTTATTCATGAGTGTATTCTTAATGAAATTATCAACAAACCCATTCCTTTACTTGGGTAATTTTATGTCCAAGATTGATATACGTTCTATGTGTCATACATGATTTTGTAAATGTTATGATGAGATGGGTGTGCCTAGAAATATATAGCACTCCAATGCATTCGGTTATTTTATGTATATCATGATATAATCAGTGATATTCATTAAAACGATGCTATATTTGTTCCCAATGATGATGTTATGATTTCTCACATATGTCATGCGTGAACATGATGTAGGCTTAGTTCACAACTCTGTGTGGTATTGACAACCAAGAAACGATGTTTCATTTTTTTGTATTGTTGTATTCCATTAATTTATCTAATTATTCCTCTAATTATTATTATTCTGATACCATGATTATGTTATTAATATGATTATTAATCTCTCCTATATTATATTGATTCATGTTTTTATCTATCCACATACAAGACTTTTAGCTCCCCTTTTTCATTGATGTATATCCTTAGGTGACTACTAATACTAAGTAGTACATGAGGGACACTAAGAAGATAGATAACATTTAATTAAATAATTTTAATGATTTATTATATAAATTTTATGTTTTTTCCTATTTTCTCAAAGACACTAAACCTTTGGATCTTGGTTTTGAAACAAATTTATGTGGTATATCTTTAAAATGATATAATAGTAATGTAAGAAAAAATAGGATCACTAAAACAATGATATATAAATAATAATATTTTATGGGTTGTTTAATCTCAATATTTTATGACTTTTATTATATCCCAAATAGGGTAAATATTTTATAATATCACGTTGTTACAACCCCCATTTTGATATATTTCATCTTTATAATATTATCTTGATCTCAATAATAAAGAATTTATTATTTGAAAGTATTATTATTTAAAAATAAAATAGTAAAAATGGTTAATAATTTTTTTTGATAAGTGGTTAAAGTAAATATGCATGCCTTTATATGTAACACATATCTGAGTTTCCAAAAAGAATAACATTAGTGGAAAGTTAAAATATTGCCACGTCGATAAATGTAATTTCTAAATAATATTAGGGAGTAATGGAGATCATTCATCATAAAAAAGTGAATGGAAATGGTAAGGAAAATTTACACAAAACCATAACATAATGTGTTCTGAAAAAACATAAATTTATCAAAAATAAATGTAATAGGATAAAATTTTTATTTTAAAATCCTTTTTCAAGAGTTGGGGATTACCATTACTAGGAAGACTAAGAACATAAAGAAATATAATTACTTTCCAACTATAAGATCATACATAAACATATATCCACCACCATCAAATCTTAATTAACAATTGAAGAGTATTAAAGATCATTTAATCATTCTTAAACCACTAAAATCATCATGTAATTGATCACATAATTCCAAAAAAGGATAACAAGTGATTTGATTTGTATTTTTACATTAACCAAAACATAAATGGTTTTCATAATGTAGGATAATTCCAAAAATAAATAATCATCCATATGAATAATAAAATATCCAAACACGCAACAATAACACCCATTGTTCATAAAATATCATTCAATAAATAAAAAAACATTAATATTATTAAAAATATTGTTGACCATGTTTAAAAGAAAAAATAGAAGGATTAGATCACATATTCAATAGAGATCAATATAATATTTATCTACAATGAAAAATTTGTCACTCATAATTTTATATACCAAAAAATGTATATGTCCTAATCATATAATCCGTAAAATGTGATAATAATTTCAAAAAATAATAGGAATTTCTATAATTCCAAAACATAATAATATATATGTAGAAGAAAAATCATCATTATTAATCATGTAAAAACCCATCACAACCAACATTATTTTCATTTAGATTAATTATATAACATACATACAAAGAGTGTACTTATCCAAAAAAATACATTAATCCCATAGTCATAAAATCCCTTTTCAATCCCACGGTTATTTATATGATTAATCATAAGCACACAACATGTAATAGCCTTTTTTATAAATTAACCATAATTACCTCAACATCAATGATAATTTTTAAACTAAATGTTATTAACACCTTTAAACATATATCCATTAAATTTAAAATTTTATTTCCCTAAATTAACTTTCCACTAAAACTTATAGATAACTAATGGGTTATATTACCATTAATGTCTCATAAAAACATTAAATCATACTAATACCCAAAAACATAAAACCTCAAAAATTGATTATTTTCCTCTAGAATGAATGTTAAACATAATATTATATACCCATGATATTATCCATAATGATTAATTTTTTCTCACATGGATATATCATAACAATCAATGTTATATAAATTATTCTTTAATACAACCTACAACATCCTTGAACCTTCACTCTAAGAACCAATGATAAAAATATATTATTTAAATATTAGGATTTTATATCAATAAATTCTCCTAATTTTATCCATCCAAAACATTAAATATCAAAAATAAATAATAAATAACATGCATAATAAGGATCTATTAGGTTTATTATTTTATATAATCTGAAAAAACTCATCCATAAATGAAATTTGTACACATCATCTATTTGTTCAACAAAAACTTCATTATAAAACACACTTTTAGTGTTTATTGTGGCTTCCATATCTGGAACACAGTCCTTATTAACTCTTCTACTCATATATAATCATTGTAAAAAATAATTTGAAAATTTGGGATGAGAAATAAAATTCTTAATAAGGGGCATTGAAAAAGGGAGAAAGAAACTCACTCGTCCATTTAAAAACCATGAGATCATAAAAGGGGGTTTTTCATTAAAATTATATATTTGAGCTAAAATAATCATTTACATAAAAATGAAATTATATTTTCTACCCAACATTTTTTATGAACCATTTTTCATGAAAAAATACCGTTGAAATTATAATCAAGGTAGTTTCATCAAAAACATGAGAATTCTAGAAACTAGTTTCTTAAAAAATTAATTTTTGAACCTAAAAGTTCATATTAATTTCTTTAATAAAAATATCATTATATTACATTCAAAAATTAAAAAATTTTCTTGGAAAAAATTCAAAATCATATAAAAATAATGTTGGTTTATTGGGACATCATCTTCGTAAAACACTTAAAATAACATATACAAGTAGAATAATAGATATGATCAAATTTCAATATATTTGTCTAGATACCTTAAACATTACCCAATGCATTGGAGATATATAATAGGATAAACCTATGATAAAAAATTTAAATGTACATTAACATCAACAAAACACAATAAAACACCCATTTACATCATCAAACTCATAAAAAATACTTTTGAACTCATTATGAAAACAATTTCATATAATCATATATATCATTCCTTTAAAAAAATTAAAACCTGAACTACCCAAATATAATAGAATTATGAATTTTATTTCAATAAAAAATTGATGAGTATAATTAAATAAAAACATAAAATAGAATTCATAGGGGTGGTAAAATCCATCGATTACATATAAGTTAAAATAAAACATTCATTTTTTCCACTTTATAATGACTGTCAAATCATTCTATATAATGTTTGTAAAATGTTTTATTTTCAAAACCATTGACTGAATTTAAAAATACGAAAAAATTGATTTGGTTTATTTACATATAAATTAGTTAATAAAATAATTCTATTATTATAAAAATGGATAAATTTTTTTTTGGAAAATAATTTTTTTATATCATTTATGATAAGGCTTTTATGGTAAAGTGTCCCTTTGGATATGATAACTGTTGAACCAATGAAACATAGAATGAAGGAACATGTAATTTATTTTTATATTATTTAATTTCACAATGTGATGATAAAATACATTCATAATTTAATATTACACACTACCCAAAATTAAATATGTGGGGATATTTTCTTATGTCTCAATAAATGGGAATGGAGACTATAAATCACATACTATAGAAATTTTCTATCATCATACATTAATTAATTTCTAAATACTAAAATGTTATTATTTATTTAATATATTATAAAAAATTTAATTTTTATTCCATTATAATTATCCATTTTATATCATTTATTACCATATTTTTATTAGTTACACTGTCATTTATGTTTACATCAGATGTTTTAAGAACATTCAATTCATAATAAAAAAACAAAATCAGTAGGATTATTGTGGTAAAACTAGGTAATGATTGAATAATTTATAGAATAATAATCATGAAATTAGAATCATTTTTATAAATTAATTCTAAATTTAAAAACACACCATGAAATATAGTTATAAAAAATTAATTATGTTATAATTAAAGAGTTTCTAGTTCATTCGTATGCATGGGTAACATTTTGCTTTTCAATGAAAATGATATGAAGAAGGTATGTATTATTTTAAAATTATAAATTTTTATAATATCATAAATATAATTTTATATCATTAAATGGAAAAATATATAATATCCATCTAACGTGGTGACAAAAAGCGGCTCACATCGCTGTCTAGAGGTGGTCATCTACACATACACATAAAGAACATTATTATTTTATAGTGGATATAATATTAAGAAAATATATGATATATTAACTAAAAAATGATAATTATGTTATTAATATCATATAATTAAATTAAATACATCATTAAAACAATATTAAAAATAGATGTGATGGAAAATGGTGTAAATTAGTTTGTGAGTCAATAGTCTGTAATACACAAAAACAATGGTTCCATTTCCCATTAAAGGGAAGCAATTAATAGTTTATAGTTAATTAATTAACATGATAACATCTTAGAAATTTGTTGTTATGTATATTACAATATCAAATTTTATATACTATTTTTTAAGGTAGAAGAAGAAACAATACTAAAAAATTCATTGAAGATCTATAACTCTTATTCGAATAACCTCCTTTGGTTTAAAAATTAATACCTCTTTAGTATTTATTATAATAAATAAATATACCCTCTATAATGTATGGATTTATATTTTTAGGGGATTATAGTGGGTGTTAGATGAAATATAGTGATAAAAAGGTGGATAAAAAATAGTACTGGAGGTTCCCTTTTATAAGTGAGGGGAGGGGTACTCCTGCAATTTTCCATAACATTAATATATTATAATGTAATATGCATAGACACATCATTCAAAAATGGAATTATTTGAAGTTCAATAGGATATAGGATTTATATGAATATAGAAAATTGTATTTATACAATTATTTAGACCAATTTAACCCATGTCCCTTTTCTTTAAACCCTCATTACTCCATTCAATCCACAATAAATGTAACACATTTTTCAATCAATAAGGGTTGCAAATTTATTTATATCTTATACATTAGATCATAGATGACAAATGGATGAAATTTTAGACAATTTCACAATACACGTTTCCAATTTTATTATTTTTATGATTTTAAATGATTTTAAAACATATTATAAAATATAAAATGTAGTTAATGTCATTTTGTGAAATATTCATATATTTTGACTTTATTAACATGAAGACAGATATATAATTAACATATAAACAATTTAGAAAATAATTATAAATTATAATTTACTATAAAATTTATATGAGACTATAAGTATTCAAGATATATTATTTTTGATGTTTCTAAATTCATTTATTTTAATTTTTCTACTACATACACAAGACTTGTATTAGCATTATATATGAATTTAAGGAAATTTTATAATAAATAAAAATTTTGAATAAATTTCCATCATAAAAAAGATTTATTATTCTTAAAATAATTTATATTCATGAAAAAAAATATTGTTATATCTTCAAAAACATATAATATAAATTTTATAAAATGATGGTGATACTTTTTATTTTTATTTACAAAAAATTTTATATAGGCCATTATCCAAGAAAAAGGATCCATGTGGCCATATATTAGAAACATAGATTAGTATGTATTACCTATACACATATAATTGGGTAAGTCTAATTGTTAAGTTTATTTTTATTTCTTTTCACAATAATTTTGGACTTAATTAACATTATTTCTTATTATACATTGGTTATAACTATTTACCATAATCACTATTCATATAAACCAACAATTATGTTAATCATATTAAATAATATTAATTAATTTAATTCTAAATATTTAGTTCATTTATTAAAATTCAATTCATGGAAGTGGTGAAAATAAATTTAATATTAAACTCAAAAAATATTACAAAAAATGATTGCCCAAAAAATTGAATTATTAATTATGAAGAAATATAAAACCAAAAAAAATTATTTAAATGACATTAAATAGATAAAGTATAATATAATTGAGCTATTTTTTGTATTAAATAATTACTAATCAAAATTTATCTTTATAAATGATTGAAATTAAAAATATAGTTTCCAAGAAAAATTATTATTAGTCACTATTCATTGAAAATTCAAACATTTTGAAAAATTTAAAAACATATATAATATAATATTTTGTTTATTATTTAAAAAACGAATTTAAATTTTTTAAATAAATTTTAGATATTTTTAATAAATTAATTATTTTATTTTCTCATAAAAAGAAATAAAAACTCTCTTGAGGAATTAATGTATTCTTAAACCATAAATTAATTTTACTAAAAATTGAATTCTTATTTCATAATAATTTGTAAATAAATTTTTATTTATTGGGACCCTAATATGTTTTTTCATAACTTCGTTATTCCTAAACATAAATAAAAATATAAAATCAATGTTATAATAGTCATATTTAAATAATAATAAATCATAGTTTCTTTAAGCTTGGTGTTGTGTGTCTTGTATGCTTTCAAATATAGTGTTCATCTTTTAAAACCTTGGGGTGATACATTTTTTTTAATATCAATATTGTTCTCTTTATATGGAAAAATAAATTGGTTTTATCTGATGGGACTATCAAATTTCCCCTTTCTATATTTCCAAATAATATTTTTTTATCAATTTTATGATTTGGGTTTTTAATAATTTTATTTTTTATAATAATAAAAAGTAATTTCTTAGAAAATTCATATATGTTATCTTCCCCACCACATTTCCTCAGGAAAACATTTATGTATTTTTCATGGCCCTATTATTTTAATTTCATTTTAAGTAGTTAGAGAAATATGTTTCCTCTTAAAAAATAACATTTTAAAGTGAATCATGACATCATTTTTTTATGGAATTATTAAAATTTTATAAAAATTCTTTCATGAGTTTGATTGAATTTTATTCTTTATGTTAAATTTTTTTAACTCTATATGAGTTATGATTTAGGTATTTATTCTTAAATCCTCTTATATTATTTTATTATTATTTTTAAACTCTTGGTTTCGAACAATCTAATTCTTGATCCCTTTGTATGTGATACAATTGAAAATATTATTCATAAAAAGATTTTGTTCATCTATGTCAGCAAAATTCAAGGATATTAAATTAAAGATGTGAAATTTAATTTTAATACCATTCACCATATTTATATAGATGTCTCTTGATCATGTTATTTTTTTATTAACAGGGGAATACAACAAAACCATGTATGTTTATTATTACAACAATGATTTTTATTGATTTCTATGGAAATTTGGCTATAAAATAAGCTTATATTCATTTCTTGATACTTTGAATTCATTTTACATATTTACTGAAGGTAAAGGCCCAAAATATCACCTCTTGGTATTAATAGGTCCCATGACACAAACATGCTTCAATAGTTTGTGTGTTCCCTAAAAATGTTTGTATGATGTATCAGTATGATGACATTATGGTAACATTTATAGTGTCAAAAAATATGAATTCTTTTATTATGTGTCTAGTTATTGTAATCTATGAATTTTTTTTATATTTTAATTAATGGATTTATTTCAATATCTTTAGATTTTATATATCATATTACATGATTATAATTAATTTTTCCATAATATGCATGCATTTTTATTCAATGATATATTATTTCTATGTCTACTCTTACTTTTCATCTGAGATCACTCCATTATTTCTTTCTTTTCCCTAGGGTACCGAAAACCAATCATTGATCAATTTCATGAATAATATATAGTAAATAATAAATTTATCATTGGATTTTAGGTTGTATTTCAGTTTTTCAAATGTATTGTTATAATCATGTCTGTATCTAGTATCCCAAGGCTGCTAAACGGTGTGACCATTTTTTATTTAATCCCTTGTTGCATGAAGAAATGTAATTAATAATCAAATTTTGTGGGGTTAAATGAGTTGGGATGTTACATTTATTGAAAATAATTAATTAATATAAAATTTTATTTTTAGGATTTTACAATTTTGATAGGTGAAAATGAGGATATCCAAGCATTGGGAACTCTCACATGTTCTCACTAAGAGAAGAATGAATTTACACCAAAAGGATTTAAGAGACATAAGATATAACTAGGTACAATTTTAGGAATAAATTTTTGGAGGTTTACCCAACCATGGGGTTATCTAATACATATCATATATATCCCAAAAGGCATGGGACTGTACCAATATAGTAGTAATAAAATATCTAATTATATATATAGGTTAAGATAATAGAGAGAAACATATTTAAATAAATGTTATTTAATTTAATTTATTAATTTTTGGGTTTATATATGGAAATAATATTATATATAGTTCTTATTTAGTAGAGGATTCTAGTTCCCCATGTTTTCTCTTAAATGGTACCCTAACAACACGACCATGCATCCTTACCTACAACAGTCTCTAGGGGGAGGGTGGATCCCTGGTCGTGCCTCCTCTACCTTATGATAGGGTTCCTATCAATCTCTCCACTCCCAATATACTTACATCATTTTCTATCATCTTTCTATGTCTGATGGTTTGAAAGTTTGGAAACAGAGTCCTGATATTTCCATCATCTATATTGGAATTCTTGGAATAATCTACCCTTTATCACCATTCATTGGTGTCTTGCTTTAGTATATTTCTTCTAGCTATATATTATTTTGATAGATTAGACAACTCCAGCTAGGTGTTAAAGTCTCATGTATTGGTAGGTCTTCTCAAATATAAGCATATTTTGATTAGGCTTGGAAATAAAAAGGATCTCTCTCAATCCTAGAAAAAAATTAAGTGAATGGTTGATGGATATTGGTTATTTATTTTCTAATGGTCCTATGATTTCCATATAGACATGTCCCCTCGAAAAAAGTGATTTTAGAAAGTATTCCTTTTTGACCACTAACATATTGAAAACCCAGTATTCTGTGTATGATTGAAAATTTAGTCAATTGATTCTTGTTCTTTGAAAAATTTATTATAGTTATATGACATACCATTGCTTCGTATATCTATGTAGAGGTCGATGTGTCTAAACCTCTGATTGATTCTGCATGTATTGAGGTTTTAGAGTAATTAATAAGTACATAGGTGGTACATTTTTAATCATGTTGTCAGTTTTTTCTTCATGATAAGAGGATCAGACACCATATCCATGAATTTTATTGAGTTTCTAACAAACAAAATATATTTTATTATTTCCATATAGTAGTTCCCAGTATCATAGGTAGTATTGTTTTACTAATTTAAGGGAATTTGTCTCTCCCTGCCATAAGAGTTTCAATACAAGGTGGCTTGTCCTTCTATAGAATGGGGTGGTGGATGAAATATTTAATATTGGTCATTCATTTATATAAGTTACTCTAGATCCATGTATGTAATATTCCATGTTTGTGCATCCTTTTCTAGTTCTAATCAGTTGACCTGGGGAGAATTTTTCCCAACCAGTCACAGGCATAAGAAACATGTGTTGTTTTTAAATCATCATCAGATATCATGATGATGATGAATGTTAATAGATGAAAGAAAATTATTTGGGTGCAAAAAACCTCTTTATTAGCCATAATATATATATAATTCAAACTCAAAACAATTTCATGGAAATATATAATGATGGGAAGAATTCAGAAGAAGGGTATAACTAAGAACATGAAAAATAAAAAGAGGAAGGAAATAAGGGTGGTTTCATGGATGAAAATTATTTAGATTAGGAGCATGATACATACACATTCTTTTATGAGAGAAAGTAGGAGTCTAAAATGGGAAATTTTAATCTAGATGATATAAATAAATTAATGAAAATAGTGGTGTAATTAGTGGGATTTAACAAGACAGTATACAGGGAATGTGCATGGAAAGAAAATTCATCCTTAACCAGGCCCGATGTCATAAGAAAAGACAAAAAATGTCTCCCGCATCTAAAATTATCCCATGAAGTCACTAAAAACCATTACAAGAAATGAAAGTGCAACCCTACCATGAGATATATATCCAAACAACCATTATTGAGGAACTAAAAAAATATACCATGTGGATTAATCATTTATAAATAATTTATCTAGGAAAATGAATTCTTTCAATAACAATTATGCATTGATTCTATTGAGGAATTATCTATAGCTCATACCCCCCCCCCACCAAATTGACTATGTGGGATTGCATTAGATTGTATGAGGAGGGATTTCTTCTGGTACATGCTGAATTAGGTGAGAAATGGAATGATTTAGAGCATAATTGAATTTCCTAGGATATTGATCATGACCATTTCCTTATCTATGATAATATGGTGGTTGAGAATCTTATGACTGATGACATTGATTAGGGTATCCGACTTTATCCTAGAAATTATATAGCAGATCTATTCTAAAAATATATTAGGGGCCTCCCCATCTGGAAGAGTAATGAGGTAGATTGGATTTTTTTTTCATCTAGAGCATGAAATCCTAAGGTATCATCTTCCATTCTCCTAGATGATGCTGAATTTTATTAGTATTTCACCATGTTTTGGATCTAGATTTCCTGATAGTAGTAGCTACATCTAATTTTTTGATTTCTCTATTTTTTGTATAATGATTTGTGTTCGGTATTTTTGTGAGGCTTCCCAGTTAACACCAAAAAGTGGTTTCTCTTTAAAAATTAATCTATTAGTAGATAGTTATATTTTTTTGTCATGTTATTTATTTTGATAATTATTTCATTTTTTTAAAAATGTTTCATCAAATGTTTTTCTTAATAATAATTTTTTTCCAAGGAGATAATACAGTAAATCAAATTAAAAGGAATAAGGGTAAAAATACCATTCTAAATAATAGACTTAAAATGATTGGAGAAGAATATTTGAAATTTATGTTTCACTAACTCAACTAACATATGATAAGAATTATTGTACTGAAATAAGGGAATGAACAATTTATCGGTAGATAAAAATATAAATAGTCAATATTTTCTTGGGACATAATCAACCATTATATGGTGCATCCTTAGATGTTATTATTAATAATGATTGGACAAAGACTTTGGAAAAGATATTTTATGTTTTGGGTATATAAAAGTATTAAAATGTAACTCGTATATTTTTTATCTAGAATATGATGTTTATCCATGGGTGTCAATCATTATTTACAATATGTATAAGAAGATTATGAAAATAAGTGATTGACATAAAAATATATAAAAGATTCCTAAATTAAAAATATGTAATATTAAGTGAACATATTTTTCTATATTCCTCAAATGTGAGAAAAATAATTTTTTTGAGTGCCTTATGTGGTCAATTAAGTGTTAGACATGTGATAAAATTTGGAATTTGATATGATGTAGTAATGACAAAAATAATTATTAGTCCAATAATTAGAAAAATGGTGATAATATATTTATTAAAGTTCTCATTTAATAGTGAAGTTAAATTATTGAAATAAATTATATGATTATACAAGTAAATGTATTTGGAAAATATTTGATGTTGAGAAATAAATTTAAATAATTAAGGTTTAACAAATTCATTTTCTATTATGGCTGAAGATATGGAAACCATTAATTTCATATAAAAGTTTTGAGTTAATTTTAATAATATTTTGGAATATTTTTGAAGTAAAAAACATTTTTAGATTATTATTAAATAATTTTAGTATAAATTTGAACTTATTATTTTTGGTAGTATTATAGAATAAGAAAAATCATGGATTAGTGTCAATGAAGGATTCATATGAATGATGTCTCAAAATTTATTATTTAAATAACTATAATGTAGTGATATTTTTATTTTATTTGTCTTGATGTAGAATTTTTTTTGATATAATGTCATTAAGTGGGAGAAATCGTATCCTTGATTGTAGTATGTTTATATTTAGATAAATTATATATTAGTCATAATTAAGTTTTTTCATAAATGCATTATTAAGTAATTTATTTAATTATTATTTATAGTATAATAATTCTAATGAAGGATTAATACAATCCATAAGATCATTATATGAATATTTTAATGTTTAAAAAAACTCCAAGATTGAAGTATTCCACATCAAAGTCCTCTCTGAGAATCATATAAAAAATATAATTATTTAACAAAGGAAAATAAATATAAATTTGGTAGGCATTTTGATTAACAAATTATAATATATAATGTAATATCTGAAATAAGTATGTAAGGTCATTTAAATAAAAAGTAAGTGTAATATTACCACTTGTGTTGTAATTATATGATGGTTCAGTGTAGACACTAGAAGAAAAAATTGTATGACCATAGAAATTACAATTATATGATACATAAAATAAGTGGTAAGTTACCCATTATATAACCATCTATATAAATGTAATATTAATAATTATATATACATATCATAAAAAAATATAATTATAATTAAATAATGTTAAATAATATGTTTTATTTCATGTTTAAGTATATTTATTTAACATGATTTCCAATTTTGGTATATTTGAATAATTGTTTAATATTATGAGAAAATAAATTCATTTCGTGTATATATATATATATTACTATTATCTAAAATTAATTATTTCATGGTGTGATACAATAATGTGGTTTTCAACTTAAAAAGGATATATGTTGTTTTAAATAGAATTATATGTTTAATATAATAATTTTTTTTTAAAAATCACAAATGAATTATAGATTTTTTATAAAACATTGAGTTAAATATTCGGAATAATCAGGTAAAATTAGATTGATATTATTTTTTTAAAAAATTAATAATAAAAATTCATGAAAAAAAATATTAAATGTGTAGTATAATTAATATTTATATTGAAAAAAGTTGAAAAGATTATAAATAATATTTTTATACTAATTAAGGATCATGTTTCATTAAATTATTGATTTATAAAGAAAATATTATAAATCAATGCCATTATAAGTTGAGTGGAAAATTTATAATCATTTTGGGAACACTTGATTACAATTTATTTTAAAAAAATATTACTTTCAATTCAAATTTAATTTTATTATTAATTATTCAATACATATAATGAATGATTAATAATTTGAGAAATTTATGAAATATGTTAGAGTATGTGAGATATATAATTTTTGTTAACAAAAATATTCATGTATCATTTAATTATTAGTTTAATAATAGAGTTGAATTATATTTTAAAAAATTTAGAATTAATGTTTTATTTGATCATAAAATAAATTATAAATATGTGCTTAGAATTTTTTGGATTATATAAAAATTTTATGAAATGTGATAATATAAATGAATTTTCTTTCAAAGATAATGCATTAAATATTATTTTTGATAGATTAAGTAAAAAAAATTAACTCCTTATTAAAATATGAGTTTGATTTCAAATTTAACATCACTACATATAAGAATATATCTATATAAATTGATATATATTATTACATAAAACCTATATAATGTTTATTACATAAAAGTATACATAAAATATAATATTTTTATTAGAAAAACTATATAAATTTATTATATTTTCACAAAAATATTAACATGTCTTTAAAATGTTGATTTTATGCTTGGAAACATGTTAAGTGTCAAAATGGTACATTAATTATAATATCGATTGGGTACAATAATTTTAAATTCATTTATGTGATACATGTGAGGATTAATTATAATTCTGGAACCTATATTTTCTAAATGGTACCTGAGAAAGTTGTGATACTAAACCTTATTCTCCCCTACCCGTATACTAGAGGTCTCAAATTAGCATAACGTGACTAAAATAGTTTTGTTTAGACTAAATCCAGAAATGTAAAACTTATGGTTCATTCCCTAATCTAATGAAACAAATTCAGTAATCATCTATATAATGAACTTCCCAGAAACCTATAGATGTTACCTAGGATAATGGAATGACCCTTTCTTCTGGTAATATAAATAGTAAAATGTCCTTATGATTTATAAAAAAGGAAGAGTCTTAGAAGTATATCTATATAAATTTAAATGGAAAACATTAGTTGTTGATATCTTATTAATTATATTCACATTGGATTCCAATTAATGAAGTTTAAAACCTGTAAAATAGATTGGAGTTTAGGGGATATTTCAAGAGTATAATTTCTTGTTGTAAAAATATATCTTACCATGTGATAAAGAATAAAGTCATGACACAAGTCGTAGAGATTTGAACAATATATCATAAAAAGGATTGTTTAACATATATAAGGTTTCTTAATTAGGGTGCAAGAATAATGTCACTGTTGATTTATGTTATTAGAAATTGGTATTGTCCCGTATATATGTTTTATACATGATACATAAGAGATAAATTATGTGTGTGTTTTATTTATTTTAAAATTTTGAATAACTCTATAAGTCATTCTAAAATTAAGTAAGTCACACCGTGAAGAGTCATTGGTATATTTTGATGGTTATTATTCATTGGAAATCCTGACACCAAAGAAGAGGATAACTCCGTAACAAGGTTGGGGGTTAACGATATTTAGAATTTTATCGCACACTGATAAAAATTTTATTCCATGGGTAAAGGAACCAATCCATTTCATCTAATATGGGAACGTTTTTGTTCACATTTATTTAGATACATGAGTCAACATTAATCCATGATGTCCTATAACACACAATGAAGCAATATGTTGTCAAATAATAATACTAAAGGAATCACTATTTCATGTCCTAGGAAACATTACCACACTATTATTGATGAAATATGGTATTTTAAAATATTAATAACATGTAGCTATCATGATGGTTTTTTCATTTCATTAAATATATATTATCAATCTATTGTAAAAATTTACTTAAAAATTGATGGAATTTAAATAGATAGAGGTAGAAGTGGTTTGAAAAAAAACAACAAATTAGAAATTTAATACTTCAAAGTCATATTAGGACCATCTCTATAGAATAATGATATATATATATATATATTGAAAATATAGGATTTCAAGAACATATAATGTATATTGAATTATTTTTCTAATTTATTGAATATCTAGTATTAATGATTGAGGTGATATTGTATTTAATTATGTTATGGATCAAGACTATATATTTTGAATTTTTTGGAATATCAATGTTCATTGAAAAATGGATATCTAATCCCCATGAAGAACAACCACTGTGTATTAGTGTGTAAAACTCAATTATTATATTTGTTAGTTTGAACTTCATGTTGTCAATATATTTTCTAAGACCCAATTATAATGCAATTATAGGAAGAGTTGAAGATTTCATGGACCTTATTTAAGGGGTAAGTGTGTCATAAATATTTCAATATAAATAAAATGGAGTAGTGATTATTTTGAAAATTAACACATCATTTATATGATCACTATTGATGAATCTTATTTGAAGTGACCCATGTAGAATCATAGTGTTTTTAATTATTTATTTTCTCATCATTTGGTTTTTTCTGTCTATGGTCATAATGAAATTTTCAATTTGACTTTGAAAACAAAAAGAAAATATCTAATTTTATTAATATAAGAAAACATTTCAATTCACTTAAATTTTCCCCTGATAAAAGTATACAGTTCAACCTTAGGTTATATAAAGTGGTCTTAGAGACATGCGTTATTCCTTGATTCTATTTGAAAAACATTTCTTAATTGAGAATATCATGAATTCAATAGTATCAACCCTATTTCTTGGATGAAATTATCATATGTTGATGAATATAATTATATCTCATTTCTGATATATATGTCTTGATATTTACTCAGTGGTAGTTATAGAATTAGTGTACGTGATTCTACTAAAATGTTAATGATTAATGAAAACAAGGAACAAGTTATTGATTGTCTTAATTCTTCACATGCATTTGTGTTAAAATTTTCAAAATATATTTTAATGAATGTTATTAGTTTCAAAACAAAAAATATAATTATGTAATATTTTCTTAATATTAATGAGAGGGACAAAAAAATGATCAAGGATATGTAATAGATTATTCAAAGCATATTTTATTATTTGAATATCAATTGTTGTAAAAACATTATCAATTTATTCATTTTTATTATCTATATGGTTAGATAATCTTTGGATATGGTAATGAAATGAAGTGATATGATATTTTATTAAAATTAAAAATAGATATTACCGAAAATTAGAATATAAAATTTTTTTCACATGAAGATGTATATATTTTGGAATTATCACTTGATGGTCAATAATGAAAACCTGCTTCATATTTATTTTGAATTAAGTGCACTATATATTTATAACATTCATTTAAGGAAATGTAATTCAATTTATTCGAGATCTGTAATATTTTGGACAGTATAATTGTATATAATATCAATGATGATTTCTTAACTCTTGTGGTGTTGGGAAAAAATCCCTTAAGGTAACATCACAACATTTTTGGGTTGGTTGAGTTTGTTGAAAAATAAAATTTTGAAATATTGTTGTGGATTACAGGGAAATTATTGACATAGTATTTTAACAATGATCAATGGAGAAGAAATTAATTCTATAGAAGCGGTGTATAAATTTTCATGCACAAGGGGAAGAAATGGATTCTATGGTTCACTAGTTATTTTTTGTGAAGGATCAAAGAATTATGAAGGAAATCTTTATGATTTCAACAATCATCATGAAAAGTGGAATTCCATAAAGTCGTAGTAAAAATATAGAAAAGGAATGAATTTCATTAAGACTAGATTTTTGTGAATGGTGGTTCATGAAGGCTTGAATTTTTATTATTGTGATCTCTACAATTACGAAAATCATTGTGAAAAGTGTATTTCAATGAAGGCAAGTCAAAATAGGGAAAATACTTGAGTTTTGAGATGAATGGGTGGTCATAAAGTGTGGTTTGTGAATATTTGAAGGTTTATAATGGTGGTATTTGTGTTTACAAACAGGCTTCCTGACCCCCGAGAAGGTTTTTGACAAATCTCTCTCAGCTTATAATGAGCCACTGAATTTGGAAATTTTCATGGAGGTTTGTTAAATAGGGAGCATCGTGAAGGAAATTAGGGAGCTTCACAAAATGGTGATGATGTAGTTGGAAGATTTTGGAATTGGTGGAATACCTATAAACAGGTCTCTATGACCTTTAGAATAGTAACAAGACTTAATGAAAATATTAAGGCTCCGGATTAGCGAAGGTGTTTGCAAAGATGGTATGCAAAGAAGTTCATGAATTCTTTAATAGTCTACTGAATGTTCTGAGATTTGAAAAATAGAATTTCTTCATGATGGAAATGTGATTTTTGAGAAATTGAAAGAGATTCTTGAGGATATAAAATCCAACAAACTATTTTATGTTTTGTGAAAGTAAATGAGTTTCTAGATGAATGTTTGATCTTCCTGAAGGAGCTTCTTTAAGAGATTCCCAAACGAGCTTCAAAAAAGGGGGATTTCTGTGAAGGTAGTGTGCATCTCAAAAATTATTTGAAAGGTGTTTCCTAGTGAATATATGTTAAAATTATATTCATTAGTGGATGAAATTTGGACTTCAATAGGGCATCAACATACAATGGAGGATGAATTAATTTGAGATACTGAAGGGACTCAAAAGTCTATAAAATGTGAAGGGATCCCTTCCAAGAAGAGTGAACAAAGGAAGAGGAAGACGGTGATCTGTCCCACTGATGGTAAGCCAGAGGAAGAAACATAGGGAGTGACCCTTTATAATGTAGCGAGAAGGCCCTAAACTATCTAAAGGCAGTGATCCGGAGTATAGAATATATATCCTGAAACATGAGCTTTAGTGGATTTGGTACATCGACACATCATCGTTGTATACTCCTTGGATGTAGCCCAGTGGGGTTAAACCAGGTAAAAATATATATTTCTATATTCTTGTATACCTTCATTACTTTCAACGCATCATCATAAGATAAAGAAGAAAATAAGAGATCAGCATAGACACACAAGTCTAAAAAAAAGTTACCCTTATAATTAAAAGGTCTATAACTATTGGGGAAGGAAAAATTTAGAAATGAATATCCATACTCGGATTGACCACCCTCATAGGGTATCCAGGACCCTTTTGGACCTAATAATTGGTATTAGAGGGTATGATTCATTTATTAGAGTTTTTTCTCTGACTTGGTTCAATTGAATGTTAAAGTTAAATATTCAGGCTGCTCTTGTCATGGTGTATCATGGAAAATGGAATAACTTTACATAAGAATCCAGATTCTAGTGATATTACTCAGAAAAGAAGTGTCTATGGAAAGAGTGTGATTCAATTGAAGCAATCAAGTAGTAAACAGAATAATGATTTGGATAAATCATATAGTGAAAATACATACTTCTTCAATGATGCCGAAGGAATGAGTTAAGAAACTGATAATCCAAGTGATGATATAACTTCTGATGATGAATAAACTCTAAAAAGGAAAAAAGTGGATGTTTTCCATAAATCTAAAGAAATTTGGATTCAAGTACTGGAAATTGAGGTAAACATGATAATAGGATAAAATCAAAGGATGGATTATTTGGATACTAACCTGATGGATAATATTGATTACAAATCTGAAGAACTACAAAAGATATATAAAAATATAGAAAATTATAAATCTGATGAAAAGGGAAATAATATGAACTCAAATAACTTTTAGAATCTGAATGCCGGAAGTGATGATCTTTCCACCTAGTTTTCTAAACTAGTTCAGAATAACCAAAGGCTAAAAAAAGAGAAAGTTTGTTGTTTTGATTCTATTGCTCAAGGAAAATTAAATATAAAAGAGAAAAGTGACATGGTGGATAAGATCACAAGTGAATTTGAAGATGATATGAGTAGATGGAATAATCTCAATAAATAACATAATGCTCAACATGAATCAAGGGATATGAAGATTCAATATTTGAGAGAAGATATGGAATTAGTGATGAATGTATTGGTGAAATCCAATGCCAAAAGAACGCATGAAATGAAGTATTTCTTGTACTTACTATTCAATTATCCTTCAGTTGGGGATGATGAATTGAGAAGAAAATATGGTATTGGATATGATGATCCCCCTCCATGAATGAATGGAAGAAAAAGGTGTATAGTTTTATAGATAATAAAAATACTACAGGTGTTGGTGACAGACCTAAAATTTAATTTACAAGAAGTAGTGATGGCATGTTCTATTTATGTTGAACTCATGGTTGTACATCATTTTTTTGTTCAGATTCTATGTAATACATTTCATGCTTTGAAGAAAGAAATATTTCTGAAATTATAAATAAGCAGAAGCTTCTTGAAAAATATGAAATAAAATTATACTATATGAAATTCATTATAAAGGGAAATTATTGTGGAGGACATGGAAACACCGTGAGTAAGTGTCAAGAAGCCTAAGGGCTTAATATTAGAAGGACCCATTTTGAATCAACTTCTAAGTTGAGAAATAATGAAATGAGTTATCCCTTTAAAAGAAGGTGTTTTATATGTTCTGATCATGGGAATTTGGAAAGACATTACAGCAAGAAGAAAGTAGGGATGGAAAAGGAACCCAGAAGGATATCCCCATCACAGGCAGTTTATACCAAAAAAATATTATACCAGATGACAATAGGTTAAAATGAAAATAGTTTTAAAACCTCTGAGAAATCATAAAGAGCTCAATGAAAGGTGTATCAATTTCCTCATCTATTACATTCACAACAACTCCCTTGGAATGAACGTGAACAAATCTAGAAGAAAAAATGAATGGATACATGAATTGTGAGATATAATAATGTAAGTTAAGTGGAGGAATGAGAAATATCCCTCCAATGGGAGAAGAAGCAAGAGCAGGAGATAAGTAGAGATATTCCTTCTCAGAGAAAGATTCATGAAAAATGGCATTCGGGTGGATTCTCAAAGAATGAAATTTATTCTAGTTGGTATAAAACAAAAATTTTAAAAATGGCCAGACCCATAGAACCCAAATATCCGAAGAAGACTCAAAATATGGGTAAATAATTTTTAGTCATAAGGCCATAAGTGTTAAACTTGACTGGTTAGTTGGAACAACCAGAAAAAGAGTATAGTGCTTTGTAAGAAATCAACCAAGGGTTGATCCATCATGATCAACCACAATCCCATTCTTGAGGATTATAGATAATCGACTCTTCGTAAATGTATACATGCTATTAACTAAGGTTCATGTTTTTCAGGTTCAAGGGATGATATGATCCAAGGGGAAGTTACGTCAAATGATGCAAAGTAGTGATGTTATGTGAACTAGTTACAAGATATAAAGAAGGAATCTAGAATAATTCCATGAAAGGTGTTAATGCTATATAGATGTCTTAGACTGGTAGAATTAATTGAGTTCAATGGAGAGTGATTGTGTTATTAACTTTATCTATTGTTTCCTACACTGAGTTCAAGCTTAGTAGGCATAAAAGTTTAGTTGATGGATCGTTGCAAGGTTCCACATGAGAGTAAATGACATAGGATTAGAAGAATTATTGTGGGTCTAAATAGTGGTCCCAACAATAGGAAGAGTTGAACATCATAGGGGGAGAATTAAATCTCCAAATCTGGTGCAAGATATCAATGGTATCACAAGTATGGAATGGTACATTCATTTTGCAATCTAAATATGCCAAGGAGGTTTTGAGAAGGCCTGGAATGAGTATTTACATGGAGTTAATGGATTTGGTGGATACATAGAGGAAACTTTTATTGGATGATTAAGGAAAAGTGGTCAATGTCATAGAATACATATAGATAATTGGAAGTCTATTATAATGGTATACATGAAGATCATTGTTTTTCTCACATGTCGAGAAGTGTTGTATTAAAGTAATCCAAACAAAATCCATATTCTTATAATGAAAAGAATAGTTTTGTATATTAAAGGAACAATGGATTTCAATTTGATGTATAAACACAAATCTTAACTAGAGCTATTAGGATATATAGATGCAGATTAGGCCAGTTCAACAGATGATTAGAAATCAACATCATGAAGTGATTTATATCTTGGTGTATTGTGTATTTCTTAGCTCAATGAGAAAGAATATTACATTTTATTGTGCATAGCATATGCTTAGTATATTTAGCCCACTCAAGATTACACACAGTTAATGTAGATGAATCACCATCTTGGTGACATGGGAGTTAAAGGGAAGTCTCATATCAGAATCAATTGTGATAATTCAAGTGTTAAAAATCATTGAAAAACTCTAATCCATCACTGAAGGACTAATCACATTGAAATAAAATATCAATTTATCAAGCAGAAGGTAGAGTAAGAGATTGTGAAATTTGAGTATGTGCCTACAAAACTATAAGTTTTAGACATTCTGATAGAGGCCTTAACTAAAGAGTCATTTTAAAGGAATCTATTAGATCTAAGAGTTTGGTCAACTCCCCACACTTGAAAATGTGTGGATGTGGGAACACCCCTCTTCCTTAAGGTATGATGTGTTTTTCTATATTGTACTGATCTATGATCGATACTCAATTTTAGATCAAAAAGGAGAGACCTTTGGGATTGTTGACAAAGGGGGATGAATTGTTGGTGTTAAAAGGGAAAAATATCTTGGTCAATAGATGGTGAGAAGATGATAGGTGGTGTAGTGAGATAGTGGGAGAAAAATGATAGAGGTAGTATTAAATATGACATTTCTAGAGGTGATTGATAAAATGATACATATAATGATAGCTGAGGTTCGTGATAAAATAATAAGAGTGGTTTTGGAATGAAATGAAGTGTTTCAATGATGAACATTACATCTTACTCATGTTTCTCATGTTGGGCACTGCTCATGTGGGATTAGAGTGTGTCTGGTAAGTCATTGATCACTATCTTAATTTAATGATGAAAATTTTGGTTGAAGTGGATAAATCCATAAAGATGTATAAAATTATGAAAGAGTTGTCAATAAACCCATAGGGGGATATTGTTGGCAAACAATTCCACAATGTATCATCATTAGTTATTTTGGTTGATTATTTATGTTGACAGGGGAATATGCATGAATTTAATGAAGTCTATCATTTCATGAAGAGTGGTTCATGAATGTGTGAATGTTTTTTATGGTGATCCTTGTAATTATGAAAATCATTGTGAAAAGTGGATTTTCATGAAGGCCAGGTCCAAAATGGAAAAGGAAAGATTTTTGTGAAATTTGTTTTCACAAAGGGTGGTTCATGAAGACATGAAGATTTCTAATGGTGGTATATATGGTAACGAACATGCTTCATGAACACTAGGAAGGTTTTTATTGGACATCTCCAAGGTTACAATGAGTACCGTCAATGGGAAATTTTCATGGGGCTTCGTGAAACTAGGAGCACCATGAAGGAAATTAGGGAGCTCCATGAAATTATGATGACATGGCTGAAAGGTTATGGAATTAATGGAATTCCTATAAATAGGCATCCAATACCTTCAAAATAGTAGCAAGACTTAAAAAATCATAAGGCTCTGGATTCAAGAAGGTGTTCGCGAAGGTGGTATGCAAAGAAATTCCTGAGGGCCTTAAAAGCTAACCGAATGTTCTAATATTTTTGAAATAGAATTGATTCTCAAAGGATCAGTGATTATTGCGAAAAGTAAAGAGATTAACCAGAACTATAAAAGCCAACTGACAAGTCTATGATTCATGAAAGTAAATGATTTTCATGAAGACCGTTTGATCTTTGTGAAGGAGTTTCATGAAGAGCTCTGCAAAGGAGCTTCGTGAAAAATGGATTTCCATGAAGGCAGTGTGCATCATGAAAAGTATTTGACAGGGGTCTCCCAATGAATCTATGGTAAAGTGATATTTATTGGAATCACCGGTATTGAGAATCCCAAATCATGTTTTCCATCCTTGATAATAATATGTAAATTTTATTATCATATTTTTAGAGTTTTTATCATGTACAAAGCATCTATCTTCAATATCAGGACTTTACTAGAATCAGTTTATAGTGTAACATTTTCTATGTAAGGGTTACAGTCGAAGGTTACTGTTAAGAGACTTTTGTCTAAAGTTCACTAGTATGGGTTACATTCAAGGTTACTATTCATGAACTTACCGATAGAGGTCATTGCTGAGAATGTCACTGTTGAAGACCTTACTATTGAAGGTTTTTGCATGTTCACTACTGAAAGTTTATCACTCAAGAGCTTCTGTTATAAATTTACTGTTGAAGGTTATCAGTACATGGTTACTGTTATGAATCCTACCATTGGGATACTTATTGAAGAACACAGATGCAAAGCTACTATCAGAAGGTCACTATTGTCAGCCTACTGAAACAAGGTTATTGTTATTGAAAGTATGCAGGTATAAAGCTACTACTTACTTCTTACTAGTATAGGGTCACTGATGGATGTCTTCTAGTGTAATGATATTGCTTTCAACTTATTGGTATATGTTCACTGTTGTAAGTCTACCACATGATGTCTACAACTGATAGGTTCACCATTGGAGAAGCCTATTATTGACAAGTCTACCATTAAAAAGGATACTACTATGGTTCTACCGTTACCATTATACTGATATCATACTCTCAACTTTGTCAATTGTCTTAATAATAATATAACTATCACATCTATATAATTTAAAGTGTCTGACATTCATTAATAATATTGGAAGACATGTCAGAAACCGTATGAGGTACGAGGAAGACCGCACGTGGTGTGATCATTCCTCTAGAGGGCTCTGTGCAATTAAAAAGGAATACAGAGAAAAAAGAAAGTATTCCAAGGTGCGAAGAAAAGTGTGTTATAATACACCATATGAAAAAAGGGAATAAAGATGAACTCTCCATGTGTTCACTCTAATAATCCAAGGTATTCACGAATATCATATTGAAGAACATGCTCAATGTTGTCCTATTGTGCTTTATCAACTCCCTAAACCAAGAAGTTGCAAATTACAGTACCTAGACCCGGATTTGTGACTCTCTGTTTTGAAATCAACTTGAAGAGAAGGACTCAAACCTCTCTTTACTCATCCCAAAAAGTCCAGAGCTAATCTGCAAACACATAGAGAGTTCTAAACTCGACATTAATATATTTAGCTATATTGTGTTATCTTTTTATATTTTTTGAGTATTGTGTGTTTGTTACTCACACACACTATCTCCTATACTTAATCTGGTGGATACTAAAGATCCTCACTCTAAACTCTCTTTACTTATTTTTTCCACACATAACTGTGGAAGAATCTGGCTGTGGCTTGGTTTTTTGTTTTCCCATGAAGAACTATGCCAGTGGTTCGAAAACCTTGATAGTTTTTCAAAACAATTGTAAATCCCGATACAGGCTATGTATCAAATTTTAATATAAAATTCGTGGTGGTAGGTGATCACCAAGTGGAGAGGATTTTGTCTCAGCTTGAGAATCAACCTCTTTTCAAAATTGTTGCATGATTTACTTTCAAGTCTTTTGTTTTCCAATAATCTGGTTCTTATCTTTTCAAAGACAAAGAACTATTTTGTTTCAATCACTCTGATAGTTAGTATTGGTTTGTGTATGTATATGATTAATTTAGTAAATCTGTTTCAAAAGATGAATAAGTGTTTGCACTGATTAAACTGAGGACTAATCAACCTTTGAGAAACATGTTGAGCAATTAAACACTTACATCTCTATTGCCTTAACTAAATATTCTATTCTTATTTGGGGTTTTTAATCTCAATGTTTTTAATTGAAATTTTAACTAGAACTCAATTCACCCCCCTCTTGAGTATCCACTTTGACAATTTTTTGGTTTCAGTGGAGTTTTTATTTCCATGTTTTCTAATTCTTTTCAACTGTGATTTTAGTTGTATCTTTAATATCATATAATTTAGTCAAATCTAAATTTTTATTTCTTTAAATTATAATCAACTATGGATAATAGAGTTGAGGGTTCTACTACTAACAATCCACCTTTCTTTAATGGTAATAACTTTGCTCAGTGGAAATTAAAAATTAATATGTATGTAGAGAGCATGGGACCTGAAATCTGGGACACAACTGAAGAACAACATGTGTTGCATGCTACTACTAGAGATAGAAAGGCATGGATTATTTTCTCCTATCGATGGGTCAAAGTTCCGGTGCTCTGCTAATGTGCATAGTAGCACTCGGGTCGAATCCTCGGCGATGATACTTTGAAATAGTCGTTTGTTTTTAGTTGATTGTATTTTGATTAGGGGGGTTTGTTTGTAGAGCTTAATTGAAATGATTGATTGACTGTAATTGATTTAACCAATTTATAAATATTGGGGTGAGTTCATTATTAGGGAGTTAAGCTTGTGATATCCTTGAGCTTTGCTTTATATTGCATTTAAATTAACACCCACTTCACAAGTTGACATCGATTAGAATTCCTAAGTGTTAAAGATTTAATCCAAGCATTAACATAATTAGGATCTTAATCTAAATCAATAAGTGTTTATGGTAGTGTATTTGTAGTTCCGATAATCCATGGAAACCACATGCTAAACCAAATATTTCATTAATCCATGACAAATTAAGTCCAACATACACAATGTTAAATTAACGAATACTCATCGAGAAAATAATCTCAATCACGTAACATACTTAAATTGTAACTCAATTCAATTAGATATTTAATCCTCCATTTGGGTGTTTAATATTCTGGTTATAATAATTATGATGATAAATTAAGAATAGAAGAAAAAGAAAGGGATTAGAAAAGAGTGGTACATCGACACACACACACGAACGAGGATGATAATTAAAAATAGATTTTTGATTGAATAAGGAAGAAAAAGAAGGGAAAGGGATTCAAATGAATTTAAACTATTTTAAGAACATAAATATTAAACTACAGAAGGTGGATGCGAATAAGAGATATTAAAGAAGAAACTTGCATTAAAACAGAATTACAAAAGAAAGGACTTAAAAAATTACAAAAACGAAGAACATGAAAGTAAGTGAAAACAAAGAGAGGGGGAAAGGTATCTCAAGTGAAAACTTGAGTATGAAAGATCCCCCCAAGCCTTTTTCAAGGCTTTGGCCATGACAATATGTTCTCTTCTCTTCTGAAATTCCAATCCTTTTGAAAGGAGAGGAGGGGAGAGTATTTATAGCCCAAGGAGTGGACTGTTTTCATTCCCAGTCTGTCCCTCCAATTGCATCGCCAATTTGGCTATTCATACAGCCGAGTCTCCGAATATCTCCTTCTTCAAAGTTTTAGATAATACCGTTTTCCGACTACTGTCAAATTTTGGAGGAATTTGGACAATTGGAGCCAATGTTATGGCTGTTTTATTAAACAAAGGTAAACTGTCCATTTCTATCCATGCATTTTCGATATCCAAAATTTGAAAGTGTTTTTGAATATTAATATTCCTTAAAATGCGAATTGTTTCTTCAACAAAGTCGGCCAACTATATATCCTCTTTCACACTGAAAAATACCAGCTCTACTTTATTCTTACATCATGAGATATGTCATGAATACTATAATGATTTTATTTATCGTCCAGAATGGTGGGCTGGACGTAAAAGCTTAATTTGGGACCCTTGTACTTAGATTTGGGCCTTGAAATTTTTATCCAAGATGAAATTTAGTGGTTCCAGAATTATGGTGGAGAGTTAATGTTTTTGGACTTCTGGATTGAGCCTAGTAAATCAATCTTCAAGGCTGGTCCAGTTTGTTCACTGATTCTTTGGTCTTGTTTGTGAGGACCATATGACCCTTCAAATGGTAGAATTGGCTCAAGGTACCTTCTAATGAAATGTTTTATATTGAAATTTTAATCCTAAAAAACAATAACCACACAATTTGGATCATTATAGTGATAGTTATTATTAAAACATTAAACTGACTCAATTGGACTACTTCTAAAAATGATCAAAAAATATACTTAACATTAAAACATTAATATTTCACACAAATTATGCACATTTCATATAAAATCAGAAAAGGGGAAATATAATAAGTCATGAAAATATTAATAACATAAACTCCCCCATAATTATTTTTGTGCATTTCTTCGTGTGCAACAAATATAAAAACATGACAAAATCATTTTTACTCACCAACAGATATTAAATTTTTTTTTCTCCAATTAGGGGAGGTTTAGACTATTTCACTCATCCATTTTGAATTCCACCACAAGTTGTTACAGAAACAATGTTCCAAAACTAATTCATTTTTTCATGCTTAAATTTAGAAATGGAAAATGTGCACAATCAAAACTCACACCTCTCAAGATGATAAAATTCATTTGTGGAGGTTCACTCTTTCACCAACCAAAAGTGAAAATCTTAGTGTTTGAAAAGAGCTCTCAGATTAAATCCCTATCCAAAGTGAAAAATAATCAAGAGGTATTTTTAAGGGGTTTTTCTGTGGATATGGGATGGTAGGAATATAATTTCCAAGAGATAGAAGAAGAGGGTTAAAATACCAACATAGAAAAAGCAATGCACATTTTTTTTGAAATAAAACATGGAAGGAAATGAAAACACATATTTACATGGGAATGATTGTGTGAATAAACACACAATAGAGGAAGAAAATATGAAGGTAATTAGAAGATGGAATATTTACAAAACAAAAAAAACTTCTCCCAATAAGTATATAATGCAAGTGTTTTTTTCTTTTACTTTTTTTTCATTGTTTTTTCGAATGTTGACCTTGAAACAGATCTCACACTCACATCCCAACCCATGTTTGATATCCTCATGAAAATAATTGTAATAGTTATAACAAGATCAATGTTTGAGGAAGGGTGATTTTTGACCTACCCAAGACACAACCCATTTTTTTCATTTTTTTTGATTTTTTTTTTATTTTGATTTTTTTTTTTGATTTTTTTGAAGACTTTTCAATATCATTTGTACAATACATTCCCAAATCCCCCTGAATTACAACATCCCCCCACCCCCACACTAAAATGGATGATTTCCCTCAAGAATATGATAACACACTTTAAAGTAAGGAAATGATACCCAAAAATGAAATCCATTCCCCCCCATACTTAAATTTCAAAAACATATGCAATAAAAATCCATGTTTATATTGCGTGGGATAAGGTATTGGGATTGTATTGTGGCTATAAAAGAAAAGGTTTTCATAGGCTTGAAGGGGCTTTCAAAAGGAGGATTAATGTACCAGAAATTGGAGGCTATTTGGCTATTGTGATTCTCATGTGGTTCCGAAAATGCCTCTATCATATTAATACACACTAAGGTAGGAAATTCAGCTCGAAGGTCCAAAAACTCAAGACTCAAAAATGGGGGTGAAAACACACATTTTGAAAATATGACCATAGGTGGCCATGGCATGAAAGCAAATGTTTGTTATCATTGTTAGGGAAAATCATTTTCCAAATAAAAAATTGAGCATTCAAAATGTGTTGGTTTTGACACAAAATTCTTTATCCAAAGTCATAATGAAAATAAGAAATGTTTTAGATGAAATCATGTCTGTTAACTCCCCAAAATGGTTGTACAAAATTTCAAAACTCGATGGTGAGTAAGCATGACTTATAATTTTTTTTTATTTTTTAAGTGATTGTTTTTTTGGTTTTTTTTTTGTTTTTTAGGTTTTTATTTTTGTAAAGATACACCCACACAAAAGATAAAGTGAAAAATAAAGGATTTTATAAAGAAAATGGTAAAAAAAATGAAAGAGAGAGGAAGGAGAAGAAAGAGGTAGATAGAGGAAAAGATAGAGAGAGTTAAAAGGGAAGAGGTGCCCCCTGGTTTGGATTTGGCGGGTCACATTCTCCATCTAGTGGTAGGTCGGCTAGAGAAGTTGGGGAGCTAGTGGAAGTAGATGTTGATCCAGGATTGTGCATCCTCTCATGGTGATGCTTTAACCGATGTCCATTAACAGTGAATGTCCTTTTGGAAGAGGGGTCCTAGTCTTGCACTCCACCAAATGGGAAAACATTGGTAATAACAAAATAACCTTCCCAATGAGAATTAAGCTTACCTGGGTTGAGTCGGAATCAAGAATTGAAGAGAATTACCTTTTCACCTTCATGAAATACCTTTCTCAGGATGTGTTTGTCATGGAGTACCTTAGCCTTCTCTTTGTACAGATTGGAATACTCATAGGATTCAAGTCGAAGCTCCTCCTGTTCATCCAATTGAAACAATCTTTCTTCACTAGATTTTTCAGAATCAAAATTAAAGGTTTTCACAGCCCAAAAAGACTTATGTTGGATTTCAACTGGTAAGTGACGTTCTTTACCAAAAACTATCCTAAAAGGAGACATCCCAATGGGTGTTTTATAGGCAGTTCGATAATTCCAAATGGATTCACCAAGTCTCCCAGGCCAGTCTTTTCTGGTGGGCTTAACAATTCTCTCAATTACCCTTTTCACTTCTCTATTAGAGAGTTCAGCCAAGACATTTATTTGAGGGTGATATGTAGTTGAAGGTTTATGTACAACCCCATTCTTTTTTACAAGAGCATCCATGTTTCTATTACAAAAATTGGTTCCTAAGTCACTGATCAAGGCATGAGGTGTGCCAAATATATGGAATATGTGTGTCTTTACGAACTCACTAACAGTATGTGAATCATCCTTTCTAGTGGGTTTGGCCTCAACCCACCTTGAAACATAATCGAATGCAAGAAGAATGTATGAGAATCCATTGGAAGAGGGAAATGGTCCCATGAAATCGATGCCCCAAACATATAAGATTTCACAAAAGATTAAGGGATTTTGGGGAATTTCATTTCTTTTAAAGATTGTGCCAAACTTTTGGCAAGTGGGACATTATTGACAGAACTCATGTGATTCCTTGAAGAGTGAAGGCAAGAAGAATCCAGAGTCTAGGACCTTTCGGGAGGTCCTTTTTGGTCCAAAGACGCCACCTCCGGGAAGTGAGTGATAGAATTCTAAGATGGAAGAATGCTCATTTTCTTCAACACATCTCCTAATTACCATGTCTGCCCCAGTTTTCCAAAGTTTATTTTCTTCCCAAAAATAGTATTTTGAATCACTTTTCAACTTCATTTTTTGTTCTTTTGAAATATTTTCAGGAAAAACACTAGAAACCAAATAATTTACAATTGGGGCATACCATGGTAAGTTTAGAGTGAGAGACGAAAGGTTCTCAATGTGGAATTCAGGATCAATGATTTCTGAATGAGAAGAATTAGAAATTCTAATCAAGTGATAAGCCATAGGGTTTTCTTTTCCAGGTCTATGTTTGATTTCAAGGTCAAACTCTTGGAGCATTAGGATCCATATTATTAGCCTCGGTTTGGAATCACTTTTCTTGAGTAAGAACTTAATAGAAGAATGGTCTGTGAAGATGATGATTTTGGTACCTAAGAGATAGGACCAGAATTTATCTAAGGAAAAAACCAATACTAAAAGTTCTTTTTCAGTGACAGTGTAGTGAGATTGAGTTTCATCCAATGTTTTTAAGGCATAATAGATGACATGAGGAATTATTTCTCTTCTTTGACCAAGAGCAGCCCCAACAGCTCTATCAGAATCATAACACATCAATTCAAAGGGTAAGGACCAATCTGTGGGTTGGATTATCGGGGCAGATGTAAGAGCAGTTTTGAGTTCAATGAAGGCTCTCTTGCAAACCTCATCAAAATGGAAAGAGACAACATTTTGGAGCAAACGAGAGAGTGGGAGAGAAATTTTACTAAAGTTATGGATGAATTGCCGATAGAAACCAGCATGACCGAGGAATGATCAGATGTCTCGAACATAAGTGGGTTGAGGAAGTGATTGGATCACTTTAATTTTGGCAGGATCAACTTCAATACCATCTTTTGAAACTATGTTCCCTAGAACAATCCCATTTTCAACCATGAAGTGACATTTTTCAAAATTTAAGACAAGGTTACACTTGACACACTTTTGAAGGACTAGATAGAGTGAATGCAAGCATGAATCAAATGACTCTCCATAAATGGTAAAGTCATCCATGAAGACTTCCATGCAGTTTTCTATGAATTTTTAATAGATACTCATCATACACCTCTGGAATGTTGCAGGAGCATTAACAAGGCCAAAAGGAATTCTTCTATATGCATATGTTCCAAAGGGGCATGTGAAAGCAGTCTTTTCTTGGTCCTGGGGTGTGATTAGGATTTGGAAGTAGCCAGTGTATCCATCAAGAAAGCAAAAGTGTGACTTTCCGGCCAATCTTTATAGCATTTGATCAAGGAATGGAAGAGGGTAGAGATCTTTTCAGGTTTCAACATTCAACTTCCTATAGTCGATGCACACATGCCATTTGTACTTCACTCGAGTTGTGACTACCTCTCCATGTTCATTTGTGACAATAGATATCCCACCCTTCTTAGGTACAACTTCAATTGGACTAACCCATTCTCTATCAGAAATTGGGTAGATAATACCAGCTTGAAGAAGCTTGGTGATCTCTTCCCTAGCTACCTTAAGTATGAGTTGATTGAGTCTTATTTGGGGTTGTCTACCTGGTTTGGATGCCTCCTGTAGATGGATGTGATGCATGAAAAGGGTAGGGTTGATTCTTGGTATGTCATCTAGGGTCCAACCTAAGGCTTTTTTGTTTTCCTCAAATAATTTAACAAGTTTGGACTCCTCGTTTTCAGTAAGTGTGGCAGAGATAATGATAGGATATGAGTGATCATGGAAGAGGAATGCATATTTCAGGTGTGGAGGAAGATGTTTCAAATCAGTCACATCTTTCACTTTTGGGATAGACAACGCAGGAATAGAATAAGGGACTTCAGTTGCTTCAGATTCATTTTCCTTAATACTGTCCAAGGTGGAGCAGTAGAGATCAGAATTGATGTGGAATTCAAGAGAGTTTTAAAGTTCCTCTACATTGATGGAGTCTATGAATGAAAGGTCCACATCAAATTCACCATTTATGACTTGGTTAATCCTAGTTTATATTTCACAACATCCTATCTCTTCAGAACAGGATGAACATGATGGAATGGGGTTCAATTGACTCTTAGAAGTGTCCTCAGAAGCATGGATTGAGAATGCATAGTGATCTTTAGATGGGTATCGCATGGCATGAAAAATGTTGAATTTGACCAGTTGTTCACCGAATTCCATGGATAAGATGCCAGAATAGGCATCAATATTGGTTCTTGCAGTCATGAGGAATGGTCTTCCAAAAATTAGGGGAGATCGAGAAGAGTTAGACTCACCTTCCATGTCAAGGACATAGAAATCAGCAGGGAAGATAAGATCATTGACTCAGACAAGGACATCCTCAATTATTCCCTTAGGACTGGTTGTTCTTAGATTGGATAACTGAATGACAACACCCGTTGGGTGCAAGGGACCTAGAATAAGGTTGGAGAATATGGATTTGGTCATGACATTAATTGATGCTCCTAGGTCTAGGAGTGCATCATCAAAGTTGGAACTTCCAATTTGGCATGGAACTGTAAAGGTACCTGGGTCTTGGCACTTAATGGGTATGGAATGCTGGGTGGAAACATTTTCAAAGGTCCTAAGTTGCCTCTTGTGGGTACACAACTCCTTGAGAAAGTTGGCATACTTAGGAATTTTTTTATGGAATCTAAGAGGGGAATGTTGACTTCAACACGTCTAAACTTGTAAAGCATTTCAGGATTAGGTTCAAAGGTTTCCTAGGTTTAGAAACAGCTTAAGGAAAAGGAATTGGGTTCCTAAGTGGAATGGAAGGAGGTGAGGGAACGGATTCAGGTTCCTTTTCAAGTCTCTTTTTATTTTCGTTTTCTAGGTCAACATTCCAAGGAGGTTTTGAGGATTTATCTTGAGGCATAACAAGTTTATTTCCTAATCTAAGTGCAATTTCACTTACATTACCCTTGGGGTTGGGTAATGGTTGAGCTGGGAGTTGGGAAAAATTTGATTGTTGTTGCTGGCTCAGGTGGGATTCAAGTTGACCAATTTGGGTTTCAATGTTCTTGAGACTAGAACGGGTGAAGGTGGCAAGATCTTCCACTACACTTTCCCATGGTTTCTTGGAAGAAGAGTCTTGTCCCGGATTGGGATTGCCTTGATTTTGGTTCTTGGGAATTTGATTGTATTGGTTTTGGAATTGGGAAGGCTCACTAGGATAATGGAATCTAGGAGGAGGATTGTTCCTTTGAGGTTGAGGAACAAAAGGCTAAGGTTGATGGAAGTTACCACCACCTTGACCATATTTTAATTGGTTTGGGTTTTGAGGAGGGAATTGAGGGGGGTGAGACATCGGGTTACCATACCTCAATCCTTGGTTAAAGTTATAGGAGAAGGGCTGAGAGTGAGGTTGGTTGAAGTTTCTAACAAACTGACCTGATAGTTGAGGATTGGTGTTCTGCTGAGCATATGCTGCATTGATCTCCATTGGTCTAGATAAATTAGATTGATCCTCTTGAAGTTGTGGACATGTGTCAGTTGGATGAGATGGAGAGTTGCAGATTCCACAGTTTTTGACAGGTCCAGGAAACATTGATTGTGGAGAAGACGAGGTTGGGGATTTGGTGGCCACATCTAGCTGTCGCCCAAGACCTGTAAGTTCACTCATCCACTCAGTCATTTTGTTTGGATCAATTGATTGATTATCTTGGGCTTGTTTGACTTGAGCATGTACTCGAGTATGGAATTGTTGTGTTTTTGCAGTCATGTTACTTATGAGATCTCTTTCAGCTGCAGGAGTTTTATCAACAAGAGCACCGCCACTTGCGGCATCTATGAGAGTTCTCTCCATAGCCAATAAACCCTCATAGAAGTATTGGATCAAGAGTTGGTTAGGGATTTGATGATGTGGGCAGGTTGCAACAAGCTTTTTGAACCTCTCCCAGTACTCATGGAGTGATTCACTTGGGAACTGATGAATACCACTTATTTCTTTTCGGATAGAAGCAGTATGAGAAGCAGGAAAGAATTTTTCTAAGAAAAGCCGCTTCATGTCATTCCATGTGGGTATGGAACCAGGAGGTAGGTAGTAGAGCCATGACTTAGTAGTGTCCACTAGGGAAAAAGGGAAGGCTCGGAGTTTGATTTGTTCTTCAGAAACCCCTTGAGGCTTCATGGTAGAGCACACTACTTGGAACTCTTTAAGGTGGAGATGTGGATCCTCACCGGCTAGCCCGTGAAAATGAGGGAGAAGATGAATCAAACCCGATTTGAGTTCGAATTCAGCTTCTATGTTTGGATATTTAATACCAAGAGGTTGGTAATTCATATCAAGGGAAGCGAGTTCTTTAACTGTTTGTTCCCTAGGATTGGCCATTTCAATTTCAACTGGTTGGATGAGGACTGATTCTTGAATTATTTGAGTATCTCTTATGTTCCTCCAAAGTTGGCGAAGTGTTCGCTCAATTTCAGGGTCAAACAAATCAAATGGATTGTTTGGGAGGCTATGGGGCATTTTGAGAGATTTTTGAAGAAAGAGGAAGATGGGTTTTTCTTTGTATTGTTTTTCAGTTTATGATTTTTAAGAGGAAGACGGATTTTCTTTGGGTTTTTTTTCAATTTTTTTAAATTTGTTTTTTTTTGTGTTTTCTTGAAAATAACCAGAAACTAATGAATACTTAAAGCAACATCCCCAGCAAAGGCGCCATTTTAAACGAACGACCTATTGTTTCATATTGATCAGTCAAAGTACCGGTGCTCTGCTAATGTGTATAGCAGCACTCGGGTCGAATCTTCGGCGATGATACTTTAAAATAGTCGTTTGTTTTTAGTTGATTGTATTTTGATTAGGGGGTTTGTTTGAAGAGAATAATTGAAATGATTGATTTACTATAATTGATTTAACAAATTGATAAATATTGGGGTGAGTTCATTATTTTGGAGTTAAGCTTGTGATATCCTTGATCTTTTCTTTATATTGCATTTAAATTAACACCCACTTCACAAGTTGACATCGATTAGAATTCCTAAGTGTTAAAGCTTTAATCCAACCCTTAACGTAATTAGGATTTTAATCTCAATCAGTACATGTTTGTGGTAGTGTATTTGTAGTTCCAATAATCCATGGAAACCACATTCTAAACAAAATATGTCATTAATCCATGACAAATTAAGTCCAACATACACAATGTTAAATTAACGAATACTCATCGTGAAAATACTCTCAATCACATAACATACCTAAATTATAACTCACCCCAATGAGATATTTACTCAGCCATTTGGGTGTTTAATACTCTGTTTATAATAATTATGATGATAAATTAAGAATAGAAGAAAAAGAAAGGGATTAGAAAAGAGTGGTATGTCGACACACACACACGAATGATGATGGTAATTAAAAACAGATTTTCGATTGAATGAGGAAGCAAAAGAAGGGAAAGGGATTAAACTGAATTTAAAATATTTTAAGAACATAAATATTAAACTACAGAAGGTGGATGAGAATAATAGATATTGAATAAGAAACTTGCATTAAAACAGAATTACAAAACAAAGGTCTTACAAAATTACAAAAACAAAGAACGTGAAAGTAAGTGAAAACAAAGAGAGGAGGAAAGGTCTTTCAAGTAAAAACATGAGTATGGAAGATCCTCCCAAGACTTTTTAAAGGCTTTTGTCATGCCAATATGTTCTCTTCTCTTCTGAAATGCCAACCCTTTTGAAAGGAGAGGAGGGGAGAGTATTTATAGCCCAAGGAGTGGACTGTTTGCATTCACAATTTGTCCCTCCACTTTCATCGCCAATTTGGCTATTCAGACAGACGAATCTCGGAATATCTCCTTCTTCAAAGTTGTATCTAATAAAGGTTTCCGACTAATGTCAAAATTTTGAGGCATTTGGACAAGTGGAGACAATTTTATGGCTGTTTTATTAAACAAAGGTAAACTATCAATTTCTATCCATGCTTTTTAGATGTCCAAAATGTGAAAGGGTTTTTGAAAATGAAGATTACTTCCAATCCGAATGGTTTCTTCAACACAGTCTTCCGCCTATATCTCCTCTTTCACACTAAAAAATATTAGCTCGATTTGATGCTTACATCATGAGATATGTCATGAATACTATAATGATTTTATTTCTCGGCCAGAATGGTGTGCTGGACTTTAATGCTTAATTTGGGCCCTTTCTACTTAGATTTGGGCCTTGAAATTTTTATCCAAGATGACATGTAGTGTCCCCCGAATTATGGTTGAGAGTTAATATTTTTGGACTTATGCATTGAGCCCAGTAAATCAATCTTCATGGTTGGTCCAGTTTGTTCACAGATTCTTTGGTCTTGTTTGTGAGGACCATATGACCCTTCAAATGGCATAATTGGCTCATGGTACCTTCTAGTGAAATGTTGTATATTGAAAGAAAAATCCGAAAAAACAAGAACCACACAATTTAGATCAGTATAGTGATATTTATTATTAAAACATTAAACTGACTCAATTGGACTACTTCTGAAAATGCTCAAAAATTTTACTTAATATTAAAATTTTAATATTTCACACAAATTATGAACATTTAATATAAAATCAGTAAAGGGTAAATATAATAAGTCATTAAAATATTAATAACATCAGATACACATGGTAACAATTGACTAAAGCTACATATAATAATAACTGTAAAGAAATGAATGCTTTGTACTTCTCTCTAGGTAATTAATAATTCAATAGAATATTTACTTGTAAAACTGCATACGAAATTTGGGATACTCTAGCTGTTTCCCATAGGGGAACAACTAATGTTATAGAAATGAGATTAAATACGTATACCATTAAATATGATAATTTTAAAATGAAGCCTGATGAAATTATTTCTAAAATGTATCTCAGGTTCAATGAAATATTAAATACCCTGCGTCTTCTTGGGAAACTAGTTGACAACAAAGACCAAATTGTGAGATTGATTTGATTCCTACCTGAAAGATGGAGAGAAACATATGTTTCTATCTGAGAGTCTTGTGACATAGGGAAGCTACCAGTGAATGAACTAATTGGAAAGCTTATGATGTATGAAAAAGAACTTAAGGTGAATCAATAATTAGATGAAGAACCACGGAAGAAATCTGCAGCATTCAAGATTGCTACTTCAAAGAATATAGAAAAAGAAAAAGTTCAAGCTCCTGAAAACACATCCACAAGTGAAAACTCATACTTTGACAGTGATGATTAGATGGCTCATCTTGGTACATGGTTCAACAAGTTCTACCACAAGAAAAATTTATTTACAAAGTCAAACTATTAGGGAAGGTATGATAATAAATGAATGTGGAAAAAGGCTAGAAAATTGAATGGTAACACAACTAATATAGTCTGTTATGAGTGTAAATGAATGCGCTATGTAAAGGATGATTGCTCGAAGCTTAAATTTAAGAATAAATATGGGGACAACCGAAAGTGTTATAAAAAGGTTATGAAATCTACAAAGAGTGATTCAGAAGATAGCCTAAATGGATCTGATACTTCTGATAGTGATAGGAACAAACATGCAAATTTGTTATTTATGATAGAAACATCTAAGGTAACACCCAATTCCCCTACACCCAATTCTTATTATTATGGGAATGAAATTAAATAATACAATGATGAAAATATGACTAAGGATAAACTATTTGAATTCAATGGAATTCTTGAGGATGAATTTAATGAACTCAATGATAAATATAAACTACTGAGAAGACAACATGCTTTGAATTATAATTACAAATATGATCTGGATATTGAGAAACAGAAATGTTCTCAACTATTAAAAGAAAACACTAAACATAAATTATCAAATGATAAATTTAAAAAGGATTTGTAAAAGTTTAATACTGGTAGAGATGCCTTGACTTAGTTTCTAGGGAAACAAATTGCTCCAAAATACACAACTGGTATAGGATATCAACAAGGACAGAGAAGGATTTCCAAAACTAAATTTGTTCCAAAATATGGACAGTTCATAGCCAATTCAAGCCCTGGACCATCTTTTGAAATACAATTCTCTAAAATACCAAACATAGTATTCATGTCTCAGAACATATCTGCTAATTATATATAACCTGTGAGACAAGTATGGGTTCCAAAAGTTTTACTTACTAACCTCTCTGGACCCAAGAAAATCTAGGTACCAAAGTTAACCTACAATTAATCTATTTTGCAGGAAAACAATCTGAAAAGCTCAAGTAAGACTCTGTGGTACTTGGAAAGTGGATGTTCAACACATATGATTGAATAATATTCTAGTTTCAAGAGCCTAATTTAACTTGATGGTAGACATGTCATATTTGGCGAAAATGATAAAGGGAATATCGTCGGCTTAGGCCTAATTGGTAACCCTAGAGGTGTATTAATTTAAAAAGTATTTTTTGTTTATGGGTTAAAATAAAATCTGATAAGTATCTCTCATTTGTGTGATTATGGATTCAATTTTAAATTTGAAAATGATGCATGCAATGTTTTTAATTCTAAAAATGATTTTATATTTACATACTTAGAAATGAGAATGTATATGTTAATGATTTAGATTCTTTAGCTAAGAAAAATGTTTCTTTTTTAAATGTATTTCATAAGGAATCCTGGTTATAGCACAGAATATTAGGACATTTCAATGTGCACTCACATAGAAAACTAACTAGGAATGGTTTAGTTAGAGTCTTACCTAAATTATAATTACCTGTTAACAAAGTTTGTAATCCTTGTTAAAAGTAAACACAACACAAAGATTCCTTCAATCCAAAGAAAGAAGTTTCTACTTCTCAACCACTAGAGTTGGTTCAAATGGACTTGTTTGGACCATCTACAGTTTCAAGTTTAAATGGGAAGCACTATGTTTATGTTCTTGTATATGATTTCTCTATATATACTTGGGTATTCGTTCTAGATCACAAAAGTGAATCATACACTTACTTCATTAATTATTCTAAGTCTGTGGAAAATTCTAGTGGACTTAGAATTAAGACCTTGAGAATTGATCATGGATGTCAATTTGAAAATCAAGAATTTGAATCTGTTTTCTCACAAAATGGCTATACTCACAATTTTTCTACTCCTAGAACTCCTCAAAAAAATGGAGGTGTAGAAAGAAGAAATAGGACACTTCAAAAGATTTACCAGACTATTCTCAATGGGTATAATCTACCCATCTATTTTTGCGCTGAAGCTATTAATATATCTTGTTACATTATCAATATATTCTTAATTAGACCTATTATTAAGAAGACTCCATATGAGATTTAGAATAATTGGAAGCCAAAGGTTAATTAATTTAGAGTTTTTGGTTGGAAAGTCTTTATTTTTAACACTAAAGATAATCTTGACAAGTTTTCTCACAAAAGTGATGATGGAATTATCCTAGATTACTCAATCTCAAGTAAAGACTATAGAGTATTCATTAAGAAATACAAATGTTTGGAAGAATTGGTTCATTTAAAATTTTATGAGATTGATCCACATGAATCTAAAACCTCTCTTGAATATCTAGAGGAAGATATGTCAGTTCTGGACCTTAATGATAAAGATAGTGAACCCCCTATAAAAGTAACTAGTTCTGGGAATCTTCCAGAATCTACACCTATTGAGTCTGAACCAACAGAAAATATTGAAGAATCTAGGTCGAATCGTTCTAGAGGCATTAGGACTCTTATGAATCATCCTTTAGATACTGTTGTAGGTGATCTAAAAAGGGGAACATAAACTAAATCTTCTCTGAGAAACCGGGTTGAACATCAATATTTTCTTTCACAAATTGAAAACAAAAATATCAATGATGCAATCAATGATGAATTTTGGATGATATATTTACAAGAAGAATTAAATCAGTTTTAAAGAAACAGGGTATGGGAATTAGTGGAAAGACCTAAGGAAACTTTGACAGTAGGCACTAAATGGGTATTTAGGAACAAAGTTGATGATCCTGGAAATATAGTTAGAAACAAAGAAAGATTAGTTGCACATGGGTATAGTCAAGAAGTAATAGATTATGAGGAGACATTTAAACATATAGCTGGGTTAAAGGCCATTAGGATACTACTTTATTTTGAAGTTCATCTAAATTTTAAACTTTATCAAATGGATGTTAAAAGTAATTTTCAAAATGGGTGTATAATTTAGGATGTGTTTGTTGAACAACCCCCTTGCTTTACAAATACCCATTTTTCAAATCATGTTTTTAAACATTATAATGCTTTATATGGGCTAAAACAGTCTCCAAGAGCTTGGTATGATAGACTTAGTTCCTTTCTTATTTAAAAAGGATTTACTAAAGGGATAGCATATCCTAATTTGTTTATTAAAAGGATTTCCAATGACGTTTTAATAGTACAAATTTATATAGATGATATAATTTTTAGATCCTATAAATTCTCTTTATGTACTGATTTTTCAAATATAATGAAAATTTAATTTGAAATGATTTTAATGGGGGAACATAAATTTTTCCTTCGATTTAAGATTTTTCAAAATAAAAATGGCATTGTTTTGAACCAAAGTAAATACATTAAGGATCTTACAAAACGTTTTGGTTTGGATAGTAGTAAAGGTAGTGATACACCTATGAGTAAAACTTGTAAGTTGGATGCTGATGAAACTGGTGGACCAGTGGATCAAAACAACTACTGAGTTATGATAGGGAGTCTGATCTACCTTACAGCTAGCAGACCTGATATTATGTTCAGTGTATGCATGTGTTCTCATTTTCAAGTTAATATGAAAGATTATAATTTAATTTCTTTTGAAAGGATTTCTAAATATCTTAAGAATACTCTCAACTTAAGACTATTTTATCCAAACGAACAATTTTTTGATTTGATAAGTTATTCAGATGCTGACTTTGCTGGTTGCAGGCTAGATAGAATAAAAACCTATGGAACATGTCATATTTTATGAAAGTAACTAGTATCATGGTGTAGTTGGAAACAAAATTATGTTACAATATCCACTAATAAAAAATAATATTCATCTACAGTTAGTTGTTGTGCTCAAATTCTATGGATGAAGCACAATTTGATAGATTATGGATATCAATTCAAACATTCCTCTAAAAAGTGCGATAATACAAGTGCTATTAAAAAATCTAAAAATGTAGTATCTTATGGTAGGATAAAGTACATTGATGTGAGTCATCACTTTTTGAGAGATAATTATCAAAATGGTGATATCACTCTTGAATTCATTGGCACTGAACATCAATTGGCTAATATATTCACAAAGCCTTTGAATTATAAGATGCTATATTTTATCAAAAATGAGTTATGTATGATTAATGTTTGTTAGAACACCTCACTGTTACACATCACTATTACACCTCACTATTACACCTCACTATTACACCTCACTGTTACACCTCACTGTTACACCTCACTCTTACACCTCACTTTTACACCTCACTGTTACACCTCACTGGAACACATAACTGTTGAAACTCACTGTTACACCTCACACTTACACCTCACTTTTACACCTCACTGCTACACCTCACTATTACACCTCACTGGAACACATAACTGTTTCAACTCACTGTTACACCTCATTGTTAGACAACCTAACTATTAGAAAACCTCACTATTAGAATACCTCACTGTTAGAACAACTCACTATTAGAACACCTCACTATTAGAACACCTCACTATTAAACATCATTGTTAGACCTCACTGTTAGACCGCACTATGGTACTTTACCATTATTTTACATCATAATTTTTTTGTGGAATCTAAATTGGTTTAATTTATTCTTTTTATCGGTTTCTCTTCGTTTCGATCCCTAAATGATAAAATCAGAATACAAGCACTTTTCAATTCATGTTCTTCTTCACTCTCGATCCTTTGATCTCCAAATCCATATACCCAAACTCTTTTCAAATCCTTCAAACCACATCATCTGGCGAATGGATTGGGTAAAATGAATAATGGTTGGTGATTTAAATGTACCAAATCCCAAGAGACCTCATGTCAAGTATTGTGGTGAAAGAAGTTCTATAAAGATGTTGGTTAATATGCATCTTTCAAAGAGGGAGATCGTTCCAGAAAATGAATTGAGCGAGGACTAGTTGCTTTCGAGAAAATGTTTGGTGATAGAAGCACTAAAAACTCAGGGTTGGGTGGAGTGTTTTTCAAACAACAATGGGATTTATTATCCTAAGATAGTCAAAGAATATTATTAGTTTCTGAGATTTTTGGTGTCTTATGAAGACAACCGAATGTTGTCTAGTGTAAATGGGATCAAAGTAAGATTCTCATTTTAAGAATGGGCTGAATGTCTAAGAGTCCCACATGATAGAATCTTTTATTACTACTTTGGAGTAGTTCCTCTAGATAGTTATGTTTTCTATGAAGAAGCGTTGACTGAACTAATAGGGAATGGAGTCCTTAAGAATGTGATTGTTGCTGAGATGAATGGGTAGGATAGATTCATATTTATGATTATCCAACATTTTGTGAGTTCCCGGAGAGGAAAATTTTCTATACTGAGGTATCAAGACATTTTTCTAATGCATCTATTGAAACATGGGCATATGATCAATCTATGAAGTCTTCTGATCGTTCAGTTAGAAGAAATGACCAAGAAAAGTTCTATGTCAAGTGCTCTATTCAATGAAAAGATAATTTCTATGATGCTAAAAGTAAAATGTATGTTGGAGATAAAAATGAAAACATAGTTTCCTAGAATTGATTCTTCATCTCAATGTTAATTTGTATGTTCATGAAGATAAACTAGAATCTCTAGAATAGGGAATGGGTGAATGATGAGCCAAACTTTATGAGGATTTCAACCTTGTTAGCCATCCTTCTAGGCCACAGGATAAAAAGTATCCAGGTCTGAAGCCTGATGAGGAAGAGACTGAGTATTCTGATAAAGAAAAAGAGGAGGATATGGTGAATGAGAAAGAGGATACCCCCATAGATGACAGGAGTGACCCTGGTCTACTAGCTAGTCCACTTATTGGTGGTGTGGCTTGTGGAGATCCTAGTCCTCCAAGAGAGCTTCCCAAAAGCAAGTTTGTACTAAGGGAAAATACGGATAAAGAAACTAGTGAGGAAGAGTATGATGAGGCACATATCGCTTCTAGAGATACCTTAGAAGAGGAGGAAGTGGCTGAGTCTGGTCATTCTAACCGCGAGGAATATAAGACTGCTACTGCTAAGGATTGTGAAGGAGAGGAACTCAATTTGAGTCCTCTAATAGTAGCCACTGAAAGGGAAGTATGTGAACAAGAATAAGAATTTGTATCTACTGCCCTTGCTATTGAAATTGTGGATGAGTCAGTGGAAGCACTGGCTCACTCTACTGGTGAGTCAGTTGATCAAGCAGCCACAGCATCCGAGGTTTCAAAGCTGGAAGAGGCTAAAATAGTTGTCCAGGATGTAGCACCAAATGAGGGGGAGAATCTTATTACCAAAGGATCAGTATCTATTGTGCATGACATTGAAGGCTGGACTAAGTACCTTGGGTTTCTGGTGTTGGTTAAAGATTATGATGACTTAAAATATGAAATTCCCAATAGAATACCTTCAGTGCCTTATGTTTCATTCGTCATTTTTGTTCCTCCAGTAATCTCCTTCCCTAAAGACTATGTCAGTATCCCAAACCCTGAATCCTTGAAATCAGACTTGCAAAGAATGTCTAAGGACAGGTCCTCTGAGATTGATATGGTTTTTGTTCTAATTCAGGAGCTTTCAGTATCTACATTACCTAAAATTCAATCCATAATTCAGTCTAATATACTCTAGGAAGTAAAGCAGTGTCAGAGTTAAATGAGTGAGCTGATAGAGACTGTGGAAAATTCAAAATAGTAAATTGTATGTTTGGACTCCTATATGGATTCATGGGTTCATGTGTATAGAGATCTCAGATATATCAAGAGTTTGTTTTAGTATTCGGTAACTGTGTTTGAGGACTTTAAGAAGTCCATGGAAACAAATGTGAAAGGTCTAGATGATGATTTGAGAAGACTGATCAGTGGTCAGACCAAATCCTTTAATGAGATAGTGGCTTTCTCTCTTGATCCTCTAGGTGCACCTTCTTTCACTTCAGCCTCTCCTCCAATTGACATTGAATCTTTTAGATCCACTATTAGAGAATAAGTGGAAAAGATCTCTGGTTTAGTACCTCAGACTCTCAAGTCATTTCTATTACCAAGGAAATTTATACCCTTGTGGGAAATTATTTAAGGGAAGCTACTCAAGATCAGAAGGCCCTCAAGGATCATGTTGATATCTATTACCAAAGGGTTTATACTAAGAATCAAATGGATGGGAACTTCATGTTTCTTTTAGAAAACCTTAGGATTCCTCCTGTTACCAGAGATTTTAAAGATCACATCATGAGACTGGAACAGTTGACTCCTACCTTGGAGAAATTTTTGGAGAATAAGGATGACTTCATCTCAGCCATGGATAGAGGTGGAAGAATCATTATAGACTTTAGGAATCTTCTGTTACCCTTCTCCCATGTGGACTATACATCCACCATTGTTCCTCCAGCATTACCTTCTGCCTCCACTGCCTCAGCCTCAGCCAGTGCGGCTCCTATGATGTCTCCTGGTCAAGCCATCAGAATCTTGATGCCAAAGATTCTTCATAGAGTCATTGACCCCAAAGACACTTATGATTCTATTGCAGCATCTCCTACCATCCTTGATGATATCCCTAGGCCTCATCGTCCACCCCCACCTTCAGACCCTACCCCTACTTCTTCCAAGGGTGCAGACTCTTTGAATATTTCTGATATGGATTTCATGTGGCTGTATCTTTGATAGGGATTTTGAATTTCTTTTTGTATCATATACTTGTGTTTCATTAATACAAACAACATCACTTTTGTCTCTTATTTTCTATATTTTTCTTCCTAATCACAAAGGGGGAGAAAATCCACCGAAAGTAGTACAGTGATCATGATCTATGATACCATGTTCTTATCTCTCATACAATATTTGTTTTAAAACTTATCATTGAGAGCCATTATCTCAAATACAGTTTTAATTGTTCTATCTTTTAGTGGTGTAATTTGTGATTATAAGAAAGGGTGAGATTTTTGGACTCACCAGTTTTGATAATCCCAAATCATGTTTTCCTTCCTTGATAATAATATGTAAATTATATGATCATATTTTTATAGTTTTTATTATGTACAAAGCATGTATCTTCAGGCTCATGACTTTACTGGAATTAGTTTACAGTATAAATTTATTTAATGGTTATTGTTAATGGTTATTGTTAAGAGCCTTTTTTCAAAAGGTCACTGGTATGGGTTACAATCAAGGTTACCATTCAAAAACTTACCAATAGATGTCATTGCTGAGAACGTCACCATTGAAGACCTTACTGTTGAAGGTTACTGCAAGTTCACTACTAAATGTTTATCTCTCAAGAGCTTATGTTATAAAGTTATTGTTAATGTTTATAAATACAAGTTTACTGTTATGAAGCCTACTATTGGGATACTTATCAATGTACACAGATGCAAAGTTACTATCAAAAGGTCACTGTTGTCAGTCTACTAAAACAAGGTTGCTATTATGGAAAGTCTACTGGTGTAAAGCTACTGATGGTTGCTTACTGGTACAGGGTCACTAATGGAAGTCTTCTGGTGTAAAGATATTGCTTGCTACTTACTAGTACTGGTTCACTGATGGAATTCTACCATAGGAGGTCTTCAGCTGATAAGTTAACCATTGGAGAAGCCTTTTGTTGAAAAGTCTACCATTATGAAGGCTACTGTTATGGGTCCACCATTAACAGTCTACTGATATCACATTCTCAACTTTGTCTATTGTCATAAGAATATTATAACGGTCACATATAGATAATTTAATGCATCTGAAATAATTTAATATTATTTTCAGACATGTCGGAAACCGTATGTGGTACGAGGAAGACATCACGTTGTGTGATATTTCCTCTAGAGGGCTCTGTGCAATTAAAAAATAATACGGAGCAAAAAGAAATTATGCCAATGTGTAAAGAAAAGTGTGATATGATACACCCTATGAAAACAATGGGAAGAAATAAGAACTCTCCATGTTCACACTCTGATAATTCAAGGGCTTCTCGAAGATCATATTAAAGAACATACTCAATGTTGTCCTATTGTTCTTCATAAACTCCCTAAACAAAGAAGTTGAACATCTCCTTACCTGGACCCGGAGTTCGACTCCCTTTTTTGAAGGAAACTTACATAGAAGGACTCAATCCTCTCTTTCCTCATCCCAAGAAGTCCAGATCTGATCCACAAACACATAGAGCATTCTAAACTCGACCATAATATATTTTTCTCTATTGTGTTCTCTTTTTACATTTTTTGAGTAGTTTGTGTATTTATCACACACACTGTCTCTTTTACTTAATATAGGGAATAATGAATATCCTCACACCAAACACTCTTTACCTATTGTTTCCCACACATAAATATGGAAGAAACCTAGTGTGGATTGATTTTTTGTTTTCCCATGAGGAACTATGAAAGATATTGGAAAACCTGGACAATTTGTTAAACCTGTTGTAAAGCCTGATACAGGCTTTGTATCGAGTTTTAATATAAACTGCCTGGTGGTAGGTGATCACCAAGTGGAGAAGACTATGTCTTGGCTTGAGATAGAACCTCTTGTCTAAATTGTTTTGTGCTTTACTTTCAAGTCCATTTTTTAAATTATCTGCTGCTTATCATTTCAAAGATAGAAAACTGTTTTGTTTCATTCACTCTCATAGTTAGTTTTGGTTAGTGTATATATATTCTTAATTTAGTAAATCTATTTCCAAAGATGAATATTTTTTTGAACTGATTCAAGTGAGGACTAATCAACCTTTGATAATTTTTTTGAGAAATTAATCACTTACATCTCTACTACCTAAATTAATTAGGCTGTTTTTATTTGGGGTTTTAATCTAAAAGTTTTAATAGAAATTTTAACTAGAACTAAATTCACCCCCCCTATTGAGTATCCACTCCGAACAAAAATATTCATCAGTGGAGTAATTTTGTAATTCAATATAAAATATAAATATAGTGTAGGATTGATTCATTTGAGAAAATGAAGGGACCTACAAGTCCATAAACTGTGAATGGATCCGTTCTAAGAGAAATGAGCAAAGGAAGAGGAATACAATGATCCATATAAATTATAGTGATCAAGAGGAATAGTCATAGGGAGTGACCCTTGGGAATAAAGTGAGAATACCCTAAATATTGTAATGTTAGTGAGCCTATTCATAGAAGATCTATCCTGAAACTTGAGATTCAATGGATCTGGTACATTGGCACATTATTGTGGTATGCTCTTTGGACGTAGCCCTATGAAGGTGAACCAAGTAAAAATATTTGGGTCTATGTGCTTTCATTCCAGCATTTATTTCAAAAGATCATCATAATATAGATAAGAATATAAGATATCAACATAAAAACAAAAGTGCAAATGAAGTGAACCTTATAATAAAAAGGTCAAGATGTAGTGGGGTTGGAAGAATTTAAAAAAGAATATACATACCCTGATTCTCCCCCCCCCCCTCAGGGTATCAAGGCCCCTTTTGGAACAAACAAGTTGTATATACAGTCAAGAGCTGAATATACATATTTTAGGGTATGATTCAACTAGAATTGTTCCATTTTAGAGATATTGTGTACATCACTACATACTTTCCAGAAATATTTGATAAATAAGTTTTTGAGTTTGAATTGGAAAAAAATAAAGGATGTTGTTTTCCCAAGATATACTTTTAATTCAGTTGATAAATGATAATAATTTCATATCCATTTTTAGGTATGTAATGTGGAATATGATGATGAGAAATATTATTTAAGTTATTTTTAAAATGAATTAATATCAAATTCATAAGATTATATAATGTATTTTTTGGATAAATACAAGACTAAGGTATCATATCATAATTATCTAGAAATTTTTTTAATATCCTAGTGATATTTAAAGGGGACATTAGAATTTAGACATATAAAGAATTGTGTAAAGGAATATTAGATGATTGTGTAAGAAATCCCCATGTTTGTTGAAAATTTTGAAGCAGAAATTGAACACATGTATATTGTAATGGATGATCATGAAAATTAATAAGTAAAACAAAAGGAAACAATATACAATATTTTCTTTTGAGAAATATAATATTTTTATTTATTATATTAATATGTCAATTTAAGAAATATATAATAATATTTAAACATTTAAAATCCGAATTTATATATTTGAAATAGAGTTTGAGTCAAAAACATAAAAAAAAGATAGCTTAGGGAAGAAGATATAATATGGAATTTTTTCAGATGTGGGATTAAAGGAAATTGTTGAATAAGTCATATTATCTGATGAAATATCAAATAAAAAATATCATGGGTAAATGTGGTCTTAGATATTATGATGAAATAAAAAAAATCACAGAAAAAAATTTAAATAGAAAAAGAAAAGTAGATTAAAGGATAATTTTATTGATCTCTAATAACGTATCATTTAAAAATTAGTTATACAAAATAGTATAGGATATGTGGAGATGTGGAAGTAACTACATATTTACTATGATGATGTTATTATTCTGTGGATATATAGAAAATGAAATATAACATTTTAAAGATTCAATATGATACTTCATAGGATTAATAATTGAATGTTAGAAATTAACAATTGAAATATTCCCTTTCATATCAAAATAGAATCTCATTCTATCAATATTCATTTAATTTATCCAACTATTGGAATAATTCTTCTTATTATAAGAAAATATGTAAATTTTTGTTTCATTTAGAAGACAAAGATATGTTTATGAAATTTTATCTAACTAAATTCCATTAAGAATATTATTTTACTCATTATATGATAAATAATTTGACATGATCCCTTGAACTGAAGAAAATGGGGAAAGAATAATTGTATGTCTCAACATATTATGATGTTTCATTGAATTAGAAGAAGATGATATTGAAGTAGAAATTAATTATTCCTATGATATAATTGGAACAAATGATGAATATTAGTATTTAGTGTCCATCTCTCCTAATAGGAAACATGAATCTTCTCAAGTATGTGATTGGAAGAGTTAATGGAACAATTTCATTTCAAAACTATAGATCTTTAATGTTAAAAGTATTATAAAAGGATAAATTATCTAGGGATGAATTTTTGAACACTAATTCTCACTATGTAGTTGTAATTTGAAAGAATTTATTATATATAACTTAGTTGTGTAGCTCTAATTTGGTTGTTACATTCAATATAAAAGTATGCAAACCCAATAGTAGGGGATAAAAATCTCATATATAGATATGGAGGACAAATGGTGACCTACATTTGGTGTCCATTAAGTGGAATACATTCCTTATTACTAAAAAAATATTAGAAAAGATTATTTCCTTAGAGACATGATTAGAATCATCAATAGAATATGTAGAATCTATCAAATTTTAATGCTAATATTAATATTCCATCATTTAAGAGGTGGTATGAAAATATTTTTGATTCATTATTATGAAGAATAACAGTGAGAATAACCTACCATACAAAGAAGAATGGATCATAAAATCTATTGAATATGTTCCACACAAATGTATGTGGTCAAATCAGTATGTTGAGATCTTATGGTGAGAAATAAATCATTTTATTTCTCCCTCACTATAATAGGATTGGTTTATTTAAATTTATGGGGACAAAAATATATTTTTTCATAGTTTAAGTGATTATAAATAAGAGTGTATAGTGAAAATATAAAATAGGAAAATAAAATGATCTTATAATGTAACTAAATATGCATCATTAAAGCTGAAATGATTCCAAAGAAACGTGTAATTAAGAATTAAGTGGAAATGATAAAGACTCATAAATTGAGTGTTGTTGGGTAAATAATGAATTATATAGTAAATATACTACCTAAAATATTGTAGATTAATAGTGAAATACCTCAGCACTATTTGAAATATATTTTAAAAGTGGTTTTATGCACATAGAATCTACTATTTTTAGATATGGAGATTAAAATATTGTAACACCCCAATCCTCCATGGTACATTTTCCATTGAATAATGCACTAGCTTGCATTGCACTTAACTTCGAGATTCTATCACACTGTGACCAATCAAACTCGATGTCATAAATAGTAATACCAAATTTTCGAAATTTTATAAATTTTAATTTTCAAAATGGACTTCTTTTTTGAATTCAGAATATTGAAATTATCTTAGGGTGAATTTTTGATATTTCTCAGAAAACATTCAATTTTTTGATGAATAGTGAAAAACAATACGTTATTGATTAAAACTAAATTTTTATTTAAATAATTATTTATTTTATTTAAATTTATTTTTGGTCAAAAAAGATACCTAATGCCTATATAATTTCAATGAAATTCATTGGTTTCATTTTATAATATATTTGGATTTATAAAAATTTTATTGAACTTTTTACCGTCTCTTACCCACATCCTAGGAGCATTTGAAAATTTGAAAAAAAACATAATTTTACTGCTTCTGTGAGTTGAATTTCAAATATCCGAGAGACACGGTTCATATCAGTAAGTAAAATTTAGTTTAATAATATGAAAATAATTTTTGGTAAATAGTAAGTTTTGACTTTTATTTACCAAGGTTAAAAGTAAATACGTTAATTAAGGGTAAAAATGGTATCATAATTACCATAACACATGTCCTAATTTTATTGGATAAGTATAATTTGACCCAAAAAAAACTTCGGAATAAAATATGATCCTATTTGGTCCACTTGGATTAGATTAGAACATTTATTATTATTTTATTTAAAGAAGAGTTAAAAATATTTAAATTCAATGTTTAAAAACAAAACCAATTTTAATATATGGTTATACATACTATAAATTAGAATATAAATATTCATTAGAAAGATAAAATGATTTAATACATAATTATATTTTATGTATAATTTTTTGACATTAGATAATTTTATTTATTAATGACACAATGATGATGCAGTAATTACCTTATTAATGAATGATTAAAATATTTGATATTATAAATATCCAAATAAATGTAATTTGAGACTTTTGATGAATTACAATAATTTTATATATTAATATGATATTTTAGAATTGTTTAAATAATTTTTTTTCTAAGTAATCATGCAGTTATTATTTTTATAAAAACCAAATACTAAATATTGTCAAAATTTACATAATTGAGTTTTTAAAACAAATAATATATTATTAATTGATATAATATTCCTAAAAATATAAGGATTATAAAAAGGACTCATATAAGGATATATATATTAATAATGAAACACTTGGGTTTCTCTTGGTTTGTTATAGTAATTTTATTAACCATATAATATAAAAATACCAAAAGACATGGTAAATGACAAACTATTTAACTAATAGTTAAATCTAAAAGATAAGGTTATTATGGTGACATAAACCTGTATAAAACCTATTTTTTAAAAGGATTTAGATCCATACCCACCTTATCTTCTAAATAAATTATTTTGGATCCATTAGAAACCGAAAAATATTTTATTATAAAATAATATTTCATGCTTTTCCTAAGGTGACCCACACCTCTCTTATAAAAGGCCACTTCACCTTCTTTTAATTTAACACCTCAAAATCCTTTTGGCTCGGCCAAAACCAATCCAAATATCCTCACAAAATTCATAACTTCATCCTAGAGGCCTTTTGTTGGTCATAAAGCTAACCTAATGATCCCTTTTAATCATATCAAAAGGAAGAACCCGAATAAGAGGTAAATATTTCACCATCTCTTTTAAGTTATTATTCTTCTTCCAATTCCTCTTTCTTTGTTGTTTCCATTATAAAATAATAACTCAATAATATTCTATATACTATGATGTTATTATAAATATGGTACAGAAATATTATTTATTCTATACATCCTATAAATGAAAATGTCACCATACACGCATAAGTATGACTTATCGTCACCACGTCATGGTGTAGTTTGTTATTCAAACACTTCATCCTTTTGGATGGATACAATAATGAATTTAACTAAATTAAATAATAAATATAACATGTTAATCATTCGGTATATATGATATACTATCCAATTACATATGATTTCACCATCAATATAATGATATTGATGCTCGTGTGTACGTACGAATTACCGTCTCCATGAACGTGATGAGATTCATTTCCCATCGTAATCATTCAAGAATAATTTCATCCTTATGATTAAAAATAATTTTTTAAAAATAATATCATTATGTATATGAATAAATTACCTCCTATTCATAACAAACCTGGATTATATAACCTAGAATATAAAAGAAATCAAATCAGTTAACACCTAAAACAATGATACTACTAAAATATTGTTAACAAAGATATATTTTAAGATCATATACGATATAATATTTATATATGTGATTCTTGTATAATTTAATAACAATGTTTTAACTGTTATACAAGAGGTGGACATACCATCGACTAAAGAAAATTACAAGGTAAGGTTTAATTTCACAATCTCTTTATTATCTGAGGTTGTCTTTATGTAATAATCTACTAGGACCTCTTTATCATCCAAATCCATGTTTTCTTAAAAATATATTTCAAACAAATTCACTATTTACTAGACTATGGGTTAAATTCATTAATACCATTATTTTACCTTATTTGTTTTGAAAGAAATCTTTATTTCATTTTCCTAACAATATACTTTATATCCTTTTCGACAAAATTATGGTAAGACTGTATTTTTAACTTATACGGTGAGTGTGAATATTTTCTTCCATTATAACATAATCAAAGAATCCCTTACCATATTATAAGAATATCTTTAAAATGAATGTTTTCTTTTATAATTATATGATTTTTAAATGACTTCAAAATATAAAGAGATATTTCTCTAAAAAAGTCTTGATTTCATCTATGTCAACATCCTTTTCATTGATTTTAAGCTTGTTTGAAGTTGATTAATTATGATACAAATATTATATATTTTATTTATGGTTTTGTGATAGGTTTGACTATGGATGTGTTATTCTTTTATAATTCATGGTTTATGGATAAAGTATTGACATTTCGTATGCTAGGTTTAATACGAATGTTTATGTTATGTTTAAACCTTTTCATATGATAAATGAATTAGATTTAGTACGTGATGGGTGGAGCTTACCATATCTCTTTGATGCATCGTTTGGTGTCATGAGACAAACTAGTGTCTTGGAACAAGGCCTTGACAAAATCCTATTTTTAGTCTTGGTAAAACACCTTGACTATGTGGTTATGAAGTCTGACATTATGCATTCCATCATTATGAAAGTGGCTATTGATATTTCATGTGATTATTCGACTTGTAGAATATCCATGTGAATAATTAAATGGAATTATTTGATTTTATCTTTTCCATATTATCCTGAAGTTTATGTCTAAAAGGATTTTTTTAGTCTTATACATTTTTTTAATTTTTTTTGCTTATTTATGAAAGTTTCCGCTATATTGTTATCTTTACTGAGCATATGAGCTCACACCTTTCTATGTATTATTTTTTCCAAGATGTGAAGAATTATTTTATGGTTGACCTACAGGGATAGGCTAAGGATATAAGTGTGTTCGTAAGGGAAAAAATGTTGTTGATGTTTTTATTTCATGATGTAATGTAAATCTTATGAATGTATCTAGTACTTCCAAGGCTACAAAATTGATCGGTCTTTTGGGATATGACCCCTTTTGATCACGCCAATGTTATGTAATAATTCACTGACTCTGGGTAACTAGGGTCAGGGTGTTATAGTTGGTATCAAAGGATGTTTAGTACAAGGTTTGGAAGCTATATTTAGAAAAACTCTGATTAGATAACATTACCCTATGATAGAATTTTGGGATTAGTAGTGAAGAACATCCTAGGATTTTGGTAGTGTAGAGATTTGTAAATTTTACAAGAAATACATCTCTATCTGGATAAGAGCATGTAGAGGTGACTCTGGCACAGATGTACCTAGGGGTAAAATAAAAAAACCGCTTTGAGCTGGACTCAAATGAGAACTTGTGGACGACAATGAGCCTTGCTGAACTCTTGGTTATGACACTCACGAGGGATATGCTTAAGATAATTATCATTTTCTTCAAAAACCATTATGAAGGGTTTATGAGTATATACTTCATAAAAGAAAACCTTTTTATGATTATGGATTATATCCATAAACTGTTCAATTTATATTAAGTGTTTTACAAGTTTGGAATTATGTATTGTGATTCAAAAACTAATCTAGTGTATGACATTATTTAGAAATGGGACCAGGTGGAAGGAATGGAAACCATATCAATGGACGTAATCCATGTAAGTATTTCCCTCCTACTCAAGATAATTATTGTGGAGCTAGTGATGAAACTAGTGCTGATCAACTTATCACCATATTGGGATAACTCAATTAGGTTATAAATATTAACCCTGCCTTTATGGAGAAACCTGATCCATAACATGGAGGATCTATGCTAGACCGTTTCATGTGGCAAAAACCACCAACATTCAATGGGAGTAAAAATCCATTAGTAGCTGTGAAACAGATAAAATCCTTAGAGAAAACATTTCATGCTTTGCGGAGTAGTAGAAGTGAAAAAGATGTCATGGTAGTTTATCGCCTCATAGGAGATGCAGATCAATGGTGGTAATTTATTCGAATTACAATGGAAGATGAAGAAGTATAAAACATGGAATGGAGGGAGTTTAAAGATATTTTCTTAGAAAAATACTTTCCTTGTGACCATCGAGCAAATATGGAAAGACTATTTCTGAGTTTGAGGCAAAAGCAGGATGAGAATGTCGTAAAGTAGGAGGTTAACTTTAAAAAGTTTCCAAGGCATGCTACAGATTATATATGTAACCCAAGAAGTAATATTTATCAATTATTTTTGGGGTTAAAACCATTTCTCCCAAGATCATTAGTCTCACAATCCATCTTATCATATGAAGATATTGTCTCATGTGCTATCAAGATTTAACAGGAATTCTCTAAGTCTTACAACTTTAAAGAAAAGTAGGAGAAGAAGAGAACTGTTGAACACTCTGGAAATGGAAATAAAGGGAAGAAGGGAAAAGATGAATATCCATCCTATGGTAAATGTCAGAAGAAACAACCAAGTACTTGACTGAAGGGAATGGGAGTCTATTACTAGTGTGGTGAAAAAGGCCACCAAACTCATGATTGGAAGGGAAATAAAGAATCTACCATTGTTCAATGAAAAAATTTCAGGGTGATGGGACATTATGAAAATGAATGTCCTAAGAATCAGGGAAACATACCTCAGAAAAGCCAAATTGATCAAGGCCAAGCTTGTGCAATCACTACTACAAAGGTTGAAGCTCTGAAAGACGTGGTAGCAGGTAATTTAATGGTTTCCTCAAGTTTTTTTGTTGCTTTATTTGATTCTAGATAATCGCATTGTTTCATATCTTCCCAGTTTGATAAGAAAATTAGATATTTTCAATTTGAATTAATAAGAGAGTTGACAGTCAAAACATCTAAGGTAATTATCATTGCAATAATGTTTTGTGAATCATTTCCCATTAGGGAATATAAATGTTCATTATCTTCTAATCTCATCGTCATACCCATGATTGAATTTCATATAATCCATGGAATACATTGGCTTACAGAACAAGATGTGAAAATTTATTATAATAATTAGGATATTACAATTTTTGATGATGATAAAGAGTACCTTATCTTTAGAGAAGAAATGTCACCACATGATTCTTATCTAGATCCACCCCCATTAGCTCTAGTAAATTCAATTATTGGGGATAAGATAATGAAATAACTATGATTAAGGAAAAGAATTTTTGAATAGAGGACACATCTATTGTGGAAGAATATATTGACGTGTTTCCAAAGGATTTACCTCGACATCCTCCGGAATAAAGAATTTGAGTTTTCCATTGATTTAATTCCTGGTTCAATTCCCATATCGAAGACCCCTTATAGAATGTCCAATGAAGAATTAGTGGAACTAAAAAAACAACTAGAGGAATTGAGTTACGATGGATTAATTCACCCTAGTGTTTCTCTATAGGGAGCCCCTGTCCTTTTTGTTAAGAAGAAAGACGGGTCTATGAGGTTGTGAATGAATTGCAAGGATATTAATTCTATAAAAATAAATAACAATTATCTCCCTCCTCCAATTGATTATTTATTCAAAAAACCTCATGGATCTCAACATTTTTCATAGATTAACCTTCGATCTGGATATCATCAATTGTGGTGAAGAAGGAATTCATTCTGAAAATAGCAATTCGAACCAGGTACGGGCATTACGAGTTTACAGTAATTCCTTTTTGATTGAATATTGCACCCTCAGTTTTCATAGATCTAATGAATATATATTTCAAGGAATATCTTGATAACCATGTAGTGGTATTTATTGATGATATCTTGGTATACTCTAAAAGATACTAATACTGTGAAAATCTCCTGCACATTATTCTAAAGACTCTTAGAAGAAATGAATTATATGTAATGTTTAGGAAGTGTGAATTTTGGCTTCATGAGTTTTCTTTTCTTGGACATATTGTCTCTAAGGATGGAATCTCTGTTAATCCTTAAAATTCCAAGACAATAAAAGAATGGCCAGCACCGACGAGTATAACTGTAATATGCAGTTTTATTAGTTTATCAAGTTATTGTCGACGTTTCATCCACAATTTTTCCCAGATGGCTTACCCATTAACCAAAATCACATGTAAAGGGGTTAAATTTGTTGGAAAAAAAGTGTATGAAGAATGTTTTGAAAAACTTAACATAAAATTAGTCAATTCTCATATCTTGACTCTATCATCAGGGAACGATGGGTTTTTTATTTATAGTGATGCTTTAAAGAAAGGACTTTCTTGTGTCCTTATGCATAATGATATAGTTATTTTCTATGAATCAAGATAGATAAAAATTCATGGGAAAAACTATCCTACTCATGATATGGAGTTAGTATCTATAATCGTTTCTCTAAAAATATAGAGACACTATCTCTATGGGGAAAAATTTGAGATTTATACTGATCAAAAGAGTTTGAATTATATTTTCTAACAAAAATAACTCAACATGAGGCAAATTCAATGGCTTGAACTACTCAAGGATTATGATTTCACTATACCCTACCACCCAGAGAAGGAAAATAAGGTGGCAGATTCTTTCAGTAGAAAGTATCATGGAGTTTTGAATAAGATGAGAGTTGAAAGGTATCCTATTATCATGGATATAGTAAAGACAAATATGGGAATAACCATGGAAGGAGAAACAACAATACTTTTTCAAATGGTTTCAAAATCGTCTTTTCTAGAAAGGATAAAGAGTTCTTAGACTAATGATATGGAGTTTCAAAATTAGATTATAGCTGTGAATGATGGGTGGTTGAGTGACTTTATATATGAGGATGGAATTTTGAAATTTGGGAAGAGACTTTGTGTTCCCAATATACCTAATCTAAAAGGGGAATTTTTGGATGATGCTCATAGCTCCAATTTCTCTATACACCATGGGAGAACCCAAATGTATAATGAATTTAAGGAAAATTTTTGGTGGAACAACATGAAGTGGGAGATTGTTGATTTTTTTCAAGATGTATTGTTTGTCAAGAAGTGAAAGTTGGAAGACAACAGCCTAGAAGAGTCATGCAACCTCTTCTCATACCTGAGTGGAAATGAGATAATATTACGATGGACTTCTCCATGGGGCTACCAAAGACTCCTAGAAGGAATGACTCTATATGGGTCATTTTTGATCATCTTAACAAGCCAACAAATTTCCTTGTTACAAGATAAGATTTACCACTTGAACTTCTGGCAAGACTATATATTAATGAAGTTGTAAGATGTCATGAAGTACCTCTATCGATTTTTTCTGATTTTGATCCCTATTATACATAAAAAATTATAGAAATTTCATTAGAAGACCCTAGATATTGAACTTCATTTAATCACTACCTACCACCCTCAAACTGATGGAAAATTAGAACAGACTATTCAAACCTTAGAAGACATGTTGAGATATTTCTCACATGATTTTCAAGGTTTGAGGGATCAATATTTACATCTGGTAGAATTTTCATATAACAATAGCTTCCATTCATGTATATAGATGTCACCATATGAAGCATTATATGGAATGAGATTTCACACAAAACGTTGTTGGGATGATTTTGGTGAAAGAAAACTCATAGGCCTAGAACTTTTTGAGGAAACAATATAAAAGGTGAAGGTTATCCAAAACCACCTCAAATAAGCCTAATGTAGGAAAAAGAGCTACACCGATAACCGAAGGAAGGATTTGGAATTTCAAGTAGGACACCATGTTTTCTTGAAGGTATCTTAAAGTAAGGGTGTTATACATTTCGGTAAGAAGTGTAAATTAAGTCCTAGGTACATCGGACCTTTTGAAGTTCTAGAATGAATTGGAGTTGTAGCTTATCATTTCAAAATGCCTCTAAGTCTCTCCAAAGTTCATGATGTGTTCTACATATCACTGTTGAAAAAATACATGCTTGTCCGAATGCATGTAATCATTTATGAAGAATAAGAACTGGAACCTGATCTGTCTTATTTTGAAGAGCCTATCAGAATTCTTGATATCAGAGAACAAGTGTTGAGAAGCCAGACAACTCATCTAGTGAAAGTTCTACAGGGAAATCATCATATGGAAGAGCCAACATGGGACCCTGAGGAACAAGTGCTGAAGAACCACCTGAATAATTTTATGCTTTAATATTCTAGAAATTTTGAGGAGAAATTTATTTTAAGGAGGGGAGAATGTAACACCCCAAGCTTCCGCGATATGTTGTCCTATGAATAATGCAATAGCTTGGATTGTACACAACATCGAGATTCTAACACAACGCAACCAATCAATCTAACTATTATGAATTGTAATACCAAATTTGGGAAATTTTATAAATTTTATTTTTCAAAATGGACTTCATTTTTGAATTTGGAATATTGAAATTACCTGTGAGTGATTTTTTGGTATTTTTTGGCAAACATTCAATTTTTGATGAATAGTGAAAAACATTGTGAAATTGGTTAAAACCGAATTTTTATATAATTTTTTTATTTTATTTAAATTTATTTTATGTCAAAATATATACATTATACTTATATAAGTCCAATGTAATTTATTGGAGTCATTTTAAAATAAGTTTATATATATATAAATTTTATGGATGTTTTTACCTTCTTTTACCCACCTCCCAAGAGCATTTGCAAATTTTCATAAAACATAATTTTATCGATTATGTGAGTTAAATTTCAAAAATTCAAGAGACACGGTTAATATTAGTAAGTAAAATTTTGTTCAATAAGATGAAAATATTTTTTTGGTAAATAGTAATTTTTGACTTTTATTTATCGTGGTTAAAATTAAATAGGGTAATTATGGGTAAAAATGATTTCATAATTACCCTAACACGTGTCCTAAATCTATTGGATAGGTATAATTCGACCAAATACAACCTTAAGAATAAAATATGGTCCTATTTGGTATACTGGGATTAGATTACGACATTTATTATAATTTTATTTAAAGAAGAGTTAAAAGAGTTAAATTCAATGTTTAATAACTAAAATATTTTTAATATAGGTTTATACATTAGATAAATTAGACTATAAATATTCATTAGAAATATAAAAATATTTATTACATAATTTTATTTTATTTATTATTTTTAGACATTAAATAATTTAATTTATTTATGACACAATGATGATGCAGTAATTACCATATTAATGAATGATTAAAATAATTGATTTTATAAATTTCCAAATAAATGTAATTTGAGAATTTTGTTGAATTAAAATAATTTTTCTTATTTATATGACATTTTAGGGTTTATTAAATAATTTTTTGTTCTAAGTAATCATGTTGTTATGATTTTCACCAAAACCAAATACTAAATACTGTCAAAATTGACATTATTGAGTTTTTAAAACAAATATTGTATTATTAATTGGTGTAATATTCCTAAAAATATAAGGATCAGTGAAAGGACTTAGATAGGGTTATATATATTAATAATTAACCACTTGGGGTTCTCTTGGCTTGTTATATTATGTTTATTAACCATATAATATAAAAATACAAAGAGACATGGTAAATGAAAAACTATTTGACTAAGAGTTAAATCTAGAAGATAAGGTTAATATGGTGACCTAAACCTATCTAAAACCTATTGGTTGAGAGTTTTTTGACCCATTCCCACCTTATACTCTAAATAAATAATTTTTGATAATTTATAAAATGAAAATGATTTTATTATAAAATAATATTTCAAGCTTTTACTAAAGTGACCCTCACCTCTCTTATAAAAGGCCACTTCCCCTTCTCTTAATTTCACACCTCCAACACCTTTTGGCTCGGCCGACCCCAGTCCAAATAACCTCCCAACATTCCTCCCTTCATCCTAGATGAATTACTTTGGCCAGAAAGCTAACCAAAGGATCCATTTTGATCAAATCATAAGGAAGAACCTGAAGAAGAGGTAAATATTTAATCTCCTCTTTCAAGATATTTTCTTCTTCCACATTCTCATTCTTGGTTGTTTCCATTATAAAATAATAAATCAATTAAAATATATATACTATTATGTTATTATAAATATGTTACAACCATATTCTTTATTCTACCCATCCTATAAATGGCAAAGTCACCACACGTGTGTACGCACGACTTACCGTCACCACGTCGTGGTGTAGTTTGTTATTCAAACACTTCATTATTTTGTATGGATATAATAATGAATATAACTAATTTAAATAATAAATATAACATATTATTTAATCTTTATATATGATATACCCTCAAATTACATATCATTTCACCATCAATATAATGATATTTTCGCTCGTGCATACGTACGGATTACTATCTCCATGAAAGCGATGTGATTCATTCCACGTCGTAATAATTCAAGAATAATTTTCATTTTATGAAAAAAAATAATGTTTATTAACATAATATCCTTATTTATATGAATAAAATACTTCCTATCCATAACATACATGGCTTCGGTATCCAAGATTATAAAGGAAAACAAATCAGTTAACACCTGAAAAAATGATACTACTAAAATATTATTAACAAAGCAATATGATAATATCTTATATGATATCATATTTATGTATATGATTCTTATATAATTTAATAAAAAGTTTATCTATAATATAGGAGGTTAACATACCATCAAATAAGTAAAATTACATGGTAAGGGTTAATTTCACAATCTCTTTTTTATATGAGGTTGTTTTTAATTAAGTATCTACTAGGACATCTTTATCATCCACATTCATGTTTTCCTAAAAATGTATTTCGAAACATTTTTACTATTTACTAGACTATGGGTTAATGTAATTTATACCCTTATTTGACCTTATATGTCTTTAAAAGAATCTTTCTGTCATTTTCCAAACAAGGTACATTATGACCTTTTCGACAATATTAAGGTCAGAATGTTGTTTTAAGTTATACGGCGAGTGCGGTGATTTTATGATGTTATAACGTCGTCGAAGCTTCCCTTACATGATTATAATAATATTTTACTAATAAATGATTTCTTTTATAATCATAAGACTATTAAATTATTTCAAAATAGATAGATACATTTCTCTAAAAAATATTTGATTTCATCTATGTTAAAAGCATTTTGATGGATTTCAAACTTGTATGAAGTTGATTTTTTATGATAAAAATCATCCATATTGTATTGAATGTTTTGTGATATGTTTGACTAGGGATGTATTATTATTATACCATTCATGGTTTATGGATAATGGTTTGACATTTTGTATGCTATTTTTAATACGAATGTTTATGGTATGATTAATCCTTTTCATATGAAGAATGAATTGGACTTAGTATGTGACGGGTGGAGCCCGCTATAGATCAATGATGCATTGGTATGTATCATGAGACAAACTAGTGTCTTGGCAGAAGGCCTAAAAAAAATATTATTTGTAGTCTTGGCACAAGGCCTTGAATATGTGGCCATGGTGTTCGGAATTATGCATTCCATCATTATGAATGTGGCTATTGATATTGCATGTGATTATTAGACTAGTTGAATATCTATGTGAATAAGTAAATGGAATTATTTGATTTTATATTTGACATATTATGCTGAATATTAAGTTTAAAAGGCTTTTGTTTTAGTCTTATACATTGCTTTAAATATTTATGCTTATTTATGAAATATTCAGCTATATTGTTATCCTTACTGAGCATCTGAGCTCACCCCTTTATATGTTTTATTTTTTCCAGGATGTGATTAAGTATTTTATGGTTTACCTATAGATATAGGATAAGGATATAAGTGTGTTCAAAATGGAACAAAATGTTGTTGATTTTTTTATTTCATGATGTAATGTAAAACGTATGAATGTATCTAGTACTTCCATGGCTACTAAACTAATCAGTCTTTCAAGATTTGATCCCTTCTGATCATGCCAATGTTATGTAATAATGCACAACTCTGGGTAACTAGGGTCTGGGCATTACAATGATTCCAAGAGAAATATAGAGTATAACAAATACCTAATATAAATATATTGTAATATTTAGAAATAAGTGTTTCATTCATAGATGGAATTCATTAAAGATTGGTTATTCAGTAAATAAAGGAATATTTTTATACTACTCAACAAAGAGTGAAAAAAAAATAATTTTTCAATAAAAGGCTCAAAAATATTATTTAATGAAATTATGTGAATTTTTTTTAGTAAAAATATTAGAAAATTTCAAGATATTTTTCGCATAATGAATAATTTTAATGATAAAAAAATAGATAAAGAATAATCTACAAATACCTGAATTTATAATTATTATTAATTCAAAAGGGCGGAGGATCATATTTATGAAGGGTTTTAACCTCTGGCTCAATAAATAAAATTTAGAGTTTATGTTTATCTAAGAAATAGTATTAGAAACAAGTATCCTCCAATTTAAAATAAAATAATACAAATAACGAATGGTAATGGTTTATTTTTATAGTTTAAATAATCTTTATTTTATTAGTTGGAAATGGAGGAATAATGTGTGTAATCAATAAAGAACAAGTTGGACTAAATTGACAAGAATCAAACATGGGACCTTTTAAAAAAACCCAGACAACATATTTTGATTAATATAAAATGGTTTATCAAAAAAATTGATGAACACAAATGATTAGACTAGATTTATGTGATGATTGTATTTAAGGAATTTTCATGGGTTGAAGGGGTTAATGTTAATGAAACAATTTCTCAAATATTAATATCAAACCTTAGAGTTTAACCAATTTCTAACATCTTTGTGGGTTTAAAAATCTCGTATCCCAAATTTATATAAATATTTTTTATTGTATTTTCTTATAGTAATTTCTCATTTTATAGGTACAAAAACATTTGGTAGAGACATAATCCATAAGGTTTGTTGAAGTATAATGAAGGTCAGATAAAAGAATATATATTGATTCATAGAAATTATCTTTTTAACTTATTTACCATAACAATTTTGACTCAAAAATAATAATATAAATAGTTAAGAGATCATTCAATTATTTTAATGCTGTATATTTCTCGATACATGAATGTGATTAGCCTTAGAAAATGGGGATTATATGAAAATTATTTTCAGGTGGGGTAAATAGTTGTAGGGGAAGTTATATATTGAGGGTTCATGGATAGAATGAATAAAAATAGAGAAACATATATAGGATTTATAATAAAATATAAAGTGTTTTAATATTCAAAATACATTTTTTATTGCTAGATTTCTTGTCAATTGTATATCATTTGGACCTCAATTGGATTTCGTTTTGAATGTGTGAAGTGGTTTTTAGTCTTGTTCATATGATCATACAATAAAGTGTTATAAGGGTAAATTGTAAAACTATTATAATAATAATAAGATGGTTATAAAAGCTAAATTCAAAAACATATGTGTTAATTCCCATACAAAAGGTTTATGTCTCCAATACTAGTGTTCTTCATTATAGTTCCAACATAAGGTTATGATGTGAATAATGTTTCCATAAACTGGTAATTTACAATATTTAAGTATTTTTTCTACATGATTCAAAAGGAATATGTGGTGCATAAGTATTTTTAATTTTATAAATTTAATGCACTCTATTGGTCATTATTATGGTGGATTTAATTCACAGATGATTTAGGGGTCGATTTGAGTGGTTATACCTATTTGAGGATTCCAATTCCATGGAAGAGGTTCATACACCAAAAGGTTTACTAGTTTATAATATTTAGAATTTGATCATGATGTGATATAATGGTAATTAAATTAGTAACATGACCAAAAAATATCATTTAGGTTTTGCAATTTTATCTATGAATTTTAAAAAAATGTAAATCAATATCATGTAATGTGGACTTTTATTCCACTATGACGTAACTGGACATTTTAAAAAAATGACCAAGGATTCAATATTTCACACCATGTTGAATATATTTATAATATGATTATTGAAATATATAGTATTCAAATATTACTGATGACATTACACTCTCTATAAGGTTTACCAGTTTTAGGATTTTCAATTAAATATATAATTGAAAATAAATGGTGTATATTTACATGGAAGAAAACTAAAGCATTGATTTGAAGTATATGATAACAAAAGATGGATAAAAACTAAATTATGAATTTGAATTTTATTTTTGTGGGAAATATTTAAACTTGTTGCAAAGAGAAAAATAAGTGGTAAATAAGTATTAAATGTTATATGTAAAAAATAATTTTTAGTGTATCTATTTTTTAAATCATTGAATTACTGTTATTGAAGAATAATGTATATATGGATTGATTTATTCTAAAGATTGGGAATTTATGTAAAGAGTTTTTGTGAATATTATTAAATAGTTATATATAGATATTAGATAATTATTGAGAAAACTGAATATTTTTTATGTTATATTATTAATCATTATATTTGTTATTTTTTTCATGTTTTTCAATGTTATAATTTGTGTAGTCCTCTACCAACATACCCTCACAATCATTAGAGGATTCCAAAAATCATACTTTCATCTGTTATTACTCTGGGTAGGACTAAATAGCCATTATCCTATAACATCTCTTGAAAAACCCCTTCCACTCACTCTAAATATGGACAAAAAAATTAGTATCAGTATATCAATAAATAATAAATATATGAATCAAAAATAAAGCATAAAAATTATAACCTCTATCCCAAAAAAATAATCTTATGAATAAAACTATGGTGATTTCCAATAGGATTTTATAAAACAAAAACCTATAGGTTACAAAAAAATAATATTTCGTCACTAAATTCCACCTCATGTGATGAAAACACCAGCAAGGTCCTAAAGATAATTGGATTTACCCAAATCCAAACCTCAAACCCATAAACAAAGAAATGATTCAATAAATCCAAGCCCATTTACCCATTACTACCAACTAATGGTCCAATTACCATAATTCAGACCAACGGAGAACATGGATACAAAAATATGACCCTGGACTCTCAAACATTTTATTTCTAGTCAAACTAAACATTTTCATATAAATATAATCACATAGTGTGTGACTCATATGGGCACACATACAAGTAAAACCATCACCTATCAATTTTTGTCTCTTGACTAAATCACAATGAGACTTTTACTTCGAAAACCCAACATTTATTTTTGATTCCATTTCAAAACCATGAAATTAAATCACACATTCACCAAGAGATTCCATTTTAACAATTTCCTTTTAAAATACTTTTTACTTTATAACCAACATTCTAAATCCACATTTATAAAAGGAAACCCCATTAACTTTGATAATCTAATATCATCCACCATAAAATACATAATGTTTTATGAGAATTCATTCATCCATGCCTCAACCAAGTAAATTTTTATAAAGTTGTGTGGTAACACTATGGGAAAAAGCGTTATTTGCGACGGGGAAGGGTCGCATCACAAGTACTTCATACGGAGGAATTATTTGTGATGCGACCCTATTATTGTCTAAAATGACTAATTGTTTGTGATGGAAATTGGGATCCTCTCACAAAATATTGGGCATGTGGTGCATGCCAAACTACGGGAAGGGTAAGTTCTATGGGTGGTGACACCCATCATAATTAGCCATTGTTGGATTTTAGTATTTGTTATGGGACCCGTCGTAAAAACCTTTTTAACCACTGCACTTAATTTATAGTGGTTAGTAATTGTGATTGGACATGTCATAAATAATATAACATATATATATCCCCATCGGATTTTCTCCAATTTCACAACTCTCTAAACTCCTATCTCACTCTCTACAATCATATTTCCCTCTTAAATTTTTTCAATGTTTAAAATTTTACATTGATAAAATTTTCAAGACATACATCATACAAAATATTCTGTTTTATGGTATTTATCTACTGATTTTATTTTTTTAGTAAATAAAATTTATTTTATATTAGTTATATTTATAGTTAATTAGAAAAAATTAAATTAAATTAGAATTACGCAACATTAATTTTAATTATTTATTTTTACAAACAAGTCGTTTGATTAAGAATTATTATTTTTATTTAAAAGTAAATAGAATTAATTTGTAATAATTTGGTCCAACTATTGTTAATTAATAATAGTTATGTGTAATCAGTATTAATTATTATTAATTACTTATAATTAGTATTAATTATTATTTATTCATAGTAATTTGTATTAATGATATATAATTTGTAATAAATTGTATGACATTGTAATAATTAGTAGTAATTAGTAAAAATTAGCAGTAAATAGTAAAAATTCGCGGTAATTAGTAATACTAAGAAATAATTTGAAATAATTGGTAATAATTAGTAATAATTTGCAATAATCAGTTATAATTATTAATAAATAGTAATAAATAGTAATTGTAACAACCCAACTTCTCTAAGATGAGGTAAGGGACAAAAACGTGACCCACCCTTCCTTTCTCATGGGGTAGGAGAGATAATGACCCCCCGAGTCCCGCCTTCAGTGGGTCATAGAGTGGTGACTATCACCAAGGGTATAGAATCTCACATAAATAAATGGAATTAAACTTTTTATAGAACAATATCAGGAGATAAAATGGTAAATCCCAGCAACACCAAAGACTAAAGCTAAAAGTAAATCCAAGAATCCATTCTTACATGCATTTTTAGAAGTAAAAATGATACAAAGTAAGAGGAAACTCCCAAATAATGTACCAAGGAAAAGAAACTAAGTAAAAATAGTAACTATCCCAATGACTAAGATAGTATGGTCCAATACAGTCTTCAATGTCCTCCTAGAAAACTGAAAACCATTTTACAAATATAGGGTGAGCATACAAGTATGCTCAATTGGGAAAACTAAAGCTACTTGTGCACAAGTGAGGAACATAGTAAAGTCCCTATGAGAAAATAGTAGAACCTCAAGAACCTTCCAAGGAATACTAACTCGACAAATCTGACCAAGGCACACTCACCCAAGTAACACAAATCAAGTAAAGTAATAATATAATCACATCGACATTTGTGTACCCCGCACACCTCTTTTTCCATTGGTTAACTCTTCATTCTTAATGATTTAACGTCTTGACGCTGCCACTTTTCCCACATGCAGTCCCACTGCCGCAACTTGCCTGCACACACCTGGGCCTCAAACCACACACAACCTCCACCACAGACACTTGGGATATAATAGCCACTACCACACATCAAGACACCTATGCTAGAAAAATCACACACCCCACCCAAACACACCTGGGCCTTATCTCAAAGATACTTGTGAAAAACAAACCCTACCCGCAAACACATGATCCCCTCATCCAAAAACAAAATTTTTCCTTAATAATCTTGGACTATGGTAAGACATAATCAATTAAAACCTTCCCAAATAAGCCCGAGTGGCATGATCTGGAAGATGGTGCACATAATAAAATTAGTAATCAGGAATCCATCATCCCACTAGGATGTTGGGTGAGACACCTTCCCCCATGAAATGGAGATATTCAAAACATATTTCTCAACAAGGGTGGGTTGTATATAGAAATCACAAAGAACTATAATAGATATACAGGTAATCAAACATTCGGCCCCAACCTATGGGTTTCAGATGAATAAACAACAAGCCCACACAAGCACTACTTTTGATGTTACTCCTACATGCACAACCACACAAAAACCACTAGAAAAGAATATATTCCCAAACCACTTATTTCCAATTTTCCATTTATTTATTTAAGGGGATTATTTCTAAAAATATCCCAACACTACTAAGAAACTAACAACCATAGCCACACCAAGAAACAAGCAGAAACCAAAATGTAGTCCCACTACACAACAGTACAAAAATACAATACAAACTAGACTTCCAGTCCCACTACACATCCCTATTCAACTAATATCTACTATCATTATTCAATATAACACCTCCCATTCATTCTCCCACAATATAACCCTACAACTCTTCTTCCCATAAAATCCTCAGATGTTGTCCTACAAAATACTAAGTACATAACCACACCACAGTCCCACTACTCGACATCTCTTAGAGACCAAAACACATCATTAAGGTTGTTCAACTACCTATAAGTTCATCCATTCAACAATAAATCAATCTCTCAAACTGAGAAATCATCACATAATCAAAACCATCAAACCAAATGTATTCAAATTTAACCAATAGGGTTTTTTAAATTTCTAATTTAATACAGTGGGGATGATTATATAACACATTTGATCCTGGGTAATCTCTTTTTTTAACTGGGTGTACGTTATTATACAGTTTTAATGTTACTTCCATTTTATAAATCACTATAAAAAGATATAATATCACTAGTGTGAAAGGAATTACCACTAAGGATAATGATTTTCATAAGGCATATAGCCACAACAACGATATAAGAATCAATGATAACAAATAAAATAGTTGATCAAATATCCACCCAACCCTACCCATTATATTTGTTGCGTGAGTTATATTTGATCATATTGAATTCTTATTTAATTCATATTTTGAGAAGTGTATCCAACCGTTCCTCCTGAGGAACCATTAATATACCCATCCATCATGATGCATAATTAAAGAGAAGAAAAATAAATTCCCTATATGGATGATCCAATAATAAAGTTTCCTCATTCTCCCAAGAATAGTGGATAGTGTGACTTGCCGGAAGAATTACAAGGCAGAGCGAGAAGGTCTCCAACACGGGCACAGGACTCATCTCGGGAGGAAACCTCGAGGAACACCAAGATAAATAAAAATGAAGAATGCTGATTGGATCTCGGCTTAAGAAGAGGCTAGATCCAAAAACCAGGGAGAACATTTTGACGTACTTAAATGTCATATTATGGTTAGACCACATGGTTGGGTGGTTTCACACATTGAAATTAATTTATATTTAATAATTCCCCACAGAAATGGTGGATATAGAACAGAGGATGACTATGAGATGAAAGAGTAACTTTGAATAGAGAAAAATATATAATAGGGGTAAAAATGGAAAAACTGGGGAAAGCTGCAAATGAGTCACTGATGGGTGACTCACCGACACTGAACCATCGATGTTGAGCCCTTGACACTAATCCACCGATGAGTAAGATACCGATGTGACCTACCGATGCCTTGAACTACTGATTCTCAGGTATTGACGCCTCATCCTACCGATGTCTATGCCACTTGACTCACTAATGGTGTCACCCCTTGACTCCCCGATGTCGATGCCCCTTGACTCACCAATGCTAACACCCCTAGACTCACTGATGTCATCACCCCTTGACTCACCGATGTTGATTCCCCTTGAATCATCAATGCTGACAACCCTTGACTCAATGATCTTGACGCTCCGTGACTCACCGACACACAGACATGCTGATGCACTGACATGATGACGCATAGACATGCCGATGCATTAACATGTTGTGGAAAAAAAGGAATAACTAGAATTTTGGTAAAATTTTGAAATGATCCACTGAGATCCCATAGAACACCTCAAAACTAGATTTTCACAAAGGATGGTCTTAGGGAAAATATGGGTTATTACATCAAATGCCTCTCAAACTATTCTCATCCTATGGAATTTAAAACTAACCCAAATGAAACGAGGTTAGAACAACCATCCATTAATATACCTCTCAGGAGTAAACCACCTTCTATCAAAAATTGGAGGGGAAACCTCAACATCCAGGAACACCACTCTTATCTATCTCATAAAAAAATGTAGAAACACTATGTAACCATACAATAACCAAAATTCACAGAGTCCAGACACATGGATTAGAAATCTCCTTTCTTGATATCAATATATTATCTGCTTTGGGTAGCACTGACTCACTCGCACAGGTTTGATCACATCTACATTAATGCATCTTGATTATGGATCATGCCATCCCCTCTCTATAGTCATGACTTTTCACAAAACAAATTGAGAATGGATAAATAAATTATTATAAAGCAAACAGGGTCAAACGTTTTCTTACAAGAAAGGAACAAAGAAAACACAAGATCAAAACACAGACTAAATCTGGGTACTAGGCACACATTTGTGCCTCCCATTCCCAGGTACTCTCATTGATGCCACCAAGAAACCATAGAAAACAAACTGAGGTTATGGTCTGTCAAACCAGAACATTCTTGTTACGATCCTTGATTCTCACTAGTCGCTCCACGAATGTAGCATCATCCTCTACATCTAACTCTCTCAAGTGTAGGATGTAAGAGTCATCGTGTAGATACCGACAGAGTTGAGATACATGGATGAAATTGTGGATAATCTCTAACCTCGGAGGTATCACCAGCTGATATTCTACCTCACCATCTTGTCCCAACACCGCAAAAGGTCTGATGAACCTGAGAGAAAGCTTACTCCCACTACCAACTCTGATGTCCACGTAGCGGGGAGATCATTAAGAACATGTGGTCCCCAAGCTAAACCTTTATCATTTCATGCACAAGATAAACCTTATCCATCTTTCTATGCACCACCTCTAGGACAAGAACTCGTGCCTCTCCAACCTCTATCCAGCACGCAGGTAAAGGACACAGTCTTCCATACAAGGTTTCAAATGATGACATGATAGCGGTAGAGTGGTAGATATTATTGTTGGAAAAGTTCACTAGGGTCAAGTGTCGTACCCATGATCCTCTGAAGTCCAGAACGCATGATCTCAGTATATCCTCTAACGTATCGATGAAACCCTATATCTGCCCATCCGTTTAAGGGTGGAAAGAAGTGATAAGTCATAGATGGGTTCCAAAAGCTTGTTTTAATACCTTCCGGACTCGTGAAGTAAAACATATATCCCAATCCAAAATGATGGATCTTGGAACTCCATGCAGTCATACCACTGCACTGATGTACCTATGGGATAAGACATCCAATGTGCTTGTCTCCTTAACTGCAAAGAAGTCAGTTGATTTCATCAATTGGTCCACCACTACCTAGATGGAATCATACCCTCCCTCATCCCTGGGTATTCTTGTGACAAAATCCATGGAGGCCTTGTCCCACTACCACATGGGAATGTCTTCAGGCTGTAACAGACCGCAGAAAACACAGTGTTCATCCTTCACTTGCTGGCAAATGAGGCAACTTGCCACAAACTCCACCATTGGATTCTTCTCTCCAGGCCACCAAAAATGACCTATCAAGCCCTGGTATATCTTGGAGACTCCTAGATGTACCAATATGGGTGAGTTATGGATCTCAACAAGAACACCCTCGCACATCGCCATTGAGAAAAATAGCTTCTCACGGAACAACATCTAATTTTGACTATCCACTGACCATCCCTCTAGAGCATCACCCTAGATAACATGATCCCACATCACTTCAACCTCCGAGTCTCCCCATTGAGAGTCCTCCAACTGTCATACTAAGGAAGACTGCACTATCATCTGAAACAGACAGTCTCTAATGTCCTCCACTCTCAAACCTAGATGCAAAGCAGCCAACTCCTCCATCGGCTTCAAAGTATTTGCAAACTCCCAAACTACATCTTTCTTTGACTTCTAGATCATGTTATTGGCCACCATGTTCTCCTTTAATGAGGTTTTGGAGATTTAGAAGCCATAGTCCTGATGAAACTATATCCTCCACCTCTGTTTCAAGTTCTAGTCTCTCTATGAGAAGATGTACCTCAAGTTATTGTGATCTGTAAAGACTAGTGTCCACCAATGAGGTAATTCTTCCACAAATTCATCACAAACAAAACGGCTGGAAGTTCTATGTTGTGGGTGTAATAGTTACGTTTGTGAAGACGTAACTTTCTAGACCCATAGAAGATCACACCCCACTACTTAATAATCACACATCCCATGCCTTAAACGAATGCATCACTGGAAAATTTGAACATCACCGCCTCCCATGGAAACCTCAGCACTGGTTCACCCATCAGTTCCATTTTAGATTACTGAATGATTCTTGGAACTTCTCAATCCATACAAATTTCATGTCCTTTCTGGTTAAAGCCTTAAATGGAGCCATAGATTAAGAGAATTTAGGTATGATCCTCTAGTAGTGACCTATAATACCTAGGAAACTACCATCCTTTACCACATTATTGGGAGCTACCCACAAAACAACTGCTTCAACCTTTGATGGGTCAACTTTTATTCCCAGTTGGGACACCATGTGCCAAATTAAGTGCACCTATAGTGTCTAGAACATTCACTTGGAGAAATTCCTGTAGAGATGGCGGTGTCATATAACCTCAAAAATTGTCCTTTGATGCTAGCTATGATCCTCATATGAACATGAGTAGATCAAGATATCGTTAATGAACACGACCAAAAATCGATCTAGATACTCATGTAAAGTAGAGTTCAGGAGCCCCATGAACATAGTTGGAGCATTCGTAACGTCGAATGACATTACCACAATCTTAAAGTGCCTATACCTACACCTAAAAGCATTTTTCGAGATGTCACCCTCATTCACCCTCAACTTTGGATATCTTGACCGCAAGTTAATCTTAGAGAACCAACCCGCTCCATTCTACTGTTCAAAAAGTTTTTCGATCCATGGGAGGAGGTAAGAATTCTTCACCATAACCTGATTTAGGCTCTGGTAGTCTATGTACAACCTAAGACCACTGTCTTCCTTCTTTGTCAACAAGACTAGATCACCCCATGGAAACAAACATGGTTAGATAAAACCATTCTTCATGAGGTCATCGACCGAAACCTGGAAGGCCCTGATGTTACAGGCATGCTGCTGAAGGTATTTACCTTTGAAGAACTTAGTTGGTTCCCCACTCATGGAACACCCCCAGTGTGTGAAGCTTCTCCAATACATCATACTTCTTCTAAACTTCTTGGAACATCAGCCAAGTAAAGGGAGTGAAAACATATTGAAGAGAAATTTGTAGCGCCTCCTCCAAGTGTTTTGCATATGACTCCTCATCCAGAAATTGTTTCAAAGAAAAAAGAATGAGATCATTGACATTGAACCACAAAATCCTCACTGAAATACTCCCTTAAGGGAGGGAGAGCAGATCTTTCCTCTTCCCAGCATTCATCGTGGAAGAAAAGAATTCCACCCAAAACACTTTCTCAAAGTCAGTCCACAAAATTTCAGTTTCCTTCTTCTCCCCAAGATAAGGTGTCCACCACTAACGCACTGCTCCTCGTATCTAGATCACTTCCAGAGGAACCCAGTGTTCTTTTGGAGTTAGAATCAAGGTGAAGGTGATTACCAACTCTTTGATCCAGCTCTTAGTCTCTATGTCCAAGACGTTTCCCTTGTACATTACTAGAGCCTGTCGCTAGAAGGAACGAAGCATCTTCTACCACTGGTCATCCTCCTCCTCTCAATCGACCCACTGCTAATCTACTAGATCAATCTGTTTAGCCTTCACTACTCGTAACACTCGTGGATGATGCCCAGGTGCCATATCCTAAAATAGAAACAAAGAATTCTTAAGCCTGAGTAGTGTGAAAATTTTCTTTTAAATTTTGTTTAAAATTTTCATTTACATTTCAATTTCTTAAAACACCCAAGACACACTAGAACACACATCATTATGATACATATACATTTCCTTGGGTATCTACCCTGCAATCAGTGTAACCTCACCTAGTCATTCTAAAGGTCCAGTTTCCCTAGATTAGATCACGGGGGGGGGGGGGGAAATCTTATCTTCTAACCAGTCTTCCCTGGCCTATTTCACCACCAATTTTTCCTAACACTATTTTCCTACCATCCCATGAAATCCTCATTATAGCTAACCCCAAATTCCATCCTATCTCTCAAACATCACCTTTGATACAATTTTGTCATGACTCACCTTCTCTAAGATGAGGGAAGGGATGACAATGTGCCCTTCCCTTCCTTCCACATGGTGAAGGAGAGATAATGATCATAGAGTCCCGCTTTTAGTAGGCCCCAGAGTGGCGACTACCACCAAGGGTATAGAATCCCACATAAATGGAAGGAATTACCCTTATTATAGAACAATTTTAACAGATAAGATGGTAAATACCAGCAACACTAATGACTAAAGGTAAAAGTAAATCCAAGAATCCATTCCCACAAGCATGTTCAATAGTAAAACTAGTATAAAGTAAGACAAATATCCCAAATAATGTACCAAGGAAAATAAACTAAGAAACAAAGGAAACTATCCTAACACCCATGATAGTAAGGTCCAACATGATCCTCAAAGTCCTCTCAGAAACCTGAAAATTGTTTTACATAAATAGGGTGAGCATACAAGTATACATAGTAGGGAAAACTAAGGCTACTCATGCACAAGTGAAGGAACATACTTATTCCCTTATGAGAAAATAGTAGAAACTTAAGCACCTACCATGAAATACTAAATAGTCCAGCCTAACCAAGGCACACTCACCCAAGTAACAGAATTCAAGTAATGCAATAATATAAGCACATCAACATTTGGGTACCCCACACACCACTTTTCCCACTGCTTTACATCTCATTCCTAACAATCTGATGTCTTCATGCTACCACTCTTCACACATGCAGTCCCACTACCACAACCTTCCCACACACACCTGGGCCTCAAACCACACACAAACAAACCTACATACAATGGGGCCACAACAACCACTGCCATGTCTAATGACACCTAGTCCAGAACAACCACACACCATGCCCGAAGGCAGCAAGGCCTCAGCCCAAAGATACTTGGGAAAAACATAGTCGACCCAAAAACACGATTCCCCCTTGTCCAAAAACAAACCCTTGATCAAATAATCTTGGATTATGGTAAGCCTCATTCCATTACAGCCTTCTTGGATAAGCTCGAGCGGTAAGATCTGAAAGAGGGTGCGAGGAAGAAAATTAGTGACCATCAATCCATCCTCCCACCAAGATATTGGGAAAGAAACCCTCCCCTGCGAAATGGAGGTGTTCAGAGCATAGTGCTCAACAAGTGTGGGGTGTGTCCATAAATCAAAAGGCACTACAATATATATATATATAGGTAAACAAATACTCATCCCCAACCTATGGGTTTCACATGAATAGATGAAAATTCTACACCATCACCGCTTTTGTTGCTACTCCTACATGCACAACCACACAACAACCACTACAAAAGAATAAACCCCACCCCCTTATTACTTAATTCCCATTTATTTATTTAAGGGTATTCACTTTACAAATTTTCCAACACTACTGGTAACTAACAACCATAACCACACGATGAAATGGAAAAAAACAAAAATACAGTCCCACAACACAATAGTACAAAATAAAAAAACAAACTAGGACTACAGTCCCACTATACATCCACGTTCAACCACTATTAGCTGTCATTATTCAAGGAAATACCACCCATTCCTTCTCTAAAAATTCAACCGTACAATCCTTCTACTTGAAAAAAAACTCCATATGTTGTCCCACTACCGAATAAATCTATAACCACACCAGAGTCCCGCTACTCGACATCGCTTCTTGACCAAAACTGGTCATAAAGGAAGTTTAACTGCCTACATGTTCGTCCATTCAACAATCAATCAATCTCGTATATTGAGACTCCAACAAATAATCACAACCATAAAACCAAACGTATTCAAATTTAACCAAAATAGGTTCTTTAATTTCCACTTTAATATAACTCAGGTTATCACATGAGAGGTTTGATCCTAGGGAATATTTTTATTTAACCAGGTCTACATTATTAAACAGTTTTCATGTTACTACCTGTTTTCAAATCCCCAAAAGAAAGATGGATTATCATCAGTGTGGAAGTAAAGACCACCAATGGTTGTGATTTTTAGAATGAATACAACTCAAAAAACCATATAATAATCAAAGATAACAAATAAAGCAGGCAATCAAACATCAAGCCACACCCTTCCAATTATTTTAGTTGTGTGAGTTATCTTTTGATCATATTAAATTTTTGTGTTATTCTCTTTTGGAAAAGAGTATCCATACATTCCTCACAAGGAACCATTAATATACCCCCACCCTCTCATGATGCACAATTGAAGAGAAACAAAATAAAGTCCCTACTTTGATGATTAAATATCGAATTTTCCTTCTTACACCCAGATCAGGGGATGGTGTGACTATTGGGAAGAACTCCAAGGCTGAGTGGGAAGGTCTCCAACATGGGGGGAATGATTAATCTCTAGAGGAAGCATTGAGGCACACCAAGAGAAACAAAAAGGACAAAGGAAGTTATGATCTCTAATTAAAAAGAGGCCAAATCCTAAAATCAGGGAGACCATTTTGAAGTTGATAAAAGATGGATCGTGATTAGACAACGCGGTTGCACAGTTTCACATGTTAGAAGTAATGGAGATTTAATAATTCCCCTTGGAAATGGTGTAGATAGACCTGCAGATGGATATTGGTTGACAGATTAACTTTAAACAGAGAAAAACAGGTAACATATGCGAAATTGTAAAAACTGGGAAATGTAGGAAATGAGTCACTGATGGGTGAGTCACCGACGCTGAGCCACCAATGAGTGAGCTACCAACGCATCCTACCGTTGCCTCGACCTATCGATGCTCGGACCTATCGACGTTGAGATACGGAATCCTCGACCTACCGATACTGACGCCCCTTGAGTCACGGATGCTAACGCCCCTCGACTCACAGATATCGACACCCCCTAGACTCAACGATGTTGACGCCCATCGGCACACCGATGTCGAAGCCCCTTCACTCACTGATGCCTACACCCCTTGACTCATCAACACATTGTCATGCTAACGCACTGACATGCCAGTGGAAAAACTGGAAAAATCAGAATGTTGTTAAACTCTTGAAATGAGCCATCGAGAGCCCCTCGAACACCTCAACATTGTATTTTCATAAAGGACCTATGGAAAATCCAGGTTATTACAGTAGTAAATAGTAATAAGTGGTAATAAATATTATTAATTAGTAATAAATAGTAATAATTAGTAATAATTAGAAATAGTTAGTAATAATTAGTTATAATAAGTAATAATTATTAATAATTTGTAATAATTGGATGTAATTAGTAATAATTAGAGTTAATTAGATTTAATTAGCGGTAATTAGTAGTAATTCTTAATAATTGATGTAATTAGTAATAATTAGAAACAATTATTAATAAATAGAAGTAATTAATAATAAATAGTAATAAATAGTATTATATAGAAATAAATAGTAATAATTCATTATACATAGTAATAGTTAGTAATAATTAGATATAAATAGTAATAATTAGTAATAATTAGTAATAGTTAGTTACAATTAGAAATATTTGGTACTAAATATTAATAAATAGTAATAAATTGTAATAAATTGTAATAAATAGTAGTAATTAGTAATAAATTGTAGTAATTTGTTGTAAATAGTAATAATATGCGGTTAATAGTAATAATTAATGGTATATAGCAATAATTAGTGATAAATAGTTACAATAAATTGTAATAATTAGTAATAACTAGTAATAAATGGCAATAATTGTGGTAATTAGCAAGTAATTAGCTGTAATTATCACTAATTTGTAATAAATAATAATAATTTGTAATAAATAGTAATAATTTGTGGTAATTATTATAATTAGTGCTAATTAGTCATAATTATCTATAAATAGTAATAATTAGTAGTAAATATTAATAGTTAGTAATAAATAAAAATAATTAGTAATAATTAGTAAAAATTAGTAAAAATTAGTAAAAATTAAGAATAATTACTAATAATTAGTACTAATTAGTAATAATTAGTAATAATTAGTAATAATTAGTAATAATTAGTAATAATTAGTAATAATTAGTAATAATTAGTAATAATTAGATGTAACTAGCAGTAATTAGTAGTAATTAAAGTGAAATAGTAATAAATAGTAATAAATAATATTAAATATTAGTAAATAGTATGATTTAGAAAAAAATAGTATTAATTAGAAATCAATATTTATAAATAGAAATAAATATTAATAAATAATTATAATTAGTTGTAATTACTAATAATTAGTAATAAGTAGCATTAATTAGTGATAATTAGGATTAATTAGTAATAATTAACAGTATATTATAAAAATTAGAAATAATTAGAAATAAAGATTCGTAAATATTTATAAATATTTATAAATAATAATAATTAGTAATAAATTGTAATAAACAGTAATAAACAGTAATAAATAATAATAATTTTTAATAATTAGCAATAATTAGTAATAAATAGAAGTAATTATGAATAAATAGCGGTGATTGGTGGTAAATATGAATAATCAATTATAATTAATAAAAATAAATATAGAAAATTATTAGTAAATAGGGATAATTAGTGATAATTAGTAATGATTATTAATAATTAGTAATAATTAGTGGTAAATTGGAATAATTAGTTATAATTAGCAATAATTATCCATAATTAGTGATAATTATAAATAATTGGTAATAATTGGTAATAAATAAACGATTAATAATAATAAGTAATAATTAGTACTAAATAGTGGTAATGAGTATTAAATGGTGGTATTTAAAAGTAATTAGAAATAATTAGTATCAATTAGGCATAATTAGTAATAATTAGAAACATTTAGTAATATTTAATATTAATTAGTAATAAATATTAAAAAATAGCAGTACTTAGTAAAAAAAATAGCTCAATTTAGTGGCAAATAGGTTTAATAAGTTATAATTAGTAATAATTAGTAAATATTCATAATAATTAGTGGTACTTAGTGATAATTAGTGATAATTAGAGATAATTAGTGATAATTACTAATAATTAGTAATAGTTAGTAATAAATAGTGGTGATTAGTAAAAAATTGTGGTAATTAGAGATAAATTGTCGTAATAAGTAATAAATATTAATGATTAGTATAAATTATTATTAATAAGTTAAAAATATTAATAACTATTAATAAATTGTAATAATTATTTTAAATTAGTAATAATTACCATTAATTAGAAATAATTAGTAATAATTACCAATAATCTGTAATAATTACCAATTATTAGCAACAATTTGCAATAATTAGAAATATTTAAGAATAATTACTAAAACTTAGGAATACTTATGAATAATAAACAATTTTTATTCTTTTTTTAGATCATGTATTTCTTATATAAAATGAATCATAAAAAACTAATTATTTTATATTCTTTTGAGAAATATAGAACAAGGAATTCAAAAAGGTGATTATTAGATGATCGTGCTTGGATAAATTAGTGTAAGAATACAAACAGTTCTTTTATAAATCCTATATATGTTGAGTGTTGAAACATTCTTATCATTTGAATCATCAAATCTAAAATTTGTTTCAGAAGGGACCATTAAGTTTCTAGGTAAAAAATGTGGTTTATGAATGTTTACCAGATTTGACAATGTTGGGGGTTATTTATTATGCTAAGGTTTTAAAATATATATTTTTTGGTATCAACGTGTTGAATGTAGTTCTAGAAAATATACTAATAATTTGGTTCAATATCTATCACAATTTTAAAATTTACTACATGATGCAGCATATCCATCTTTTCAACCAATAAAAACTCCAAATGATATTGGTTTAACTTCTATGTTAAAACCATTTCATTTTTATGAGATGCTGAGGTCTGATAAATATTCCATATATCCTGGTTGCATGATAAGATAATTAGAAGTGATTGAAAAATTAAGATGGTTATGGTTCTAATTTTTCAAGATGTCTCAAAAATGCACATTTTATAAGATTAATAAGTCATGAATGTCATGTTATAATGGAAGTAATTTTACCGAATAGATTAAACGGATAATTGAATTCTATGATAAGGGATGTTCTAACAGACATATCATAATTTTTTGAAGACATTTTTACAAAGAAAACACACTACAATGCTCTATGTAAACTACAATAAATTATTGTTTTAATTTTATGAAAAATGGGAAAAAATATTCCCACTAGATTTCTTGGGCTTAATAGAACATTTGATATTAAATTTTATATATCAACTAAAATGTGGAGGTCTATTATTGTTCATATGGATTTAACCATTTGAGAGATGTGTGTATAAATTAATGAAAAAATTATGTAACATAGCATCACTTCAAGGATCAATTGTATAAGCTAATTTTTCGGAAGAAATTTCTTTTTTATGAACTCATTATTTTTAATCTGAATATCCATAAAAATATAACCACATGGGCCGTAATAATGGAAATGATGATGATGAAATGACATTTTAATTATAAAATTTTAACCATATCAAACATAACATTGGTGGAGTTCTTGAACAATGGTTTTTTTATAATGAATTTCACATAGTGTATACATAAATTCTTCCCTATTGTGAATAAATGGCACCATTTTTAATGTGAGTTCTCATATGATGTATTCTATAATCTTTGTTATAGTAAATTAATATAACTTTATTTCTATTTTATATGATAATCATATCAATAATCAGTTTCCAAAAATTATAGTAGTTTCTCTAAAAGAATGTTAGAAAAAATATTTATACTGGTTTCAAAAACTATTAAAATAATTTATATATATTTTAACAAATAAAATCAATTTATTACATTTTATAATGACAATTGTTTTAAAAAAATTCAATAATATCAACATAAAAATAAAATGGAAAATCGATTATGTATAATGAGTAACCCACCATCCAAAATGGTTAAATTTTATAATTAATATGTGGTGAATTGTTTTATATTTCATGCACATACATATGGGGAATAAAAAGAACATATAATATCGATGTTTTTTGTGAGGATATCATTATAGAGAAATTGAAGTTGACTTTTATGGCATGATGGAAAAAATAATTGAACTATGTTATCAATGAAAAAATTACATAATGATATTTAAATGTCAGTAGTTGGATACGGAGAGAGGCTTGTGTGTTCGTCCAAGCCATGGAATCATTGAATTTATTAGGAAATCCTTATTATATTAAATGAAACATTTTAATTGGATCATTTGGAACATAAATATTATTATGAAAAATATTTTTTTTCTTTAAGAGAGTTGAGTGATTAGTGGAGAATAATAAAATTGATATATCAAGAAATTTAGTTTACTCAAAGTGAATGTGGTTCTTCTGATGTGAAAGTAATTAAGTTTTTTCAAGAGGCTAATCCAAATCCATATTTTCCATGATGAGAAGTGAATATCGATGATGACACCCCACAATTAAGTTTCAATGTTGAAGATTCTATTATTGATGTAACAAACAAATTTGAAATGACAAGAGATGATGAAACTGAACATCCTGTGGAGATTGATGATACTGAGGATTAAATTGAAGTTATTGACACCGTCAGATATAAAAATGAGAATGAAGATGAATATTGAAATATTTAAATGATGGTTATAATCATATATAATATATATCTATATATAGTAGTTTTTTTCAACTGTTTCTTAACAATAGTAATTTCTTATTTTAGATAGACGCTAATATGTTTGGTGAGTTCCAAGAGGCTGATCTACCTAATGACAAGCATGATGTTGTATCATCTACCCCTCAGATAGTTTGCGGTTCAAAAATGACTATAAGGGGTTTTGGTCTTATGAGATTGATGATTCCTTACACTATCCCAAAGTGACATCCACATCTTAGCTTCGATCCACGCATGCAGAGGAATGTTTAGATTTGTATTTTAGTTAGTTTTTATTAATTATCATTAATATAAATATACACAAAATGTTTGAATAGTTGTTCTTTTTCTTCATAGATTTTCACATGTAACTATTGGACAAGTGAGTGATATATTTAAAATATTATATTTCTGGAACATGGGATACATGGGAGCAGATTACCATTAATGTTCTAAATCACATGTTGGATTGTTGGCTGGTACGTAAATAAATAATATTTATCTTAAAATTTTTTCAATTAATAACATGGTATTATTAATTGTTTGTAGGGTTTATGGTATCTCACCGATTAGAGAATGCGCGAGTCTATCTAGAAATCATGATAATGTTGTATTTTAATTGTTACCATCAGTATACACATAATTTTAGGAGGACAATAATGAGAAAAGTTGGGGTCATAGAGTTTGATCAGTCTTTTTATGCCAACCGACTAGATTAGATTTCATCTTCGGGTTTGAATGAATTATGTTCACACTAGATGGGTGGTATTTTTTCAAATAGATCATCAGTACGTTGAGAAAACCAGGGGAGACACGAGGTGACACATCAAGCTGATAGTCGTACATTGAGTGCGCATATGGAACATATGGTAAGTACATTTTTTAAATGATTTATATAACATTAAATGTAAACTATTTATTTTTTATTCATACAGATAGTCAAACAACTCGATATCATGGATTTCGGAATTTATAGGATGAATGACAAAGATCTTATCACTAGATAGATTAGAGGTGATCACCAACATCAAATTGTGGTTAGTATAATTTATTTTTTATTTGAAAATTTAACTATAAATAATATTTTAATTAATTTAATATTAAATTTTAATTGAGGGAGTCATCTGAGGTTATGATTTCTCATACATATTCTTTGAGTCACAAGGATCCTAGGATCTGATCAGTGGAGTATGATTTGAGGAGGCAACATGCTTGTAGTCGACCCGATACACCTTCGAGAAAGCCTGAGTTGTTGGTATTGGCTCTCCATTGACATATAAGAGTTATTATGGAACTGCTATGATACAGGTTTGTAGATCTAGTGGATCTTGGGGAGAGTCATCGTCATCTACTGCATAGTATTAGTAGCAGTTGTGAGCTCAGGATGAGCTTATAGAGAGTATGCATAGGGAGTAGATAGAGCAGCGTCAACAGTAGCAGTAGGAGGGGATGCATCGATGGTAGCTACAACAGCACGATCTGAAAATGGAGTACATACAACATCTGACATTTCATTTAGGGATGGATTACTCTCCGCCATCTCCTCTAGCTTATCCAGCTCCTCCAAAAGGCACTCCCCTTTAGTGATATATTTACTTTTTATGGTAAAGCATTCAAATATAATTTTTTTGTAATAATATTTGTTTACACTTATATGTAGTGCATTTTTGATATTGTTGTTAATATTGTGTTTTTATTATTTTATTATTTACTAAAATTTTATTATTTTATTAATATATTATTTATTTAAATAATTGTTTTTTATTTATAAATTTATTGTTTTTTATTATTTTAGTGTTTTCATTTTTATATTATTACAAATATTGATATTTTTCTTATTTTATAAATTTATATTATTTATTTTTATTAATTTAATTATTAATTTTATTAATATTATTTTATTTATATTTATATTTAAGAAATTATTATTATTATTTATTAAATTATTAATATTATTTTTATATTTATATTTTTTATATTATTAATATTAATATTAATATTAATATTAATATTTTATTAATATTATTTAATTAATTTTATTTTGTTGTTATTATTTTTATTTTATCTTATATTATTAATATTATTATATAAAATTTTATTAATAATAATTTTTTAAGTTTTTACGAAGGGTCCATCACGATATGTTTTTTTAAAAAACTCCGAGAATCTATTTGCGATGTTATTTTCTTCAATTGGGAAATTACGACAGGACTATATCATATATGACATTTTGCGATGGGGTCCCATAAAAAATTCTCCATCTCAATTAACTCGATTTCTAAAAGTGCAATTGTAGATTATTATACTTGCACGATTGAATAATAATATATTTGGAAAGGACACTAATGTCATGAAAGCATTCTTGTATACATCTTTATGATTAATACACAAATATAGTGATATCCAAATAGAAAATTGACAAAAAATAAAAATTTCACCTACCTCAGTTAGTTATCCATAAATTGGACCAATGCTCGAACAAAATATCTATATGCCCACAAGAACACAACTCCAAATAATACATCATCCAATTAATAAACCAAAAATTTAAAACTCACTTACCAAACTTTATTAAATAATTCTAAACTCACTATGTGGAATAAGGGTATTGAAAACACATTCCAAAATCAATAATTCACTCCCAAAATACACCCAAACCGATATCGCAACTGACCTATTTTATTTACAAACATCAGGGGAAAATAATATCTCCTTTTATAAAACACAATTATATTTATAAGGTGATATACCATAGGAGAAGTTATTATTTGAAACATAAAATAGTCTTCTTTTTCTCTCTTATACAATCAATACATCAATCTGTAGTAGACTTAGATGATTTCAAAATTCCTTAATGGAATTGTCTAACAGAACCCAAATCCATGAAAAAAGAAATTAAAGGATAAAATATAGGTATAAATGGATAAAAAGTGGTAGGTCTTACCTATAATCCAAATGATAACCTTCTAGGCATTAAAAGGTAGTAGTAATAGAGCATGGGAGAGCCAATGGTGGGTACTCTCCCTTTTATAATCATGTAAATCCATTGGGGCCTGAGGGGTTCCAAAATCTCACACATGGTAAATTGATAAAATCCCAAATTATTAAGGTTAGAAAAATAGTTAATTTTGGTATGAACATGGTTTTAACATCGTAATGGATTCCTGTATTGGTCTATGCTATAGTGTGACCCAAGGTGTTATAGTGAAATATCCCATGCCTATGGTATCAATGTGGAATGACCAAATATTTATGACATAGTTCCCTACTAAAAAGACAAACCAACAAAAAATGGGTAATCCATTTTGTCATGGTCAAGGATGTCTTGATAAAAACTAACTACTGATGCATAACCCCGTACCAATTTCTAGAGTTGAACATTCCTCTATGTTTTTGGCTTTATAGTTCAATTCCCTCATTATAGCATGACCCATAACAGAACTATTAAACATAAATAATATGGTTTGAGACCATGATGAAACCCCTCTCACTATGGTATAACTAACCCCCTATAATGAAAAATATAATCTCATATAGTATTATGCAGTGACACAACATCCCCTATTGTGGTGTGATATTTTTCATGTTATAGAATTTCACCCCCAAAAACAGATAACTGAGTATGGGTGTTCTGACACTGATCAACCACTAGTAAAACATCAATTATATAATTTACAAATATATCAAAATTTATGTTCCATGATTTGAATCAAAAAAATTAATCACACTTATCCACTCAATGAAGTGAATAAGAACCTACAATTTCATCAACATGTACTAATAACTATGGTTCATTTCAAACTCACAATTATAATGTTTCGTTTTATCATGCAGTCATGGGAATAGTTTGACAATCATTCCAAACTATCCCTAGTCATAAATGAACTATTAACTCTGATTATTTAATTATCAAACACCCAAAATCCTTCCACTACATAACTCATGTAACTAAAACCAATGATTCAATTAAGTCCATATTACAAAATCAAAATGTCCTTCATTGTAAAACCTTGACATCCATTATCTCAATTAAATCATATCACAATGAGCTAACTATAAATTGTCTTGGATACAAAAACTAATATCTTGGGTACCCCTCTCAACACCATCACCAAAACATTGAGACTATGGTCAAACACACCAATCATCCCAAAAAAATTAATTTTCCATGAAAATAAATATTCGAGATTATAGTTCCTTACACCAAAAAATATCCAAATAACTGTTAATTCACTTTTGTATAAATGATTTTTAGCATTAGGTGTTTTCCTTTTTTTAGTTCGGTTTTTAGTCACTGTTATTAATGGTGACATTGTAATTATGTCATTAAAACTGATTAAAAAAAATTGACATTAGAAATGTATCATGGAACTAATTTTTTTACATCCATTATTTAATAAGCAATATAAAATGAATATTTTACATCTGTTCCTATATAATCTACATGTAAAATCCTCAACATAAAGGATTTTTTACATTTTTTATTTAATAACTGAAAAAAGAAGCATATTCTATGTCGGTTATATAGTAACCGATGTGGAAAAGATATAAAATTATGGTTTTTCACATCAGTTATAAAATTACCAATGTAAAAATAGTTTTCCATGTCAGTTATTTAGATAATTACTTGAAAACCATAAATCTAGGTTTTTAAAGTCAATTATAAAATAACTGAAAATGGGATTTTTTATAAAATATTTCATTTATAACTTTCTCTCCACTTCTGACCAAAAAAACAAACAGAAACAAGATAAAACGGAAATAATAAGAAACAACTACCAAATATACTAAAATTTAAACATTAAAAACTATAATATTAACTAAAACATAATATAATCCTCCAAAAGAAACTATAAAATACCAATTTATAATTACAACATTCATAATTATAAGATTAACTAAAAAAATCCATGAAACCAATATTTTCACCCATTCCACTTGTAAGTGTGTGAGCTATTGTGCACTATAAGGGAGAGAGTCATAAAAAGATATAAATTAAAATTAATGTATTTAACATGTATAATGAATAAAACAAATGAAATATTAAATAATAGTTTTAAATAAATTTAACCTGATTGAACTTTATAATTATCCCAGTTTTATTTATTTCAAAGATAAATTTTAACACATAATATACAAATTCGTTGACGCCATTATGTTTATGAAAATTCTGTTTAAATGAGTTTGTCAATTCAAAATAATATTTTTGAGTAATATATCTAAAATGTACTAATTATAAATGAATATGCACCTTTACTTTTACATATTTGATATTGGAGATCCTTTTCTGTGGATTTTCGAAAGAAATTCCATCCCCTATTAGAAAATAATATGAATGAAATAAATATAAAACTATTTATAATATAAATAACTATTATGAAATTTAAACTCACAATTCCAATACGTTCTTAAAACTTCCACACACATCACTATGAAGAGATAATATCCAGTAAAGTTTCTTATCCTTTGGAAACAAAAAAATAACATTCAATTGTTATTGATATAATAGAAAATTTAATGTAAGTGGTTATTATGTTAAAATAAAAATAACACCTTGTGAGATATATGTTTCACACCTCTCAATATAAGGAAACATCCAGTAATGATTAATTATATTCTATTCAAATATTTTATAAATATAAAATTTTCAATCTTTTTCAGTCATTGTTCATGCTTCAAGTGAAATGAATTATGGGTCCATAAATAAATATTTATTTATATTTTCATTCTCCAAAAATAATTTCTAAAGATACATAATACAAAATAGACATAATTATAAATTTTCAATCAATTTATTTCTGGGAAAGATTTATGTGGAGACTTACATGAAATAAAAACATTTATCATGTTGATTCCCAACTTATCTATTGTTACCAACTCCATGATACCATTTTTATAAATCCCCACAATCATTTCACACCCACGTACATTTGCATTAATTAGAATCTCATAAATACCTGACAACAAATTCATATATCTTGATAATCTGTCAAGACCATTAGAACATGAATAAGAAGTCATATACCTTTTTCTTTATTGTTGCATAGACAATATTTCTTTACTTTTAAAGTATTCCTATAAATAAATAGATTGAAATATTAATTTTTAAATATCAAAACAAATTTTATACAAATATAAAGTAAAATATAACATATACACATATTTATATGGTAATATATCATAGAATTCTAGATGACCAAACTAAAAAGTGGCCCATACATGGTCTAGCTATCCTCATCTCATCTATAGGAAATGATACTATAGTTGATATGTCTATAATGTCTTATACAGTTATCTTATAATTCTCATCTCTAAACGTTTTTGATGAATGGTATCTCCAATATTATATATCATCCCATATACACTAATATGATATTGATTATCATCAACATTTATCTCATAGTTACTAGGATGTTGTGGTGGATGGGGTGTATAGTTAGTATAAATACTCATTTCTGCAAATGGAGGTGGAGGAGTGGGGTCTTCTAGTGGAGGTGGATGAGTGGGAGTTGTAGTCGGAAATTGTTTTTGCATTTTTGGAAACATGGACTATATTGATGCTCTTGTAAAGACCCATAAATTTCAAGGAAATTATTTTTCTTAATTACTTTGGGATTTTACGAGTGCGTTGTTTCTGACGACACCTGATTCTGAGGCCCAGTGTGCCCGAAATCAGTTTCCGAATATTAGCTCAGGTACGTTCAGTAAACGAACGAGTGAGTTTTCCTAACTTTTGAACCGGTGCTTGGAATCGAAATCTGAGGGCACCGATGAAACCGCAGCGCCGGTAATTGCTTAGGGAGACTTTTCCTGGAGTTGTGTTTGCTCGGGAGGAGATGTTAAAAATGTGGGGAATAAAAATAAAATTATTTTACAATTTATTTTTATTTCTTTATCAATGGGCTAAGTTATGGTAAAAGAAGATGAGAGGATGTTGGGGTGGGGCCCACACGATCCCCCACCTCCTTCAATTTCCCCAACACCCCATTAATTTTTCCCCTTTAGCATTTCTTTTGTAACTCTTCCACATTAATTTACATGACAATAAAATGCCTCATTAATTTGACAACCCACGTTAATTAATTCGGTGAATTAAATTTGAGTTTTCAAATTAATGTTGGCATGTGTGTGTGTGAAAAAAATAAGACAAGGTATTATTTTATTTTTATTGGAATCGTTGTGTGGGGTTCTTTTGGAGAGGAGGGATCTAGTCCTGAAGAACGTTTATCCTCGTTGAAGAACGCGAAGAATGATGGGGCACCAAGTAGAGACGACATGCTGATCTCTCCCTTCCCTACAGCCGGTGTGAGACGACATCCTTTTCTTGGACGCTCACCAACGTCGTCAACGAACCACCCTTGTGACGCCGTTTTCTGCGACAATATTCTTCCTAAGACTTCTTCGAGTTAGGGTTTCTATGTTCAAATTTAATGGATTAAATTTGTGATCGCTTGATGATGATGATTTATTTCAGCCACCTGTTATCAAATTAACGGGAGGAGGTCAAATCGCACGAACACATACATTACTCCTCCCCCTTTGTTGATGTTCTTCGTTGCGGTTTGGGACAAGGGCGGCATGGTGTAACGGCGCCGCGCAGGGATGAGGAATTTCACCGCCGCAAAGTAGCGCGGCACCGTCGCGCCGCACAATTGAGGCCGAAGGGGGCCGCGGCCAGAGCGGGGCCACGGCGGAGGGGCGTGGCGCCGTCGATCCGCATCGGTAGGACAAGGCCGTGACTTAAAGTCACGGCGGTGCAAGGAGGGGCGGCCGGAACCACCGGAACCGCCGGCTGTCGGCACTTCGGAGGGGCGGGACCACGGGGTCCCGCAGCGGAAGCACAGGCCAGCCAGCCAGGTCGGCCGTTTCCGAAGAATTGGCGGTCGTAACCCCCAGTTGGCCAAGAGGCAGGCCCCCCTCGTGGGGGGTGTTTTTTCAATCAAGGGGGGCAACGTCCCCCTCCGCATCCCGCTCGATCAAACGGCAGAGCCGCTGGCCACGCGGACCACGCCCGCGTCAGGCCACACCGGCTGCACCGGGCAAGGCCGCCCGTGCCGGGCTGGGCCACACTGATCCCAAATGGGCCAGACCCGGACCTGGGTTGGGTCGACCCGGTTCGGGCCGACCCAGGGGGTCTTGGGCCGGGTCGGTCCGGGCCCAAAACCCCCTAAAACATGATAGGTTCTTTCAAATGCCCATAACATGAGCTAAAGTCCTCTGATCGATGCACCGTCACTTTTGATGTGATCCTTGGATCGAGACGGTCATTTTGGTATATAACACTCAAGGATTTGGAGAACTTTGGGTACAATCGGGTTGGTTTGATCCGGAAACCAACCGGGTCCTCGGAGCAGAAACGCTTATAAATTGAGCTCTGGAAGTCCGATTGATGTGTCGTCGACCTTGTTGGTTTCCTCTTAGTGAGACGGACCTTTTGGCTTACTCCACTCAATGTTTGGACGTATTTGGAGTACAGTCGGGTTGGTTTTGACTTAAAAACCAACCGGACCCCTTGAACGAAAATTCCAATAACTCTCAGACCGGGCATCCGATTGACGCGTCGTCAGTCATGTTGAGTTCCTATTGTTGAGGCCAAACTTTGGGATACATAAACTCAGGACTATGTATCAGTTGATGTATCGACCGCCTTGGCTCATGGAGCGGACCCTCCTGGGATCGAGCAGGCTGTGTGCGGGAACCCTAGAGCTGGTTGCGACTACGACGATGATGAAGACTGCACTGAAATCTTCCGTGGGATCGGCAGCGATGACGGCTGCAATGAAATCCTCTGTGGGTTCGGTAGTGATGACGACCATACTGGAATCCTTCTTGTGTTCGACGGTGTTGACTACTGTTCTTGTATCCTTTGTGGGTCCGGCAGTACGTGGCTACTATTCTTGTATCCTACGTGGGTCGGGTAGTATTTCACTCTGTACTTGTATCCTACATGGGTCTGACAGAGTAGCTGGTCTTGTATCCATTGTAGGTCTGACAATATAGCTGGTCTTGTATCCTACGTGGGTCCGATAGCTTAGATGAATCAGTGGCTATATCTGATCATCTCTGTCATCTTGAAGAAGTATTCCTGTGTGAGCTGAGTCTTGACCATTAAACATTATCTTCGATATGATTGTCTTTCTTTCCTAAGTGGATTGGGTTCTGTTATCCTGTGTGGATTGGATTGTGATATCCTGAGTGGTCAGTATCGAACTTGGGCTTGGATGTTGTAGGCGAACTGGAATTGATGACTTAGGTATATGTATGGGCATATACCTAAGTAGAGTTGGTTGTTACTTCGTGATTGTATCTTTCCTTTATTGATTATACTTTGTGGATTCTGGGAGACCTTCAGGGGTCTCGGAGTCCCTACTGAGTAGCGTGTACTCACCCCGGAACGGGATATGCCTGCACTACGTTGGGTTGGATGTAGATGACAGACAGCGCTGATCGTGGTTCAGGCTTGTGGACCAAGTTGGTACTTGGAGGTGGACCACTGAGAGGGATGTACACGTAGCGTACGGCTGTACCCGAGGAGCTGAGGAGACTATCTGTACCCAACATTCAGGTGGGATTTTCAGTGGACGACTCGGCATTTCTGCTTTACTTTCAGTTGCTGTACTTTCTTTTCAGTTGTACTTTACTTCAGTTGGGTTTGTATTCTGGCCCTTTTACATTCCATCACTTACAGTTGTACCCATTTTACTTAGTGTTTACTTCAGCTTGCTTACTATGTGGGGTTTGTTTACTTTATAAAGGCAATGCCTTCCCTTTTTATCGGGATTTACGCCTTGGTCATAGTTGCCAGCCCTTGGCCTATGGAAGAGAGGCTTGGGTTAGTCACGACACGGGTCCCGAGGACAGGTCATGAAAAATTGGTATCAGAGGAGCTCGGTTCTACCGCAGAACTCAGGACACTGATCTTTCTTCTATGAGAAGTATGGGGTTAAGGGTATTGAGTTGGTTATCAGTCCAGGGAGTCCAGTGTTGGTGCAGCGGTTGACGTATCCGTACACCAGGACCCTGACTTCTGATTTCCGACTCAGTACACAAAAGCATTGATTGCATGTGTGTTTCAAAAGTTTTATTTGTGATTACTTGTTTTCATCTCACCTGGTATACTGATTGACCATGGCGCACCTGTTTCCTTTCAGGATAACCCCACGACAGCAGGCTGCTAGGGTTCAGAGCTTTGTGCGAGACGACCGCCCACCGAGCGACAAGGCCTCGGTGCAGAGCCCTTTTACAGTGGAGGCACCGGCGGTACCACTACCCTCCGATCCACCGATACCACCAGCCCCAGCCGCTGAGAGTGCACGTCTCCTTAGTGCACTTCACAAGTTTCATGGCATAGACCGCCCAGGTTCTGCGGGGAGACAGACCCTCAGGTAGCCGAGGATTGGCTGGAGGCTGTAGTTCGAGTTTTCAGGTTAGTGGGGACACCAGCTGACGTCATGGTGATCCTTGCAACGAGCCTCCTGCACGCGGCAGCAGGCCGATGGTGGAGCCTGATGCTCTAGGTGCACTACGAGGCTTCTCTCCTTTGGACGGACTTTGAGACCCTCTTCCGCTCAGAGTTCGTCACATCCACCCTCAGTGCGGTGCGCATTCAGGAGCTACTACAGCTGTGGCAGGGTAGCATGACGGTAGCCCATTACTCGGCGAGATTTACCAATCACTCGCGTTATTCGACGGACATAGTATGAGACCCATTCTTCCGGGCCCAGACCTTCGAGCATGGACTGAGGCATGAGATCATGGCATTGATGATCTCTCTCAGCATTCTGACACAGGCAGGAGTAGTGGAGCAAGCCCTTCTCATAGATAGATTTCTTGCTGAGCCTACACCAGCAATGAGACCTACCGCAGAGAGTAGGAAGATGAGGCCAAGGAGTTGGCCGAGCAGCAGGTGGTGGGAGATGCTTTGAGGATTTACCACCACCACCACCATCAGAAGGTCCACCCCGACCATAGGGAGCTGGTGGACAGAGGCAGGCTCAACTTCAGTCAGTGGAGGCCTATGACCACAGCACACCAGAGATGATTTTTGGTATTATCTGTGTCTACTCCACTCTTGATGCAGTTCCTATAGACACATAAGCGAGTCATTATTTCATTGTCACTGCCCTTTTTCGGAGCTCAGAGATTCCGACAGAGCCGCTGGATCGATCCTTACAACTAGAGACTCATACGGAAGCAGACTCGACGATTACGCACTGGTGTTCGCAGTGTGAGCTTACTCTAGGAGGCCAGAGCTTCAACTGGGATCTTCTTGTAGTGGCGTCAAGGCCTTACGACATCATCTTGGGCAAGGATTGGTTATCTACAGTCCATGCTCATATCGACTATATTAGGCGCAAGGTGCGGTGTGTCCGCACCGATGGGAGCAGGTTCACCTTCACCAGCGAGAAGGGAGCCTTTGTAGCACAGGATGGAGTCACACAGAGTAGAGGACAGCCGATTACTCATCAGTTGGCTAGCGACATCCTAGGAGCAGTTGACATACAGATTCTGAGTTATCCTGTAGTGGTGGATCAGTATGCAGACGTTTTTCGTGAAGACGTCCCAGGACTACCTCCTCATAGAGTGGTAGACTTTTATATTGACTTGTACCCCGGGACATCCCCGATATCCACTCCATCATGTCGGATGGCCCCCTCTAAGCTTCGAGAGCTACGGGTACAGCTGGAGGACTTGCAGGGCAAGGGATTCATCCGACCCAGTGTTTCACCATGGGTTTCCCCTATTTTGTTCACCAAGAAGGCGGATGGAAGCTGGCGACTGTGTGTCATCTATCATCACCTAAACCAGGTGTCCGTGAGGAACAAGTATCTACTACTGAGTATTGAAGACCTCTTCGATCATCTCAAGGGTGCATGATGGTTCTCGAAGATAGACCTCAGGTCAGGCTATCATTAGCTGAGAGTTCGGGATAAGGATGTGAAGAAGACGACCTTTAGATGTCGGTATGGCCAATATGAGTTCTTGGTTATGCCTTTCGGCATAACCAACGCTCCAGTAGTGTTCATGAGTCTCATGAACAGGATCTTTCAGCCTTACCTCGATCTATTTTTCGTGGTCTTCATCGATGACATATTGATATACTCAACCACTGAGGTTGAGCACACCTACCAATTGCGGGTTGTACTGGACACACTCCGAGAGCACCAGCTTTATGGTAATCTATCTAATTGTTAGTTCTGGTTACATGAGGTCCACTTCTTGGGACACTTCATCTATGAGGTAGGAGCTGTGGTGGATCATGCGAAGATCGAGGCAGTCCTAGCTTGGGAGCCACCCAGGAGCATGACGGAGGTGTGGAGTTTCTTGGGGATATCTGGATAATCTCGAAGATCTGTTCTAGACTTCTCCAGAGTAGCGGTACCACTTTCATCTTTGATGAAGAAGGGGAACCCTTCGTGTGGTCAGATGGATGTTAGAAGAGCTTCCAGGAGCTGAGATAGAGATTGACCAGCGCACCAATATTGGGGCATCCAGAGGAGGGAGTAGGGTACGTAGTCTACTGTAATGCATCAGGGACCGGACTCGAGTGTGTCCTGATGCAGTAGTGTTCCGTGATCGCCTATGAATCATGACATCTGAGGAAGCATGAGTAGAACTATGCTACCCATGACCTAGAGTTGGCAGCAGTGGTCTTTGCTCTGAAGATGTGGTGACACTATCTGATGGGAGAGTTCTTTACAGTCTACTCTGACCACCAGAGTCTCAGGTTCACCTTTTTGCAGAAGGACCTGAACCTGAGACAACGGCGATGGCTCGAGTTCCTAAAGGACCATGACTTTGAGATAGTCTATACACTTGGAAAGGGGAACGTGGTAGCCTATTCTCTCAGCAGAAGGATGGGCATTCGGCTACTTCGGGAGGCGACAGAGCAGCTAGCCGCTTTGCAGATATCCTTCATGGATAGAGATGGAGCAGCCTTTCTTTAGTCACTCACAATCACTCCTCCACTACTACAATGGGTCAGGGGGCACAGTGTGGGGACATTGACTGTGAGACACGGCATGCACAGATATCCTCAGGATAGGCACCTGATGGATTCTCTGTAGGAGGAGTGCACGACGTCCTTTTCAAAGGACATACCATAGTACCATCTGATTTACAGGAGGAGGTGCTAATGGAGTTTCACACTTCCCCTTTAGCAGTACATTCAGGAGTAGAGAAGATTTACCAGGACCTCATACAATAGCACTGGTGGCCGGGTATGAAGAAGGTTGTGGCAGAGTTCATTTCTCGATGCCTCACCTACTAGAAGGTAAAGGTCGAGCACCAGGTACCAACAGGCTTGGTACAGCCCTTGGAGGTCCCATAGTGGAAGTGGGATGGGATATCTGTGTATTTCGTGACTGGACTTCCACGCACTTCCAGAGGTCACGACTCCATTTGCGTGATTGTCAACCAACTCACTAAGTCGGCCAACTTCTTACCCATCAGAGAGCAGGGATCAGTGGAGAGCTTGGGATGACTATATGTTCAGGAGATCATACGACTTCATGGTGTTCCATCATCCATCGTCTCCGATCAAGATGCTCGCTTTACTTCCCGGCTTTGGAAGGGATTTCAGGAGGAATTCATGACGTAGATACGTCTAAGCACCACCTTCCACCATCAGACGGATTGTAAGACGTAGAAGATCATTCAGACTCTCAAGGACATGCTCCATGAATGTGTCCTCGAATTTGGTCGCAGCTAGGAGGATCACCTACCCTTGGTGGAGTTTGCGTACGAAAACAGCTACCACTCCCCCATCGGGATGGCACCATACGAGGCATTGTATGACCGACCATGCAGATCACCAGTGTGGTGGACAGACCCTGGGGAGTTAGCAATTGTGGGACCAGAGATAGTACAAGCCACGACAGAGAAGGTCCAGGTCATCTAGGAGCGTATGAGGATAGCACAGAGCCGACAGAAATCGTATGCTAATAGGAGGTGGAGTTCACTAGAGTTCGAGGATAGCGACCACGTTTTCTTGCGGGTCTCAACTCGATGTGGATTATGGAGATTTGGCAGAAGCGGCAAGTTATCTCCGCGCTTCATCAGACCGTTCCAGGTTCTCAGTAGGATAGGCGAGGTGGCTAATCATTTGGCTCTACCACCTCAATTGCACCGGGTTCACGACGTCTTCCTCGTATATCAGTTGAGGAGATACATGCATGACCCAACGCATATCGTCGACCATGGGGAGATGAACATTGACGATGGGGTGACTTTTACGGAGGTCCCGGTTGAGATCGAGGATCGACATGAGCGGGTCCTACGTGGGCGGTCGATTCCTCTAGTTCACATTAGGTGGAAACACAAGAACCTCCAGGAGAGCACTTGGGAGCGGGAGGCTCATATGGATGTTCAGTACCCTCATTTGTTTCCCTGGTTTATGACGTATCATTACAGGGACGTAAATCCCTGAAGTTGGAGTAATGTAAAAACACGTAAATTTCAAGGAATTTTTTTTTCTTATTTTATTTGGGATTTTACGAGTGCGCTGTCTCTGACGGCACCTGATTCCGAGGCTCGGTGTTCCCGGAATCATTTTCCGAATTTTAGCTCGGGTACATTCAGTAAACGAATGAGCAGGTTTTCCTAACTTTTGAACCGGTGCTTGGAATCAAAATCTGAGGGCACCAATGACACCGCAGCACTGATAATTACTTTGGAAGACTTTTCCTGGAGTTGTGTTAGCTCGGGAGGAGATGTTAAAAATGTGGGGAATAAAAATAAAATTATTTTACAATTTAGTATTTTTTTACCGATGGGCTAACTGCATGGGAAAGGAAGATTATAGGAAGTTGGGGTGGGGCCCACACGAGCCCCCACCTCCTTCAATTTCCCCAACACCCCATTAATTTTTCTCCTTTAGAATTTTTTCGTAACTCTTCCACATTAATTTACATGCCAACAAAACACCTCATTAATTGGACAATGCACGTTAATTAATTCAGTGAATTCAACTTGAGTTTTCAAATTAATGTTAGCATGTGTGTGTGTGAATAAAATAAGACAAGGTCTTATTTTATTTTTTTTGGAATCGTTGTGTGGGGTTCTTTTGGACAAGAGGGCTCTAGTACTGAAGAACGTTCATCCTCATTGAAGAACGTGAAGAACGCCGGAGCACCAAGTAGAGACGATGTGCCAATCTCTCCCTTCCCTGCAGCCGGTGTGGGATGACATCCTTTTCTTGGATGCTCGCCAATGCCATCAACAAACCACCCTCGTGACGCCATTTTCCGCGGCAATCTTCTTCTGACGCCTTCTTCGAGGTAGGAGTTTTAAGTTCAAATTTAATGGATTAAATTTGTGCTCTCTTGATGATGTTGATTTATTTTGGCCACCTGTTATCAAATTAATGGGAGGTGGTTGGACAGCGCGAACACGGCCGTTCCTCCTCACCCTTTATTTATGATCTTCGTTGCGGTTTGGGACGAAGATGGCGCGGTACAATTGCACCGCATGGGGATGAGGAATTTCACCGCGGTAAAGAAGTGTGGTGTCGTTGAGGCCGAAGGGGGCCGCAACCGGAGTGGGGCCGCGGCGGAGGGACGCGGTGCCATCGCGCCGCGCCAGTCAGACAAGGCCATGACTTAAAGTCACGACGGTGCAAAGAGGGGTGGCCATAATAGCCGGCCGCCAGCACTTCGGAGGGGCATGACCGCAGGGTCCCGCGACGGAAGCACCGGCCAGCCAGTCGGGCCAGCCGTTTCGGAAGATCCGAGGGTCGTAACCCCCAGCTGGCCAAGACGCGGGGCCCCCTCATGTGGTCCATTTCTTCAATCAAGGGGGCAGCGCCCCCCTCCGCATCCCGCTCGGCCCAACAGCCGAGCCACTAGCCACGTGGGCCACGCCCGCTTCAGGCCGGACTGGCCGCACTGGGTCGGGCCGCCCGCGCCGGGCCGGCCCCTGCCCTAATGGGCCAGACTCGGACCTGGGTCGGGTCGACCGAGTTTGGGCCACCCAGGGGGTCTTGGGCCGGGTCGGTTCGAGCCCAAAACCCCATAAAACAAGACAGGTTCGTTCAAATGCCCGTAACATGGGATACAGACCTCCGATCGATGCACCATCAGTTGTGATGATATCCTGGGATCAAGATGGTTGTTTCGGTATATTACACTCAAGGTTTCGGAGAACTTTGTGTACGACTGGGTTGGTTCGAACACGATACCAACCGGGTCCTCGGAGCGGAAACACTTATAACCTAAGCTCTGGACGTCCGATTGAAGTGTCGTCGACTTTGTTGGTTTCCTCTTAGTGAGACGGACCTTTGGCTTACTCCACACGAGGTTTAGATGCAGTTGGAGTATGGTCGGGTTGGTTTTGACTTAAAAAGCAACCAGGCCCCTGAAACGAAAAAGACAATAACTCTCAGAGCAGGTGTCCGATTGACGCGCCGTCGGTCACGTTGAGTTCCTATTGTCGAGATGGAACTTTCGGATATATCAACTCCGGACTATGTTTCAGATGATGTATCGACCCTCCCAAGATTGAGCAAGCTGTGTGCAGGAAACCTAGAGCTGGCTGCGACTACGACGACGCTGATGACTGCACTGAAAACCTCAGTTGGTTCGCCAGCGACGACGACTGCACGGAAATCCTCTGTGGGTTCGGTAGTGATGACGACCGTTCTGGAATCTTTCATGGGATCGATGACGATGACTACTATTATTTTATCCTTTGTGGGTCCGGCAGTACATGACTACTACTCTCGTAACCTACGTGGGTCCGGCAGTATTTGACTCTGTACTTGTATCCTACGTGGGTCCGGCAAAGTAGCTGGTCTTGTTTCCTTCGTGGGTCTGACAGCTTAGCTGGTTTTGTATCTTACGTGGGTCCGACAGCTTAGATGAATCAGTGGCTACATATGATCATCTCTATCATCTTGAAGAATTATTCCTGTGTGATCTGAGTCTTGACCTTCAATCATTATCTTCGATATGATTGTCTTTCTTTCCTAAGTGGATTGGGATGTGTTATCCTATGTGGATTGGATTGTGATATCCTGTGTGGTCTGTATCGAACTTGGGATCGGATGTTGGAGGCAAACTGGAATTGATGACTTAGGTATATGTATGGGCATATACCTAAGTAGAGTTTGTTGTTAATTCGTGATTTTATCTTTCCATTATGGATTATCCTTTATGGATTCTGGGAGACCTTCGGGGGTCTCGGGGTCCCTACTGAGTAGCGTATACTCACCCCTGCACGACCTATGCCCGCACTACATTGTGATGGATGCAGACGATGGACAACGCTGATCGTGGTTGAGGATTGTGGACAAAGTCTGTACCTGGAGGTGGACCACTGAGCGGGACGTACACGGAGTGGACGGCTGGACCCGAGGAGCTGAGGAGACTATCTGTACCCAGCCTTCAGGTGGGATTTCCAGTGGACGACTCGGTGTTGCTTCTTTACTTTCAGTTGTTGTACTTTCTTTTTAGTTTTACTTTACTTCAGTTGGGTTTGTATTCTGGCCCTTTTACTTTCCAGCACTTACAGTTGTACCCAGTTTACTTAGTGTTTACTTCATCTGGCTTTCTCTGTGGTGTTTGTTTACTTTATAAAGGAAATGCCTTCCCTTTTTATTAGGATTTACGCCTTGGTGCTAGTCGCATGCCCCTGGCCTATGGAAGGCGGGCTTGGGGTAGTCACGGCACGGGTCCCGAGGACGGGTCGTGACAGCTCTAATCAAATCCACTATCATCATATTAATATTCCAAACATCATCCTTTAAAGATTCATTTTTTTATAAATACCCTCTATTTAAATATTGAAGAACGTGGTAACACATTTCTAAGAGATATAACTGTTGGGTATCCTCGAAGACAATCCAGGTTTTTGGTCTTTCCCAATGTTTTAGATATACTCTCTTTCTTACCCTCAACTATATAGAACCCCTATATTCTCTTCTCCTCAAGAGAATCCTATCAAAATTATTTAAAAACATGAGTAATTTTTAACAACATATAAAGAATTGTATTAACATAAATAAATAAATAATGTAAACATATTACAATCCATTCAACTAAAACCCTCAACCCCTCTTCTATTTTTTATTTCTAGCTAGGGGGTAGAGGGTAAGCCTCTCTAGAGAATGAAGACTCCGCTCTTAGTTTTTGAAAATTTTCATCCATCATTTATCCTTCAAAAATATCATACCCTCCCCGAAATAAAGTATGAGAATATACATATCTATATTTTATGTCATTATGAAATCTCTTTGATTTTTATAAATTAAGAATAAGAAATCATTAATAAGATCATTGATACATGAATACTTCTAACATTTAAAATTGTACTTACCTATAATGATTCTTGTATTCTACATTCAACAAATTAGTTCCATGTTTTTTCATATATAAAAGGATATATATCACATCGAATATGATTTTGACTATTCCCAATAATGAAATCAGATATGAGAGTTGATTGGGAACCCCTCTATCCCCTAACTTCCATTGATAAATATTTCCTCTCGACTCTTCTAGTGTCAGGTATATCATATGTCATCTAATACAATGGGGGAAAAATATATTACTATAAACATCTCATGATCAGTACACAATAACAAACTAGCTTACCAAAATGGTCTCCCACAATTGATATAGTGTTACTCTGTCAAGACTTCCCCAATCATTAAATAAAATACTGATATTGATTTTACCCTGAACTAAAATAAAACTCTTGAATTGTATTAAACTAGGACCTCTTGGAATATAATTATCATCAATTTCTACCACTATCCTCTGGCCCGGGCTATAGGTAACTGATAATTTCTGTAGACATGTGCTTCCATTTTTAGCAACCCTTGAACTCTTCTTTGTCTAAGTGGGAGTATATGAATCTTGTAAAGAATAATGGGGATAATCAAGAGGGACATATGCACGTTCCACCCTAGAGGTATGATTAAGGTCATCTACAAAATTATGTGTTTGATCAGCTGATTAATCTATCATTATTCTTCAAATCAAAGCAACAAACAATTAGTACACAAATAGACAATTTCGAATATTACAATACAAATGTAAATAAAAAATGAAAACTTATGAAACAAAAAACTAAATTAAAACATATAAAATTATTATTATTATTAATTATAGTTATGTAAAATTCTGAAGAAATTAATAATATATGAAATCTCATGTAAATTAATGAAAAAAATCCAAAATTGTTATACGAATTTTAAAATTTTTCTAACATAATAAATTATTCATATTCAAAAAAGTATATTTTTTTCTATATACTCTTATAAAATATATTGGTTTTTATTTAACATATGAGATTTAAAATAATTTTATTTCAAAAAAAAATCATTAAATATAAATTTTACGCAATGGTAATCATGGAAAACTAAACAAAACAAAACTAATATAATAAAACATATTATATTGTTATTTTTAATACATGTTTTAATAAAGAAAAAAATTAACATATCTAATATTTTATGAAATCTGTAAAAGTAAACAAGAAATAATCCTATTTTACCTGTAATATTAGGAATCTACTAAATAATTTATTTCCCAAGTTTCTTCACTATGATCATTCCTTATGGAAAAAAATATGTCTACAATGTTCTCAACATTATTATCTATTAATCATTCTATGGAAGATGGGATCTCATATAAATCATCATCTTCATCAAGTAGATCATCACTAATATATTGTTCTTTCCTTGTAAAAGAATATATCACTATATATAGGATTGATCAAGAACATGGAAAATTTATTTTTCATGTGTTTCCATTATAAAAGGATTAGTTGTGTCTTCCAATCTATTCATATTAACAACTGTCATTCAAAATTCATCATATCAGACACTATTATTACTGATAAAATATTTACAGTTAAACACCAGAACAATAAATTTAATGTATTCAACCTCTCATATTTCTTCAACTACTCCAGTATATCCCCTTGATGCATAAATTTGGTTTTTTGTATTTAGAACACAAAAAATTCATTACTTCTATGAACACCAATACACCAATATTCTGAAATGAACTTCTACTGTCTTGATCATTCATATTAAATGTATAGCCATTAATGTCATAACCAGACCATGTTATCACATTTAAACATGGACCACACACTTACCATCTTAATTTTTCTGATGCATCTGATCAACCAAGTAGGGTCTTTTTAAACCATGGAAAAAATGTTTTCATATGCTCATTCAAAAGCCAAAATTCATTCTTCATTGGATGACATTGTCTCAACACATTAATATGAAATGTTATATACGGTTTAGAATAATCTATGTTATTCTATATATATAAATGCACCTTCTTTATCTATTCACCTAAAAAAATTTATACTTTAAAGCCATGAATCCCCATTCCCCTATAATTAAATTGTTCATGGTGAGATGGAGGGAAACCAATGTGCTCCACCTCATTCATATAGCTTGTACAAATCTCCGAAACCTCTTTAGAAGTATACTTTCCTACTAGGGAGGCTTTAGGTTGATATGTATTATTAATAAACCCCTTCAATATATACATAAACCTTTTAAAAAGATACTTCCAACATAGATATACAGGTCAACAAAGATTTATTTCTTAAACCAAATTAATAATTAAATGCACCATTATATCCAGAAAAGACAGAGGAAAATACATTTCCAATTTGCAATAGATAGAAATTGCTTTGTTTTTTATAATGTTTACAGAATTCAGTTCAATCACCTTACTGAAAATTGAGTTAAAAAAATAACAGAACTTTGTGATAGTCTTTATAACATGGATGGTGAATATTCCACATGTTGAAACAAATAGATGTTATTTCATGATAAAATGAGAATCATGATATTTATTACCTATCACATTCAAAACCTATAAAGACACAAATTATTTCCATTTGAAGAAAACCCCATTGAAACTTTCACATCCTGAAGAAACTACAAAAACCTAATTTTCTTCTTCTTGGATAATGCATGACAAGCCATGGGAAGAAATTTGTATCTTACATTTGGAGTGGGAGATAACTCCAAACATATTCCCATTGACTGTAAGTCCAATATTTCATTAAAACCATATTTAGTATTTCCATTAATATCTAAAAATGATTCAATTAGGTTGTCCCAGATATTCTTCTCCATATGCATGAAATCGATGTTATGTTTTACCTCATGATATCTCCAATATGATAGTTTAAAAATTAGTGATTTTTCATCCAAATATTTCTATCATTACTAGATTAAAGTGACTTTCCAAATATCATATCACAGTTTTGCACCCTCTCAAAATACTAATCTATGGATAAAGGTTTTAAAGATATTTCAAATTCTTGTGTTCCATTCAATTCCTTTATTAATCTTTTATAAGAGTAATCCATAGGTAAAATCTTTCTATGTCCCACGTATATGTTTCTATCCCATGATGAAATTGATAATATGAATTACTTTGTTTGAAAATTGTTCACATAGTGGGCCCCATAACACTGTATCTATACAAAATTCTATATGATAGAAAGTCATTTATAGTGAACACAATAAATTTATGTAGTTGAAATGTTTCATTTTTATTATAATCATACACCCTAATACCATCCTCTCATAATAGTTTCAAATCATAAATTAATGGGTACAAGAAAACATCAATATCATTTCCGGGTTGTTTTGGTCCAGATATCATTAAGCTCAACATGACATATTTATTCTTCATACAAAATTCAGGAGATAAGTTGAAAATTAATAATAAAATAGGCCATAAACTATGTGTGCTACTGAGTATTCGATATAGATTCATTCCATCCATTTACAATCCATGTATGAGATTTCTAACTTCATTTCCAAATGATGGATGCTGGTGATCAATTTTCTTCCACTATGGATAATCTGCTGGAAGATGTATTTTATCATCACATATCCACTCATAAGAATTCCATATTAACCTTTTTCATCATGTGAATTCACAAAAAAAAACGTTTAAAATGATGAATTAAAATAAGATACCAAAATATCATGGTTGGGGTCTCTGTAACCTCTAAATTAGCCTGTGATTTTTCTTTCAACTTACACATTGATGTATCGCATTAAAGACACCTTGATTGAAATTCATATTCCTTTCAATAAAGAACACAATCATTCAAGAAATATGTATTTATTTAGTAGCATAATCCTATCGGGCGTAGTATTTTATTCATTGTATAATGTCATTTAGGAAGATTATTGTATTTCGGTATAATATCTTTCAATAATTGTAGAAAATTAGAAAAACTATTTTCAATCCAACCATGTTCTACCTTCATGTTAATCATCCTTAACACCATTGATAAAGCCTTAAAATCTGTACCACCAGGATACAATGGTTTTCCAGCATCACAATATAGATGCTCAATTTTCTGTTCATTCTCAAATGTCTCTTCTTCAACAACATGAATCATTACTTTAATTTCATAAGAGTTACAATCATGTAAATCATCACCATCAATATATTTGAAATTATTCCATGTTTTACCATTCCAAATCCAAGGTCTATAACTCCTATTATAACAATAAAAAACTAAATAATCTTTGACTTCCCTACTTATCAACTTCTTAATATTTAAACATTTCCAAAATGGAAAAATACATGTCATAATTTTGGAAATTTTGTTTATCAAATTCCAAAAAAGCATCAACACCTTCCACATATTCATTAAACATTCAATGTGCAATAATACTACATCAACTCATTATCACCTTTAAAAAATATCAAAAATATATATCATGTTAATATAGTAAAATTTAATATGGATATGAAATAGGACATAATTTTCATGTAACTAAATTTTGAAAAATAAAAAACATATATGCGTATTTGAAAAACATAATTATAAATTTAATACAATAATTGAAGATAAGATTACATATAAATAAAAAATCATAAAAAGATATGCAGAGAATTTTTTTAAAATAAAATATATTTTGATAAGCTGATTTCATATTTATATGAAATATTGAATAATTTGAGAGTAAATTTTTTTTAAATATAAAAAATTACGCATATTTGAAAATTATAATTATTAAATCAAAAAAATAATGGAATATAAGATTAAATATAAATGGTAAACCATAAAATATAAGAATAGAAATAAATTTTAAAATAAAATATAGTTAGATTAATGAATTTTATATTTATATTAAATATTCTATAATTTTAAAGTAACAAAATTGTGAACTATGAAATAAATAGATGCATATTTGAAAATTATAATAATTAATTCTATACAATAAAAGAATATAAGTTTAAATATAAATTGTAAATCATAAAAAGATATGCATGGAAATAAAGAAAAAAATAAAATATAGTTAGACTAAAGTTTTGCATATACACACTCATTTGGATGTTGGATATACACATTATCTAGGTTGTAAGTATTTTTGTTGATAATTGATTCAATTAGGGAACTATATGGGATGAAAATGAAATTTTTGTTGGGAACAAAAATATATTCTAATTCTCATAAATTTAATGATATTTCCCAAACTCAACTAATTCTTTATAATAATTCACTAATATTTTAATGATATTGTTTTTTAGCTATAAGATATAAAACCACTATGTAAAAATAAGTCACCATCCACTAGTACGATGTATTATTAACCCATAAAAAAAATTTGTGTCAATTTAACTCATTGAAAAATCCATACATAAGAATAAAACCCTTGAATCCAAATAATAATTCAATCACATTTTAATTCCCACTATAGTTTAACATATTTCAATGAGATGTGTCATATGAATAATGTATAAGGGTTACCACATTGAAACCATATTCTATAATTTATCATAACACTAGTCATGGTTGTGGAATTCATGGGGGAGGAAACGTACTGAATGAAACACGAATTTAAAATGATGAATTTGGTCACATGATATAAAATAAATATATCACCACAAGTATACGATACATGTTTTGAGGTATTAAATAATATTACCTATGAAATAACTACTGTTTATAAGACACTTAGTTGTAAATTAATCATGATAATATAACATGTTAAAATATATTGGGTGCAAGTATAAATAAATATAGTAGAACCCATCAAATTTAATGAAATGTCTATTAAATTAAAAAATAAAATATGAGATTTTATGACCAATAAATTTGTAAAACTTAATTTCATGATTTAAAGTAAGACTAAAAATCAAATGGTATGGATAACTTGTATCATAAAACGTATAAAACACATCATTTTTATCCATGAAACAATTATCAAGGAACATTCATAGATATTAGAATGTATAATATAACATTATCGTGGATTTTTGGAGAAAATGATTCAGTTGTATGAAGACAATTCCATGTGCTAGCTACAGATGCGATGTGATAACATGAGGAGACTAAAATATATGGTAATGTTATATTTTAGTAAATGAAATATTAAAAGTGAGATTTATGACATTCACAAAATTGAATGACCAAAAGTGAGGCATATGAGGCTTACGTTAGGGTTTTAATTCGATTAGATAGATGTGTCAATGAAAAAGTGGATGAATGAAGCTAGAGAATGAGGTTGGAGGCCACAATATTGAACAATCAATTTTAGGTTTCTGCATGAGAAAGAACTGAGTCTACCGTCACATGATCAAAAAACAACACAATGACTCAAAATGTGAAATCAAACAATTTAAATGATTTATCACATTTGTTATGTAATAATCAACATGATAAAATTTAAACAATTCAAGAAGTGGAAGTATCAGAGTCTCTCTCAAAAGGGAATGTTTCTCCTTGGGTTTCCTAGGTTTGATTCCTCCTGTCCGTCCGGTCCACAGCGGATCCTCCCCCTCGGTTCCATGCTTCAGTTCGGCGGTTCTTCATTACTGCTTGAGATCGGTGTTTTCGGTTCATTTTTCCACTTCTTCTATGTCGCTCCTCAAACCCTTTGCGGCATAGATACTTTTTCTATTTGCCTCCTGGGACTCTCCGCCTATTCCCGGATCCACCTCTTATGTCTCGGAAGGAATCAGCCTTCATTCCCTATTCGTTTTCACCTTCTGGCGCAGCTCCGGCCTACCATGGGGCCTTGCAATCCTTCTCGTCACTAACATCCTTCATCGGTGTCAGATCTGTGAGTGAGAGGACGGTTCCAGTTCACATACTTTTCACGCTTCACCATCTTTACAGATCCAAGAGTCCTCTGTCTCAAGACCTTCACTGACTTCTTAGGAGTCAGAACCCTAATTTGCATCCCTTTTAGCTTTTGACCCATGCACTTTTTACTCAAGGATTTCCTTTCCCCTTTTGTCTTTCATCTTTGGCTTCGTGAAGATAGGCGATGGATTCGGGATATGTTCTATTTTCTCATTGGTGTGAAGCTTCCTCCACGTTGTGGCTTGATTAGCGCAGCACCTTCCACGATGGTTCACCGTGATTGAGCGCTCGCGAAGTGGCCACTGCGGGGTGTCTAATCCACGCGATTCCGAAATGAAGCATCAGCTGCGTTGCAGTGTTGCATTGTTCCTACAGAGGGGTGTTTCCCCGTGATGACTCGACGGGCACGGTGAGATCATGAAGAGGTTGGTTCATGAAGCACCTTCCTTAAAGGTCTGTGGAATTTGTGTGTTCGCGCTGTTAATTGTTTACAAAGCACCTCCCGAGTTGGACTGTTGCACTGTGTGTGAAGATGGTTTTTGGTTCTGTATGTGAGTTTGCGAAGCGGCCAATTCAAGAAACACCTACAACGAAGGTCTGAGGAGTTGCGAGATCACATAGTGGTTGATTCACATAGTTCATACCACGAAGAACTAAGGTGTTGTATGATTGTGAAGGTCTAAGTCATTGTGAATCCGCGAAGGCCTGCCATGCGGTGTTGCTATGTGAAGACTGGGGGGCATGCGACGCAGGTTCTTGGGCGCGACCAATTTTGAGGTTGAGATGTTCGAAAAGGCTATGGAGCCTATCTGAGGTGGGTGAACCACATAAGGGTCCGAGAAGTGGTATCCGGTTTAGAGACCATCTCATTGGACAGGGTATTATTTGAAGTGAGGGTGGTTTGGGATCTGCAAGGGCCCCGACCCATAAGTAGGATTGTTCACTCATCCTTGGAATTATTCCATGGATACTAACTTAGATAATCAATGGAAGAGGTCGTCCCTAACATATAGAGAAAAAGCGGTGATCGATGCACATAGAAATGATGACCCACTATTGGAAAAATTCATGTCTTTGTTCGTTGTGGTAAAGTTCATTGAAAACATTTTAGTAAACCAGGGGGCTATCAAAAACACACTTCAGAACATCTAGAAACTTGATGCAGGTGTGGCTATTTGAGAAGAGGGGATTAATCACATCATATTCAAGTTCTTTAATGAGAGAGATAGGGAAACAATATTTAGCGTCACACCGTGGTCCTTCTATAATCAACTCCTCCTCATAGAATAATTCAAAGGGGGATATGATATCCAACGAGTGAATTTAACATGCCCCTTCTGGATACGAATTAAAGGAATCCCCTTCCATGTAAGAATGGAACGCCTAATGAAGGAAATCGGTGAAAGCCTAGGCCACTTTCTGGAATGGCACTGCTCAGAACCAATTCAATGGGGCCATGAGGTTTGGATCAAGGCGAAAATTGAGGTTTCAGAGACCCTAATGAAGGAAATGTTTCAGAAAATCAAAGATTCCAACACCTGGATATCATTTGAGTTTGAGAAACTCCCAAACTTTTGCTTTTTTTGGGTCGCCTGGGCCACCTTGAAAGAACGTGCACCACAAAGCATAAGAGTGGATCATGTGACATCACCCTCCAATATGGCCCATGGATCTATGCCAAAATGAACAGATATGATTTCATCCCTGAGACAGAAAAATAAAAGGACCATGACCGTCTCACGTTGGCACATACCAGTCAGGTGGAACCCATATATGGAAAAGCCATTATGCTTGGACCTCTGGATTTCCCTAATGTGGACAATCCCACTCAGAGAGAAGATAGAGTTCATCCTAACCCCATGAAGGACAAAACTCAATCATCCACAAGGTCGGCGATGAAGCAAAAATGAACCACCAAGGTAATGCTCAATGACAATGCCGATGCACTTCAAACCACCAGATCTGGATCCAGATCCACAATCGTCCTAAATAGAAAAAACACCAGTGGAGGCCCATGGAATGAATGGAACTCTAATGCTGGGTCCAACCACCCATCACACGTGGAAAAGGGTGCAACGAGGATGAAGTGATGGTCACACGGAAGACCCTTACCCCAGGGCCAGGAAAAGACAAAATGAAACATGCCAATCGAGGAGGAATTCCACCAAAAGATGGAAAACGACAAGTGTTGAAACATGTCCGGAGGAACCAAAGGCGGTGGTGGACGAGACCCAGCCCCGCCTAGAGCAATGATTGTGTTATAATGGAACTATTGTGGGCTTGTAATCCCATGAATAATTCCCATGCTTCATCACAATTGCGCTCAATGTCGCCCCGATATGGTTTTCCTGTCCGAAACCATACTGGAAAATAAGGACACCAATGGTGTTGCTCTGAATTGTGGCTTCCAAGGATGCTTTCTAGTGCCCAGACAAGGCCATTCTGGGGACCACTATCTCCTTTGGAAGGACAATATTTTTGTTAAAATTTTGTCTTTCTCTATGCACCATGTGGCTGCGAATATTCAATCAGACTCGCACCCACCCTGGACCATTGTGGGATTCTATGGCTGGCCATCCCATTCTGATAAGGTGAATTCATGGGACCTTCTTTGCAATCTGCGATAGGATTTACCTAGCCCTATTCTTTTTGGAGGTGATTTCAATGAGATCATATTCCATAAAGAGAAGAGAGGTGAAATAATTCTCCACTCAGCCTCGATGTCAAACTTCAAGGACACGGTCAATAGGGCGAACCTGATTGATCTGGGGTACACAGGTAATCCATTTACATGGTTCTGTGATAATAATGAAGGCGCCCGCATTACTGAGCATCTTGATAGATTTTTGGGTTCTACTGATTGGATTAATCTATTCAACATTTTTCATATAGGCCATGTGGACTTTAACTTTTCGGATCACTACCCAATTCTCATTGATTGTTTGCAAGGGGAACAAAATAGACAACTCCACAGAACCTTCATATTTGAGAGCTTCTGGTCAAAAGACCAGGAATGCAAAGAGGTGGTCTGATCAAGTTAGAAGAGTTCTCACGATGATGTTGGCCTCAATCTCCAACAGGTTGGATCCGGTCTGAGATCCTGGAGCAACAAAAATTCCATCAACATGATAGGAATTGTGATTTCCTTGAAAATAAGTTTCACCACTTACTCAGGCTACCCCCATCCAATGGCAACATCTCCAGGATTGGTTCCACTCAAAGAGATATATACGGGGCCCTTCGTGTTAAGGAAAGATTCTGGGCCATGCAGGCACAGAACATACACATTAAAGAGGGTGACACTAATACAAGTTTTTTCCATCTGAAAGCGTCTTCTAGGAGTCGGAAAAATTCTATCACGAGCTGATCTCAACCTAATGTAAGAACAGTTTCTTACACTAGCGGCATTCAAGAAGCTTTGTTAGGCTATTTCCATAACCTCTTCTCCACAGGAACTCCTTTCATGTTTGCTAATGTGGAAGAATGCATCATAACTATGATCACAAATGAGATCAATCGGCAGCTTACAAAAGATGTGATGAATGATGAGATACACCTGTATTTGAAACATATCCACCCCACGAAGGCCCCAGTACCCGATGGTTTCCATGCATTTTTTTAAACAATACTGGCATATCATCTGTACCGACATCTGAAAAATGATCAAAAATATCTGAGCGGGGAATACAATCATTTCCACCATCAACAAAATTGTCCTCATCTTCATCCCCAAAATCAAGAAACCTCAGGCGATCCCTAATTTCAGACCTATCAGCCTCTGCAATTTATCTTATAAGATCTTCTCAAAAATAATTTGTTAGTTGGATACATCCTTGGCTTCCTGTTATTATCCTCAAAAACTAGAGTGGCTTCGTGGCCAAGTGGCTGATTAATGATAATGAAATTGTGGCCCATGAAGTGTTACACTTGATGAAAACGCGCTCCACTGCGAAAAGAGGAACCATGGCCTGGAAACTGGATATGACCAAAGCCTATGTTAAAGTGGAATGGTAGTTCCTAAGAGCTGTGATGCTGAGAATGGGATTTTGCACTAAATGTACAGATATTGTCATGCACTACATTTCGACCATCTTTTTTAGAATCAAGGTCAATGGGGAGCTCACCAGAGGATTCACCCCCAACCTGAGGCCTATTCCAGGGGGATCCCCTCTCCCCTTTTCTCTACATATTGGTGGATGATGTTTTCTGTAACCTTATTTCCAAGGCTGCACCTCCTAAGTCTATTCATGGAGCAAAGTTCTACTGTGAGAGCCCACAAGTGTCGCATCTCTTCTTCACCGACGACTACCTCATTTTCTCCAGAGAAACTATTAATGAATGTAGGGTGATCAGCCATGTGATCCAGAAATATGAGTGGGCGTCTGGACAGTCTATCAACCATGGAAAATCGGAAATCTCCTTCAGCGCAGGGGTGCCTCATGCCAAGATAGATGAGATTTTTGCATCTGCAGGCATCCATATGGTCAATAAACACCAGAAGTATCTTGGGCTGTCTATGGTGATTGTCTGGTCTAAAAAAATTATTTGCATCTCTGGTGGACAAGATTGAGAAAAAAAATCAAGACTGGATCCCAAAAAGCATCTCCAAAGCTGGTAAAGGAACCCTCATTAAATCTATCTTTCATTCAATCCCCAGCTACTTTATGTATATGTTTAAGCTCTCAATATCCATTTTCAATCTGATCCATTCACATACTGCCATCTTTTGGTGGGGGAAAATGATGGAAGGAATATACCCCACTGGTTGTCTGGGGATGAACTCTACAAACCCAAGTCAGAGGGAGGGATGGGATTCTAGAATCTTCTTCTATTCAATGATGCACTGTTGGCAAAGAAATGATGGTGCCTTATTAACAGTCCATCGTCTCACTGTGCGTGGGTACTCCGTGCCAAGTACATTCCCCACACGGACTTCCTTGGTTCCTCTCTTGGCCCCCGACCTAGCTTCATCTGGATAAGTATTTTTGGGGCCCGTAATCTCCTAGAAAAGGGGCTAGGCTGGAGGATTGGAAATGGATCATCTATCAATATCTAGACCAATCCCTGGCTTGTCGATAAGGATGGTATGCAGGCCACATCCCCCTCCCAACCAAGTCTAGAAGACGCCATTGTCAACTGCCTCTTTTTAGACCAGGGTTTAGGGTGGTGTGTGGAAATGATCCAGGAATGGTTTAATGAATGAGACCAAAGAATTATCTTGAGCATTCCCTGGGTCGATGATGTAGGCCCCGACCATCCTTTCTGGACCAATGACTTTTCAGGCGATTACACTGTGAGATCCGGCTATAGACTGGCTCTTGGCATCCACTCTACCGACTATGATGGGGGTCCATAGAAATCGCTTTGGAAGCTCAACATCCACCCAAAAATCCACCAATTCTGGTCATAGGTGTGCACTGGCACCCTCCCGACCATGATCCTTCTCGTTTATCGACATATGGCCACTGTCGAGTCCTTCCCTTTTTTCCCGAATATCCCAAAAACTCCATGGCATGACATCATTCACTGCCTGGGAGATAAGGAAATTTGGAATAAATGGGGCCCGACTTCGGATGCTTCACTAGACATTGCCTCTGACCTCCCCGATCTTTTGATATATTGGTGTTCCTCTATTTCATCGTCTAATGTTGGTTCTATTTTCACCCTACCCTGGATCATTTGTGTTTGGAATAATGATTCGGTTTTCCACCATGTTCATAAACCTTTTGATTTCTGTATTAAACGAGCCATTTCATGGATAGAGGGATGGAAGGACCACAAAGGACACTTTACTCCAGGTATTTCCCCCTCATGTCCCCCTGATTGGACCCCATAAATGAAAGGGATTATTAAGCTTAATGTGGATGCTTCTATCCCCAAGGATGGGCCTATTTATCTCAGCCTCTTAGATCGAAATCATCTGGGGTAGATCATTGCAGCAAAATATGAATCTCATCATGCCCTCTGGGAACCTGCAGTTATTGAGGCCTCTGCCATCCTTGCAGGTATGATGCTCATTGTGGAACGTGGAAGGGATGATATTATCATTGAGTCTGACTAACTTACTATTATCAATGTTATTAGCCACAATGACACTGGACTCCAGCCTTTTGGATTCATCATCAGGAGAATCCGCTCGCTTTACCAAGGCTTCTCTTATTGCACCTTCTCCTTTACGAAAAGGGAAGGAAACTATGCATCCCATCAACTTGCGGCCTCCGGCCCCTTCGATGTCAACCAACTATAGCTGGAAAATTTCCCTTCATGGATCTACTTTTGTACGGCTACTGATCTTTATCATTAATATTATCTTTCCTTCTGTTTAAAAAAAATCGACATGATAAAAAATTAATTAGGATTATCACGTCTCTTATTCTAAAAATGACTTGATAAATTTATTTACCACATAGGTTATAGAATAACCTATGTAGAAAACATTATTTATCATTTAGATTATAGAATAACTAACATGATAAATCAATATACATAGCTTTTCTTGCTGTTTATAAATAACCAATTTGAATTTTCAAATGTGATAAATAATTTCTGTACAAGGGATTCTAACTAATGGATCTCACTACTATTGAAATAAAATAATGAAGAAAAATGAACTGGTATAAAACAATATACTAAAAAAATAGATACACAATATGAACTCTAATAACCAAACCATCAATCTAAATCAAGAAGACCTCTCTAAAAAATTACAACACCTGTATGAAACACACAATTCAAAACACATGGTATGCATTAAGTCCATACACTAAAATACACGAATATCGGTTTATATAGGCACTAATAAATTCCATAAAAACCAACTAAACTAATTATATATAGAATAAAAATAAATTTATTTTTTAATACATCCCATAGAATTAATGGAAATCAACCAAAGACCTAAATTTGGGAATTCGATATACTATTAAACCATTTATTTTCCTGAAAACTCATCTATTTTTCAAAATCATTTTTAAAATACATCTTATAAAACCACATTCCAAATACTTTCATCAAAAAACAAAAAATCACAAAAAAATTTAAAATCACCATTCCCATGAAACATTTAATTTTGAATAACTTATAAGAACAATTTCACACACAAATTTTCCCACGTTGTGAGTTTTTTAAAATGAGTGCCTCAAAAATCCAATATCTAAAAAATCATTTCCCTATTGTAGTTGAATAAGAATAATCAAAATTCAATCAAAAAATCCCATAAAATCTATATAAATCTAATCACCCCTTCAAATATATTATAAAAATCATCATGTATAATATAATTTTAATCATTTAATAGCGGATCCTAATTGGATAATTTGTAAGAATTCCATCATATTAATTAATGAATAACTCAACAGATCTCTGCATGGAACTATGAACCATTCCATGTATCAAGTATCGTATATTATAATTATGATATCAACACATAACTCAATCTTTATTTCCTAGTACCAACCCTGGATGTCTCCAACAAAATTATTTTACATCAAATGCCATGCTGGCAAGGAATAATACCTACATCCCCCTCGAGTCCCTAAAACCTAACTACACATAAGAATTACACTGTATCAACCTATCATTGTATATAATTCCTTTTAATAATTCCTCATCATGTTTCAAATGAATGTTTCTAGATCATGGGGTTCTATTAAACCTAAAATATACCTCCCATTTTTCTAAAGGCTACCGACTAGAAGAAAATGCTTTAAAAATTAATAGAGAGACCATTCCCTTACTAAATAAAATAACACAATCTATTTCAAAGTCTACCAAATATTCATCATTATGCCTCAATATAATATATATACAAAAATATTGTAGACATAATCAGGGACAAAATAGGGCCCTATTTTCTAGAATATAGAGAAGTAAATAACATATTTGAAGAATTTACACAAACATAGTATCAGTAGAGAATGTATACATGATTTATCAACAAAATAATTAAAAAATGGGATGAACTAGATTACATATATATATAGAAAATAAGAAATTTATTTGAAAACAAATTTTCTCTCTCAAAATAGACACGATACTCCCCACAAAATACTCAGCCTCTATAACCTTCTAGAATAATTCCAAATTTCCACCACTGATTGATACATGTTCATGAAAGTAAACATGATTTTTTAACCATGTAAAAAAACCCATTACATATCCATTGATAGGAGTGATTCTTGTGATCTCATATGATATAACTACCTGCCTCAATAAAATATTTTTTATGTGATCAAGTGTATGTATAAGAAAAATATAAAAGTCTATTTTAAGATAATAAAAATTGAAATTGTATATATGTAACTCAACATGAAAATGAAATAATATTTTTTAGATCATCATGTAACATGACATAATGACACATAAACCCACCTAATTTATACAATTACAGAATGAAGAGAGTCCTCTAATTCGATAATATATCATAGAATGTCCAATAAATTCTCTCTCATGGTAAGGTCTCAAATAATGTTCTATATCAAGTCTCTTACCAATTCCTCAACCACACCCTATCACTCATCTTTGGTCACATATCATGTCCTAGATTATCCCATCTCTCTCAAAAAATTTAAATATCAACATTATAGAACATCCCCTCTCAGAGAGGGGAGCCTATAAATCATTAAATTGGACTATTACCTCCTACTTTGGGGAGGAAAATGTACAACATATCTAATCATATTTTCTTAGTAAATTTAGTATATATAAAAACATCGCAAACCATACCCTCTCACTTAGGGTAGGGAAGATAAAAATATATAGGGATATATCCACTCCATTTCTAGAGGTCATATAGAAACATACTAAAATATACTCTCTTACTCAAGGGAGGCTGCGTTGAATCATCTAAGAATGTATCCTCTAATTTATATTCTATACAAAACATCATAAATTATATCATCTCAATCTAGGAGGCCCATTAAACAATATCACCAACCTCCCCTCTCAGTCATAGGCTTCCACAATATCCACATTCCTCTCCCATCAAATGATAATCCAATATTCTCTCATTTAGTATGTGGCCACAATATTCAGTTTATATTTATAAATAAATATGTAATAAGATCATAAGTAATCAATCAAAATAAAATATTCCATGATTATCCTAGTGGATTATAAAAATCAAGAAACTCCAAAAATGTATCCCATAGTCTTCATATAAACTTCCCCCTTTTGTTTACCAATTATATTCTTTATTGTCCATATAGAAATAATACATTCAATTGAACCATCACCCATTTCTAAAAACTAATATACTATGTTAAAAAGGAATTATTCAAGATATAAATGCCTAATATTCTACCAATTTACCAAAGTAAATAGTGTTGAGGCAATGAGGGTTATAATTGTTTTCTGGATTGATGATGAAGCTAAAAAATTAGAATCGAGATTTTTATAGTGTTTTATTTTACATTCAACTCATAAATCTATACATAATGGTTAAATGAGTAGTAATTTCTAATAATTGATGTAATTTATTTCATGTACTACATGAATAGTTCTGGTAGATATTTTATCACTATCACTTGCATGAGTGTATTAATTTCAGATGAATTTTTGTGGGATTTAATATAAAGATTATTGATATTCATTTAGATAATCATATGTAAAATTATAATCCAAGGAATTAAAATCTATGAGACGAGATTCTTTTAAATAAACAACTTTTACATGAAGTTTATATATGAACAAATATAAATCTACAACATTGAAAAATCGTGTGCATCCATGTTATATAACATCTTTAAGAACATGATGAGCATATATGTTCCATAAGAACACCAGATAAACTATTCATGTGTAAATTTTGAATTTTCTAAATGAACCTTAAATTAGTATAATATTCCATCACACATGTGGAAAAACTATATTCATAGACAATGTTTTGAGTTTTTACCTCCTCTTAGTTCACTATAAATGAAAATAGTTTTACTTTAATTCCATAAGATTGGTCAAAAATATGATTATTAAGGATAAAATATTTGTAAAATTTGTATTTATTAGGATAATTACTTTCAATAAATGAAAATATTGGTAATGATGAATTAAGAGTTGTATTGTTTTTAATACGTTGTATTGTCTGTATATAATTAACACAAAAAGGGTATATACATGTAATAATTGTCCTATCTATGTTTTATCATGTAGTAAGTGGTGTTCATTAATATTTGATGAGAAAGTGTAAGAGGGTATGATGGAATTATTTTCACTATGAATAAAGTATTTCATTCATGCATAAACATATTAGTTTATTTTAGGGGATTTTTTTACACTCATAGACAGAAGGAGGTACGATTTCAATGGAAAATGAGTCAAAAAACCAAGATAAAATTAGAGAAGAAATAAACTGGTGATAAATAAGTTTTATTTTGTGGGATTAAGTAAATATAAAGGTGTATGGAATATTCGTTTATTATAAAAATTAAAAAATAAAAAATAAATAATCCTTCATGGGATGTTTTAAGATATTAAAAATAGGAAACTCGTGATTGTCAATGATTGGAAAAGTAATCTATAAGGTTAATTTTTATTGACATTTCAATTACATAAAATATAAGTAATTCATAATTATTTATTGATATAATATTTTCAATATCTTAGAGAGTGAAATCAATAAAAAATACAAATGTTTTATGTTATATAAATTTAGTGTTCAGAGATGATGGATGTTTTAGGGACAAAAATAGATTATTTACAAATGGAGGATAAAGAAGGAATAAGGAGAAATATGAAGAAATTATTTATCATTATTGAGTGGGAAGTCAAAGAAAAGGAATTAACTGACTTTTAGTAGCACATGTATGAGTAATCCAATTACCAACGTGATGATGTTCTAAATCCATATTGTGAAGCACTATTGTGTTTTATCAAAATCATTATAACAAACACATCAGTGTGAGAAGTACATACTATATCAATGGATCATAGTAAAATTCATGTGATGGATATAAACTTCTTATTATAATCATAATGTATTGTTTTTAGTAGAATACATGATCATTTATTAATTAATGATCATAAGAATTACTAGATACTATTATTTATTAGTGAAAATTCTAAATTATTTTCTTCTTATAGGTCTTACTCTATGTGGTTTTTATATAGGTTCATATATCTATAATCAGATTTGATGTTTTTTTATTCTATGAAAATATATAATGACATTACCTAAGATTAACATCCCATATCAGTGGTCACATAAATCCATTCTAGAATATACAATTTGTATCAATGATATCTCTATTCAGAAACTCTATGTCATTTAATGTTTGAAGATGAAGAAGACAACCATGTATGTTCTATACCCAATTAATAATATGTGGTTTAATTTCCTCCATGGGAATGAGTTTCATATATAGAATGATAGAATATTACCCAATCTATTATCCTTTAGTTATAATGTTCTAGAGGTTTCTAAAAGTAGTTATATTCTATGTGTGGAAGTTCCTTCATTAATAGGTACATATAAAAAGAATATTCAGAATGATGTCTAATCCTAAAGTCCTATACATTTTTATATATCTGAATGTATTTTCCTCAAGGTTGATAGAATATGGAAGGCTATAATAATTTTTCATAATGTCTAGAATATTTATGAATGGAAAATGAAGGCGATTATTTCTATGTTACAAACATAGATATTGAAATTTTAATATCTGATAATATTAGTTGATGAATCTATTAGTGATTTCACCCAAAGGTTTAAGGATATTGTAAAAACAATATATAGCTTTGAAAAAAAAATTGTAAGACTATACAGGTGTGGAGAAGATAACAAGAATTATTATTATTATTATTTACTAATTATCATAATTAAAAGATATCGACCTTGAAATGATCTCCATGGATGAGTTTTAAACTTTTCTAATTATATCCAATATGAGAAGAGATAATGCTATAAAAAATGAAGGAAAGGGTGGTCATTCAATCTCCTCAAAACCAACTACGTAAGGAAATTAAAATAAATTATTTTTGAGAATGAATATAGTGATTATGATTTAGAAAATAACGTGATTAATAAATTTAATGAATTCATGAACATATTTTCTAGAAAACTGGAAAGAGGTATAGGTAACTACAAATGAATTTTTATTTTAATGTTACTTAACTTAGGAGTCATTAAAAATTTATAGAAAATAATCAAAGACAAAATAGAGAAAATTTTTGTGATGAAGATGATAGAAAGACAAGAACATCTATAAGAAATATTTGAGCCAAAAAAGCTTTTCTGTGGATTGTTATTTACAAAAATATAATAATAAAGGTCTTATTTGAAATGTGATTGATGTAATGTACCAAACAAATAAGTAGAAGCTTAATATTCTAGTAAAGATTAATGTATTTGAAATACATTTAGGAAAAAAAATTATTATAGTTTTACTAGTGATTAAAAAAACATGAATGAATATCAAATCATATAAGCTTAGTTATAATTCAGGATAAAATGATAATTCATAGAATTCTATTGGAATATTTAAATTCTTGAGATAAAGAATAAGAACTCTAAAATGAATGATCATTTTCGAAACAATTATGAATCATTTAATGAATAAAATTACAGGTTGTTAAAACATATCAATAATACAAACATTTTATGAAATTAAAACCGTTCTATAAATTTACATTTGTAGGTAAAAAAGAGGTTAAATAGAAAAAATTTAATCTTTTTTAATAAGAAATGGTGGGAGATGAATGAGAAAATTCTTTACTCTGAAATTAGAAAGAGGAAGATAGACAACTATCAAAAGGGGTAAATTTTAGAAGAATTAATAATCCATCATAAATTTATTATATAAAAATTGTAAACTTTCAATGGATAATGATAATAAAAATAAAGTCAAATGAATAATGTTTTATCCAAAATAATCAATTTCCAAAATTTTAGATTTCCCCAAAAAATAGATATTGAAATAATAATTTCTAAAAATTATGACTCTATTAAAGATGACAGAAAGTATACTATAAATGATAATTTTATAGGAGATCTATAAAGAAAATATTCACAAAAAGAATCCAAGAATGAAAGTAAAAACACTTATGGAAGACTTATTTAGAGTTACAGATAGTATGATTTTTTAGAAGGATTGATTTTTATGTATTAAATTGGAATGGTAGGGGATTTGGGTACAAATTAGTTTGTTTTGGAAAATAATAAAAAATAAAATGAATGTATAATGCAATGGATGCTGTGTTTAAGGAGTAGTCAGGCCAGTCAAAGGAGATAGTAGTAGTGATAACCTAAAAAATCATGTTTGAAAACTGAGAATATATTTCAACCTCTAGAAAAAAAGAGATTGATATTATTTTCCCAATAATCATGTGAAAGGGTATGTTGTGATACTACAAACATAATAAATTATTAATGATTTTTCTTATAATCATCAAGAAAATGAGTAAACAAGAAATGAAAATTCTCTCATTATTGATACTGCCCTCAAAGATAGAAGAGGAGAACAACAATAGATATTTTATAGTGTGTGTTATACATGTTTGAATATGGAATTAAAGATATTGAATAATATGAACGTCAAAAACTAATGGATAGTGGTTTTTTATATTTATAGTCTCTCAAAATCAAAGGCATTAGATCTATTATAATTAGAAAATAAATGTTGAAATCTAGATGTGCTTCTGTTGAGTGTCTTATAACACTGTTAAGATTGAAACAATATTTTCATTAGATGATATGGATTTATATATAATAGGAATCAGTATGTTGAGTTTGTAACCAGAGGTCATAAAACCAAAGGAAACTACTTAAAAAATATAGAAACATAGAATTAAAGTTATTTAAGGATGAAGGAAGAAAATCATTTATGGTATAGAAGGCTTGGAATTATGTGCTCAAAAAACATGATCAACTTATCTCATAGAGTATGAGATAGTGTTATACCTAATTTGATACAGTTTTTGGATTGGTGTTATTCCAAATGATATAAAGGTTAACTTTATATAACTATACATAATAAGGTTGAGATACATACATCTTTATTCTTGGAGATTATTCATCCTGACACATGTTGGCCTATGAGAGATTAGTAAAAAAATTTAAATAAGTATTTTATTTAAATTATTGATGATTTTACTCATATTAAATGTATTATTATTTTTAAATAAATAATTAAATTCACTCAAAATGTTTACAATTTTCAGATGTATTGCTGAAAATTGGTGGGGCTACACTATAAATAAAAGGTAACTAAGAATGGTATGTAATAAATAAATTGATTATTTAAAGATAATATTGAGAAATAAGTTATTCAATAAGAATTTAGTAAACCATACACACGATAAAAAAATGGTGTGCTGGAAAAAAGGAATGGAATCTTGGTTCATGTGGCTCAGAAACGTGTTAATTAAACAGGATACTTATCTATTCTTTTAGAGATATTATAACGTTTAAGTAGTATACATTGAAATTGAATAATATTAATATCCTAATTAAGTCATGTATCCATATGATATGTATTATTAGAAGAACCAATGTTTTACAGAATGAATAATATTTTAAAAAACCTACAATATCAAATTCAACGGTGAAATTATTGGGTATTATCATCAAAGAAGAATTGATAATATATTCATTAGATATCCTTTAATTAATTGATGATATAGAGGCAAAAATAAGAAGACTAGATAAATTGTTGATTTGGATTATGTGAGAGTGATACAAACATCAAATGGGTTAATTTTAGTATAAAATATATATTTAAAGGAAAGGGAAGATGTATTCTTTCATATTAAAATCCATGATGAAATATTTGGAAAAGATGAAAGCGATTATATTGTAAAAGGAGGATAGATATAATCTACTATTTCAAGTGATATTGGAAATCAATGTTTATCACATATGAGGTTGAGAAAGTTGACAGAGATTTAGATAATCATTATAGATTAGGAATATTTTTTACAAACTACAATACCAATGATGAAAGATTTACATAAATCAGTTCTTCATGGCTTTATCCAAGATTTATTGAATAAAAATTAGAGAATATAGAGAAAATTAATTCCATTACTGAGGAATTGGATCATATTGAAAAGACGAGACAACAAATCTAGTTCCCAGATGAGAATATAAAAAAATTTATTGGAATAATGTGGGATTTCTCAAAAAGAAATATATAAAAGGGGAATTCATAAGAAAAAAGGAGTGAATGGGTTATAAATTTTATTCATAGATATAGGGAATTAACATAGATGAGTCATTTTCCCATTTAGAATACATGAAACCATCCTCATATTTTTTATATTGTTTTTTAGAGGTAATAAAATATTTTACAAATTAATGCCAGGTTTTCCTTTCTTAAATGAGAATTAAAGAATAATACAATATTGGAATCCAAATGGGTTCATTCTTGGAAAAGAACATTAGTACCTATATTTGTTGAAAAAGGACTTATATGGGTTGTAGTGGGCCCCTAGATATTGATTTTCAATGCTAAATTCCTATTTAGTGAACCTAAACATAAATAATGGGAGAATATGAAAAATTCACTGCTTAAAAGAGAATGATGAGGTTTCCCTCACTGTGATTGTTTATATTGATGATATAATTTAAGTTAGGAATAATGAAGTTGACAGTGAAGAGTTTACGAAAAGAGATAAAGATGTTGTCTGAAATTATTTTTCCAAGATAAATGTCTTACTTTCTTTGATTACAAATATGTAAAAATAATGACCAAATTTTCTTCTGAAAAGTATAATATATTATGAAATTACCTTAAATATTTGGAATAAAATATTCAAAAAAATTCCACACTTATTTCAATTGGAAAAATATTGTTTAAGAATGAATTTTTAAGGTAGGATGATCCTAATGAATTGAGGATGTTGATTAGAGTATGGGTCTATTTAATATCCTAGATGAGGCCAGGTTTAGGTTATTTTCCTTTGAAGAAAAATGTAATGTGAAAAAAAAATTAATTCTATTGTTGGAAAATGAATTTTCATATATATTAAAGGCACTATAGAATATGGGATAACTTATGATTATAATTTAATGTTTAATATGTTTCTTTATATTGATAAAAATAGAAAGCTTATGTCAATGATAGATAATTCACATCTGGTGGAGTTTTCATTCTAGGATAAATATGTGTGAGTTTTTATAAAAATAAGAAATGACCAATTCCTATCTATATATAAGAGGCTAATTATATGGATTCCACTCCATCTATAACACAATTTATGTGGATGAAAATAATGATGGTATATATCTTTAGTTTGATGGGAAGCTTACACATCTCCTAGGTTGTGATAACCAAAGTGTTTTCAATATAACATAAAATTTGATGTGAAATATAAGGTTAATCCAAATTTATATTTAATATTATAAAAATTATACTTGTGTTAAAAAATTAAACAAATATGTAGTTTTTTTAAAAAACATTAGAGGTGTCTAAAAATTTCACTCAACAGATGTTTAAAGTTACATTTCAGATGATGAGTTTTATTGTGTGTATTTTACCTTGCACTCTTTAAGGATAAGTTTTTTTTATTTTATCCTTTAAATCATCCATTATTTGGATATTTTTTCCAATTTTAGGGAATTAATGAAATTAATTTCTCTTTTAATATTATATCAATTATAAAATTATAATATTGAGAAAAATATTTTAAGTTATATTTGTTGAATTATGATTGACCTTTAAAGAGAGAATATATTTAGGGGGTGTTTTTAAATGGTGTATGTTGTGAGTTATGTATATGATAATATTTTTAATTTTCATAATCTTTTCTTGAAGTAAATGCATGGGTTTTTTATTACATATTGATGTTAGGTTTATTTTGACGTTGTGATTAAGAATGATTATTTTTAATCCCTATTTTATGGGAAGAGTGGTATCTTTTCTCATTAAATCTGAATTTTTTTTACACCAATATTTCCTATATGGGAATATAATTTTTGAATTGTGACCCATATCTTGTATTTTAGAGCATTAGTTATTTATGTTCCATGGTTAAAAAAATATCCAATGTGGGATATTTAAATTACCAATAGGATTTCATTTATTGTTTGAATGATGAATAAGTTGGAGAAACTGATATATTATTTTTTATAGTGTTGTCTTTTGTTTTCAATAAATAAATTATTTATTAATGGTAGGATGAGTTCTTATTTTTGACATTTTATTTACTATTCATTATGAATAGTGTGAAAATTATTATTGGATGTTATAGCACTTTAATCCAGGTAAGTGAGATTGATTGGGAATAATTCTTTAGTCCTTACATAAGTGTGTCACTAAGCTTATAGGAGATAAGAATCTGTGAAATGATCTTATTTGGAATGAGATCTTATGATGTGAGTTTCCATGAAATAAATACCCTTTATTAAAACCTTTTGTTTTAAGAAGCATGAACCTGCTGTATAAAAAATTTATACCTTCCATGTAGAAAGACATATTTTGATCTCATGATGACCATATATATTATAAGAGAAATGTACATGAATTTTCTATGTATATAAGAACATTATGTCTCAATGGACCTTATGTGATCACATACTTCTTTACATTTTGGAATTAATTTTCTATATATAACTCAAATGATTAAGAACCTTCTTTGAGTTTACTAAATATGGTTGAAATGTTACTTTCATTCAAGAAAAATAGTCTAAAATATATTAATTTGTTATATATTGCAAATTAAATCCAAAAATAAAATGATATTGATTCATCATGATACCTTATGTCATAAAATAACATTTTAGATAATGTTTAATGAGGAAAATTAGTGGGGTCATGCCATTGAATACCATATATAGAATCAATAACACATAAATTATATCAATATATGAATTTTTCTATTAAAAAAATCTCATGGAAGAATTGGTCTTCCTTAATAGTTGATGAGAAATTGTAAGAGAGCTTCATGGGATATATTTTATAATGAATTAATTATTCCCTATCCAATGGAATGTTTACATATGAATATTAATTGAATATAGTGGATTTTAAAATTACCAAGAACTAAAGGAGGTGTTTTCGATGAGAAAATGAGCAATAATTACATGATTAAATAATGGAAAATAATTCCTACAGTGATAAATAAGTTAAAATTTATAGAAAATTTTATATTTAAAGATGCATGATATTTTCATATATCATGAAAATAAAATAAAAAATGAACCTAAACATCAGGGAAAGTTTTAAGTTAATAATTACATAAAACAATCATAACTTAAGATTTAAATTTTTGGATATCAAAGAAAAATAAGTTATAAACCGTGTGTTGTGAAATAATGAATAAAAAGTAAGAAAAAAGCATTGACTTTTATAAAATCCTTGAATTAAAATTTTTTTGAAGCCTATGTTTGAAGAATTAAATGAAAAAGAATAAATAAATGAGTTATAGAATATGATTGAACTCTCTTATAGAAAGAATCGATTTGTATAACAAAAAACTAACTTTAATGAAATTAAATATTAAATAACTAACTTGTATATGAACAATAATGAATAATCCATAGAGTATAGTGATTTTTGTTTTTAGGTATGGTGGAAGAAATAATGAATCAATTAACATAAAAAATATGAAAATTGTAATTAAATGACCACACATTACATTATATGACAACCTAATAAATAATAAAATATTGCATGGATAAAATATGATTGAATAATTCCATATAGATAATCAAAAGATATTGAAACATGACCTTTGATATTATAACTAATCAAACAATCACATGGAATAAAAATATTTTTGGAATGCATAATTTTGGATGTATGAACAATCATGATCTTCACTCAACATAGTTACTATCATGATCTATGCTCAATATAGTTTAAGTATGTTGGCATAATCCAATCTGATTTTTGTCAAGATCTATCCTCCAAAAAAATTTAATCTTCTTGGAAACAAATAAAAAGGGTTTTCACCAATTGATTTCGTCCAAAGAGACAACCTATACATCGTGGGGATTGCATTAACTAGTCCCCAAACTATAGATATTATATTAACTATTCCCAAAAACATAATTTTAATATTAAAAAATCTAAAAAAATAATACCACCCCAAATAACTCTTCATATATCAAACAAAATATTAAATTAATAAATAATATGCCTTATCATTAAACATCCATACTAAATAGAAGGTTCAGATTTATCAAAATGTCCCCAGTTAATTAAATAACTGTCAAAGTAAAAAATATTTTTTAAACTAGAATAAGAATTATCAAATAATAATATTTATAATATAATGATATGTATGTTCAATAGAAATATAATAACCAATGAAAAATTATTACAATAAAGTTATTCTTTAAAAAGGATGTTAACAATCTCAAATTATTTCACAATAACTTTATCACTTGGGAATTTTCAAATCAAATCCCCTAGTATGGGATAATTTAAAGTTAAATATAAATTAACATTAATTATGATATAATCATGACATTAAATTAAATTTTTTTATTATATACACCACATTAAAGTAAATTTATGAATAGTAAAAAATAAGTTTCAATGGAATGTAAATTGAGACAAAATCCCTTACCTTGAGTTTGACTTGTTAGGTTTATCTCTACCTCCCTAAATAATAAAAATATATTAATTAATTACCTTCTTAATAAAATTTTTCTATTTTATTATTACTTTTATTTTACTTGTTAAATAATTATATTCAATTACTTAATCAATTATGTTTTAGTCAGATGTTTTGACCATATTTGGTTTGTGTATGAAAAAGGACTTGGGAAGGAAGACTATGGTTAAAGTGGTCATTATTTAAACAATTATAGAATAATTTAAATGAGAGAATTATAATATTTCTACATAAATTATAATATTAATATTAATCTTGGATTATGGTTATGAAAAATGATCTAACTTAACAATCATGGAGACTGTCGATCTTTGGTATGCATGAGTGATGTTTCCATATTTCAATGATCATTAGGGAAAGATGGTAAGTAACATTTAACTTTAAATAATGATTATTATTTATTAAATAACATATTATTTAACCTTATTTAGTTTTATAAAGAATTATTGAGTTGAAAAAGGAATCACATTGATTCGAGGAGGTGATAGTCCACACATCCCCAAATGGAGTTATCAATTATTTATTGCCTAAAAGTTTAATAATGAAAATTGATGTATTATATTACTAGAAAGGTAATTATTTCATGAATATCATAATGATTTAATTTATATCATATATATTCAGTATATATTCATTTTCATAATCCATTAAATTTAGTTATAGGGAATGGAATACATTTTTCATGGAGATGGTAAGTCATACATACGCAAGAACTCTGTTTTCATTTTCTTATCATATTAAATGGATGAAAAGTAAATGATATATATGTATATTATAATTAATGTATCATATTTATTTCATATATGTTACATAGGGTAATTAAAAACATCCTTAATACATTCTTTGTAACCTGTGAATGAGTCATATTGCTTTGAGGAGGCAGTAGTCCACCCATCCACAAACGAAGTTATCATATTCCAAAAAATATAAAGAATTAAGGTATGCATTATAAAATAAAAAAGAATCATAAAGTAATTATAATTATAATATATATATACCATATATAAACAATAAATCCATCAATATTTGAAATCATTGTTAGTAGAAAATGAAGAATGAATGACATTCATTCGTGAGGGGGTAGTCTTCCATACTCACAAAAGATGATTGTGTATTCCATTTAATGGAAGTTTGTGAAGATTTAGGTTCCACCCTAAAGATAAAAACATATCATTATATTTAGGATTATTATATAATAATATAGTAATAATACAAGAAGAATTTTTGGGGTGGATACATAAATAAGATAATAGTGCTCATTAAAGAACATTACCTCTTTTTTTAGAAAACTCTATTTAGTTCATAAGAAAAGACATCATTTTTTGGATTTTCCCCAATTTGAGGCTTATAAGATGAAGATAGGTATGTAGGGAGATTATTTTTTGAGGTTTTTGATGAGAAAAAAATATCTTTATAGGTGTGAATATTGGGGTTCTAAGTACCCTTTTATAATTATTGGGGAGGACACATTGGCTATTATTTAAAAGATTTGTGTGATCCCCACACTTTTACAAAAAATAGGCTTACATAACACACCAAATTCAATAAATGAAGTTTTTAGGTCTATATATATCCATTAAATTACTGTTTTACAAGTTTATGATTATTTTTAAAAATTATATTCTTTGTTTATTCATTCAGAAAACTCATTTTTACCTTAATCAATTTAATTAATTTTAACAACTTTCATTAAATAAATTAGTCTAAAATTATGTTAGACTGATTATAAAATTTATATTATATTGATTCCAAATATTATAATTATTTTCACAAATTCAAATAATATTAGTTTCAAAAATTAAATTAAAATTATTCCTGCATACGTGATGGGGAAACAAGTTTTATAGTGAAAATGACTAATAGTTTACACAATTTTTATAAATAAAACCAATGTAAATATTATTAAATTACATAAATTGTGTTAAATGAAATAAAATTTATATAATTAAACTATAAAACTAATTATTAATATAATATTCCCTAATTAATTATTTTTATGAAAAAGTAGTTTTCAATTAAAATGCATTATTTTTTACTATTCTTCAATGTATGAATATTATCAAAAAATGACCAAATATCACATAAAGTAAATTTTTTATCCAATTAAAAAAATTATTTATATTTAGACTAATATAATTTATGAATTTATATAATATTGGATTTAAAATAAATGCATCATTATAAGGTTCAAAAACTATCTTTAGAAAAATATTATTGTTTATCAGTAAAATTATGTTCATTCATATATTATTCATATCAAATATATTGAATGATTGTATAGAATATTTGATTTTATATATTATATAGATTTCATTAATATGATTAACTAATATTAATTAAATTAATTAATGACGATACAATGCCTTTGTCACAAAATAATAGTTTTTATAAAATAAATCCCAATATATTCAATTAGTAGATATTTTAATTTATAAATAATTAGTATCCAAAAAATCATATAAATTTATCTGAAATATATTTTACAAATTTATTTTTTCATTTTCATTAATTCAATCAAAATGGATAGTTTATAATTATAATATTATATAATAATATTAATAGTAAATTAAAATTTGGGAAAACATTATCTTGGATGTATTAAAAGCTATTGAAGAAACTCTTTATTGTGTAAAAAAAAATATTAGAGTTTCATATATATAATGCAATATTAGTTTTTTGAATATCATTAGTTTACATTGGTTTTTTCATAAATAAATCAAGAAAAAATATTAAATTTTTATTGATTGAAAAATAATATTAAGTCTTTGGGTGTCTTATTCTCCCCATATTAAATAAATTGTGTAAGAGATATTAAAACTATATCTTAAAAATAAAGTGTTTTATATTCCAAAATACTAATATTGAGAACTCCATGTCATAATTTTTTTTATAAAATATTCTCTTAATAAAAGCGAAAGTGAAGTAAAATGGTATTGTAAATATATTACCATGTTGGAGGACATGGGTGCGAAATGTAAACATTAGATATAGAATAAGAATATAACTATAAATTTTTGATGGATAGTGATAGAGAACATGTTAAAGAGAACATTTCTTACCGTAATGAAATAAACCATTGGTGTGAAAAAGGTCATTTATACCATAAAAAATTATGATATTTGGAGAATATTTTTGTATCCAGACTCTTTTCCTTGAGTTGATAAATTACATCAGTCTCTAAGAATATAATAAAATATACTTACTTCATACATTTTTATTCAAAATACACAATATTATCCTTTATTTTTTTCCTTGCACTATTTATACTTCATCTCTTAGAATATTCTCAATCATATGGTAAACTAATATGTTAGCCTCTAAAACCTTATGGAATGTCCATCATAAATTGTTTCATAAATTCTTAAACTTATTAACCTTTAAAGTATTATGATCTAAAACGTTATAATCAGTTACAAGGATGTTATTAATATTAAAATTAATTTTACCATATCAATTATAACTTTATCCAAAAAATCATTACATCAACATCAGGAACATATTAAGGGTTATATTTCCCTAAAACATGTGTTTTCAAAAAAAATTACTTTTTATTGAATCACTTTTTTGGTACCATTCAACATAAACTCACAAGTTCTTAATGAAATTGTATTGCAATAAAATCCTTATATATTTCCAAATTTATATAGTGAGAACATAATATACAAAATACTTTTACAATAAATTTCATACATTAAAATATTTTAATTTCATTAATCATTTCATTTTAGTTGTGTCAATAGCATAAGCTTGACCTTTATTACATTTCATCCATTACTCTAAGGGTATTTATTTGTGCAGTAACAAATTTCACTATAGTTAAAACAAAAAATACCCATTTTTCATTCTTATATTGTCACTCAATTGCTTTGTGACACTTTTCTCTATATTTATACAAAAATCCTAAACCCTTCAATCAATTCCTAGGGTGATTCTTTCCACAATTATCACATATAGTAAAATCCTTCATTCCTTTATTCCAATTATCCATTATTTTTCATTCCTTTATATTCTTATCTTTCTTTCATTTAAATCCATATAAATTAGAGAATTATTTCTCTTCCTTTATAGCGCATAAATCTTATTTGATCATATGAATAAAAAGTTTCAAGTACCAATTACCTTTTAATAAATGGAATAAATCCTTTAATGAATTGGTCAATCATTCACTCCTTATTTTGTATTTAATCAGTTGAATATCTATAAAACCTTATAAAGGTATCCTCAAACTCTACAACACATTAAAATTCATTTTTCTTTAAGAAAATTTTCTTTCTTCTCATATTAGTTTTTTACATATTAGGGAAATATTTTTCAAATAATTTATCCTTAAAATATTTACTATTTATGAGTTTTATTTCCTTATTATCCCTAGTATTCTAGACCAATGACCATAATTGATCAACATCACCTTTTATGGAATACACTTCAAATTTTATCTTTTCATAATCACCACATCCCAAGGCCATAAAAATCATCTCTAGAGAGTTAATACATTTACTTACCTGCATTGGATTTTTATTCCCAAAAATTGATGGGGGCTGTTATTGCATAAAGTGATCCAGAAAATGATAATATCACTATAGAATAGGTTTCTCCATCTAAGAAAGGTTTTTTTTCATAACTTTACTAAGATATCATAGTATAACCCTAACATTTTTAGTTAAAATACCAACCATATCAACTCCTTCAGTAGGGAAACCTCTATATTCGCAATGGGTATTGATACGATTCTTCTTTTCTTGATTCATTTCCAAATTATTGAATATACTGGATAAGATCATATCACTATGAAACATAATATATAACCCCAAAACTATTTAAATGAGCACATAACTTGAAAATTCTATAAATTTATACTCTCATAATCGTAAACAAGATATATTTGGGATGTTCTCCTATTCTTATTCTTATTTTCTATCAAACAGTTATGTTTACTAGTCTATGTTTTCCTAAATCTAGTTCACATGTTTTCTACTAATACCCCCTCTGATAAAAACAATAATGATCTGACCCCATAATCCTGAAGTAGATTTATTACATTATTATATTGTCTTGATTACAAGGAATAAAATCCCAAAGTAATGAAAATTGTATCAATGTTTGAAAACAATATTATATAAATCAATCCCATTATACATTGGAGATTATAAATCTTACATAATGAAAGTAAAATATCAGTATCCTTGAAACCAATTCTAATATTTCAACTTTATATCTTGTGGAATGGAAAAATATTAGGGTGAGATAAAATAATAAACAAGGGTAACATATTATGGAAGAACTAATGAATCAATGAACATAATCAACATGGAAAGGTAAAAAGATGCGAGAACATTCCATTAAATTACGAGATAGATCATAATAAAATATTTCATGAATAGATGATGTATAAATAATTATATATAAATAATCACATAATCTTCAAACTTGATCATATATATTGTAACTAATTAAAAAGTCACCTGGAATAACAATAAAGATGGGATGCATAATGTTGTATGTCTGAGTTATCAAGATCTATACTGAAGATAGTTACTATCAAAATCTACCACCTAGAAAGTTTTTGTATATTGTTAGAAACACATCTGATTTGTGTCAATATCCATCCTCCCAAAAATTTAAAACTTCTTAGAAACCACCATAAAGGGTTTACCCCCAACTGATTTAGTCCCATGATACTATTGATGCATCATAGGTATTTTATTAATCGGTCCCCAACCCATTGGGATTACATTAACCAGTCCCCAACCAGTAGGTATTTCATTAACTGGTTTAGAATCCACGTCATACCAGTTCAAAATACTCCACATCTTTAAAATAATCGATTAAATTTATAAATAATGCACCTTATCGTCAAAAATATATAATAAATACAGGATTCTTATTAATAAATATTTCCCTAATTAATTGAATAAATATCAAATTAAACAACATATGTAAAAAATAGAATAAATTTTATCCAATAATCATATGTTCTACACATTAATATGGATCTTTAATAGAAATTTTTAACCAATGAAAATTTATTACAATAAAGTGATTGTTTCAAGAGAAATTTAACAATCATAAATGATTTAACAATAACATTTCAAAGTGGAAATTTTGAAATAAAATCCCATTCGATGGAATATTTCAAATTTAAACTTAAAATACCCTGAAGTGTGAGAGAATAAATATATTTAATAAAAAATTTGTTTTATATATAAACCACATCAATGTAAATTTGTGTTTAAAAACAAATAAGTCTCAATGTAATGTAAATTGAGAGGAAATCTCTTACCTTGAGTCTGACATGTCACATGTGTCTCTATATTCTTGAATAATAAGCTTATTATAATTATTTACATTTTTTAGAACCATTTCATGTTTATTATTAATTTTATTAACCTATTAATAATTTATATACAATTACTTAATAAATTATTTTTATGTAGGATGTTTTGACTATATAAGGTTTATGTGTAAAAAACTACATGGGTAGGTAGACTATGGTCATAGGGGTTATTATTTAAACATATGAAGAACAATATTAATAAAATATATATCATAGTTATAAAAAATTTATTGATTTAAAAACAATATTTGAATATATTTATGGAAAATGAACTAACGTTACGATCATTGAGATTGTAGTTCGTATCTACATATAAGTAATGTTTCCATTTTACAATGATCATAATAGAAAGATATAAGGCCCCAGCCTTAAACCTTACTTAATCTTGAGTTATTACTAGATTATACATTGAGGATCTTTTCAGGTTTAGAGTTTTAGAGAATTAGATCATGAAACTTGCATTACATTCCACATTTAAACAAAGTGGTTACATAAAAGACAATATTCATTCTTCCCATCAACAGAAACCTATTTAAAATAAAACACGGATTCTTTCTTGACACATCCTTGACACTATCATCACATCATGTACCCTTCCCTTGACCTGTGAAAAACATTTCAAAAACTTGGGATGAGCATAAAAAGCTCAGTAAGGGTTATAAAAATATGGAAAGGAAACATGATTCAGAAATACATAAGAATGAAATCATACTTTACCCATAAAACATAGGCATATCAAATCATGAATAAATCATAGAAAACATAAGACATAAAGGTAACTTGAGGCATTCATAACATTCTTACATAGGTAGTAACCCTCTTGGTTACGTTTGGAATACCCATCACAGTATATTCCCTAAAAATCTCTTCGGAGAAACCTTAACGTTTCACTCCTTCGCGTTACCCAATGCATTGGAGAGCTATATCGGGCTCACCCGCCCTTAGTTTATCACGGAACCACCCGTTCTTCATAATAATGCCCAAGAACCATAACATAATTGTATCACATAAAACATGAATAAAGGAAACATAACATTTCCACATTTCAATCACAATATAACAGTTTAAGATATTGAAATAATGAATCCATTAAAAACCATTTTCAAAACCATTTAAAACATTTAATAAAGAGATTTTTGAATCAAAGTGTCCCATACCACCTTGAGGCTTTTAAAATTTTAAACCATTAATATCCATAAATAAATCCTTAAAACCACTTTGAAAACATGGATATTAATAAGAACGAATAATTAAAACATTTAAAACGATATTTTGGTTAAAGGGGTTTTACCAAAATTAGAGACACTTGAATACAATAATTGAGGAATAACATTTAGTCAAAACTTTGTAATATCATGGGAATAAAGGAATCCATGATATAATATCCCAAAGGACAGTATATACACCATATAAGAGTGAATTGGTGCATGACAACAATGAAGTCTCAATAGGGATGTAAAAGGTGATGAAATCCCTTATAAAGAAGGTATCCTTAAATCAAGGATAAATCAATCTCCAAAATATGTGTGACAAATATAAATACACCCAATATAAGTGGATATTAAGTGTAAAACAATAAAAGGTCATTCACACATATTCAATGGATGACATATTCAATGACTACATGTTGAACCCAAAGAAATCGAAATTGGGTTAAAAAGTCCCCTTGACAGCCTAATGACATCACAACAGAATGAGTTGATGAGAGATAAAAAGTGTATCTCATCACTTGGACATAAAATTTACATCAATAAGGATATATGAGAACATATCCCAATATAACAATATGTAAATTAAAAGACCCAATAAAAGAAGTCTTTTAAAAAGAAAGAGGAGGGTGAAAGGTTCCCTTACCAACTTGGGTATCTTTCAAAACATACACCCCATGGAAGAAGGACAATAGATCATTGATGTAAATACTCATAAACGAAAGTATATTACACAAAGAGTAGAATAATGGTCAGTACATACACCACTCAATGGAGTTTGTGGCAAATGTAACATAAATCTCACGGGAACAAAAGTGAGATGAAAAATCCCTTACGAAAACTCGGCAGCCTAACGGCGCCACATAAAACTTCCGAATATGGATTGATGAGATAAAATAGGGTATCTCATCACATTACAATAAAATGTACAGAAAGAGGAATATAAAAGGACATCCCCCAACATCACAAAGAGGATCTTAAAAGAAGTGACATCAAGGAGAGAACTTAAAAAGAAAGAGAGAGGTTAGATCTCTTACGAAAATTCGGCAGCCTAACAGCGCCACTCAAAACTTCGAAAATGGATTTATGAGAGAGAATAGGTTCTCTCATCACATGAACATAAAAATTACAGTAAGAGTAATATAAAAGAACATTCCAATCACAACAAAGATGAGCTTATAAGGAATGACATAAAAGAGTGTACTTAAAAAGAGAGGAGTAGGATCCCTTACCTCGGGTCCGACTTGACTCGATCGTTATTTAATCTCCTGAATAATAAACTTGAGTTAATTTCTAATTCCTTAAGAACCCTTTTTCAAGTTCATTATTACTTTTATACCACTTGTTACCATGTCACAAACATTATGTAATCATTTAAGTTAATAATATTTGTTTTGCCGATATTTGGTTCTTAAGTCAAAAATAGACTTCTTATACTTACATGTTGTTAATTTGGTCAAAGGTTCATTATGTACAGAATGGTATTCATGATGTAGTTATCATATATTTCATATATATCCAGTACATGCATGCATTTATAACATTACATAATCATTTAGAGGTAAGAAATGAAATGCACCGTTCATGGAGACGGTAAGCCGTACGTACGCATGAACGCTACTTTCATTTCTATTTCGTATTTTATAGAATGGAATAATAATGATATAAAGGTATATTATAATTCCAGTATAATATCATATATAATATCATATTTCCATCCTTTATACATCCCACATATGGTATTTAACGAATCAAATCACTTTGAGGGGGCGGTAGTCCGCACTTCCTTAAATGAAGATATCGCGTATACTCATAATGGAAGCCATAAAGGTAAGACAAAAATGAAAAATACAGAAGAATAAATATAACATAAACATATTATATATCATATATAAAAATAGTGACATCATAATGGCCACCTTTGAAGGTGTTAAATGAGTATTGAACAATCATCGTTTCGGGAGGCAGAATTTCGCCATCCACGGAAACCGTATGTTCTTTAACCATTTGATGCAGTTGTGTGAGAGTGTAGCTCAAATAAATATTATAACAACATCCTAGTATATTGAAGATACTGGTGTTGTTACAAATGAAGTAAATAAAAAGAGTTTAGGGGGTTGGAGAAGCAAAATAAAACAAATGAACATGAGAGAATGAATTACCTTTAAAAGTGTAACTCCTTTTGAGTTGAACCTAATGGCTTCCTTTTAAAGGATTCTGCCCAAAGGTAATCCTCTAGGATGAGGAGAGGGATTTGGAGAGAGAAAATGGGCAGGGGTTGGCCGATCCAAAGGCTTGAGAAGTGTATGGAATGAGGTAGAGGTGGGGGCCTTTTATAAGAGGAGAGGAGGGGCACTTTTGGAAAGTAAAGAAATATTACATTATTTGAAAATGTGTTTCGGTTTCAAAAGGTCCCACATTGATAGAATTCGTGGATAAGGTGATAAGGCTTCGAAATCCACTCATCCAATTGGTTTTGGACATGTGTAGGTTGTAGATTTTCCATTATCTTTCCATTTTAATTAAATCGTCAAATAATGATGTCATCACTGCATCATTATGATGTCATAAATAATTTAATTTATTTAATGTCTAAAAATTATAAAAAATTTACTATGATGTAGGAAATCGTTTTATCTTTCCAATGAATATTTATAATCAAAATTTGAACTTGTATAACCCCACTTAAAAATTGTTTTCGTAAAACATATTATGTTTGTGTCATTTTCACTTTAACATTAAATAAAAATATATTAAAGTCATTTTCCAACTAAAGTGGCTCCATGGGGTCCCCAAGTTGACCCATGGCTTTTCTTGGTCGGCCATGACACAACCAATAAGGTTGGGACATGTGTATAGGTCATTTCATATTATTAAAGCATTATTTATACCTTAAACTATACTAATTACCACTAATCGCGATTAAAAACTTAATAAGTTACTATTCACCAAAAAATTATTTTTATCCCATTGAACCACATTTTACTTCTTAATGACAACCATTTATACCGGATTTTTGAAATTAAAAACACAATGATGGAAAAATTTCATTTTAACGGAAAATCAGTCTTTATAAGTACCACTTAGTGGTTTCACTATTCATCAAAAATTGAAGTTTTTCAGAAAATTACCAAAAATTCACCCTAAGCTATATTTGATATTACGAATTCAAAAATGAAGTCCGTTTTACAAAATTCAAAACATATTAGTCACATTAATTAATTTAATAATTAATTCCCGCTGTCAGAGCAAATAGCGTGTTTTTATAAAACAGTAAGTATCAAAAGATTGACACTAGTTTAAGTCCGATTTCAAAGTGAAATTGATTCCAACGACCACTATTGGTTTTAATGGTAAAAATATTTTCTAATTTCACTTTAAAACCAATTAAAAAGATAATCTAATCATATAAATAAATTATATTAAAAAGAGGTTTTGAATTAAAATACAACATTTTACACTATTCATTAAAAAATGAACTTTATCAGAAAAATACCAAAAATTTACACAAAGTAAAATTTGATGTCCCGATTCTTAATAAGAGTTTTATTTGGTCCAAAAGAATGTATAAGAGTGATCAAAACTATATTTAATGACAGTTCGCCATCAAAAGGCGATAAGTGAACCTTTAGTGAAAACTAGGGCATATATGCCTAAAATTGAATTCTTTCCGTATTTTAAGCCTCTATCCTTTATTGGATAATTGTAAAAACATTTAAAAACATATATAATCATATTTCAGTTATTTCTATCCATTCCCGCCATTACAACGGCTACATGTTAACTACCATTTAAAATAATATTATTTTATTATTAGAGTGCAACGTAAGATTCCCAAGAAACTCGTTGTTGCGTGTTGGGTACGCCATCGAGCATAGCGTCCCCTTTAAAGTCATTCAAATATTTTATTCACAAATATGGATAAATATGAAATGTCATATTCTTTATTTACCTGGGATGTTACATCCTTCCCCCCTTTTGGGAATTGCGTCCTCGCAATTTTAAAATTGCGCTTGAAAACATCCTTGAAAATCCCACATCGGAACAAAAGTCGGTAAAACAAACACTTTAAAATAAAGAAAGATAAGTACAAAGGTCACCCGAGTTAACCCATACTAGGATTCCAAGTATGAAAATATGGACATGGAGGAGAAAACATAGGGTCATGTTCTTATGGAGAGTGATAGAAAACATGTTTAGGAGAAAGTTAACAATGAGAAAATCACAAACTTGTGATGGGTTAAACGGTATTCGATTCCCCAGTAGGAAAAGTTAATATACAACATTTTTGTTTTAAGTTACTTTTTATTGAGGAATTTATTCATAAGGAAACATAATCACTTATCATTTTGACATTCAACTTTTACTAGATTTCTTAATCAAACTCATATTTTTTCCAAAAGACGAGTATTTAGGGAGACTTGTTTGCATTAAGAGTACTATAATAAACTTCTAGAGAACCACCTAATCCAAAAAAGAGAACTATATGCATCCCATATCTTTAGACTTTAACCAAATCCAAAACCAAAAAGGCTAGTACAAGATCAGATAATCTAGAAAAGGATAACCCCTTATAAAAAAGAAAATCTATTCTTAATCTCCAAAGTTTTTCCAACAAAACCCAAAGTTCAACGAGGACCATCCGATAAACAATTTGTCCATAAAATTCCTCAAAGTAAACCAATATAAGATTGAAACCCAAATATTTGAAGGATTTAGTCACATTGTCTTCCAAGTTATTTATCTCCAAACAACATTAGTTGCTCCTAAAGTCTCGTATTGAAAAGTAATTAACCTAATCACATATCCTCCATGATAGGTTAATCATTTTTATAAGTAACCCAAAATCAACTTACTCTTAATTCATAAAATCATATAACTAGAATGAATCAGTCAAACTAACCAGGGACTTCACGTAGTCCAGTGGTAGGCGATAAATAACAGTCGCACTTTGGTTGTGGGTTCGATTCTCGCAGCTTTGTCCGACGCGACGGGTTGTCACACGGTCTGCGTGTTGTCCTTTTTTCAAAACTATATAATTCTTAAAACAATCCCCGAAATGAGATAAAATCTTCAAAGATGATCATAACATATTTTAACCTCAAGTTTATCTCATGCCTTTCATTTTCCATCATAACATATAATAACCCATAATTACCTCAAAAGTCAGGATCATATAAACCCTAATGGTTACCTTAATAATTATTACCTGAATTTCCACATCGAGTTGGCCATCTCGTACATGATGCATTAGAGAACTCACCAAGGTTGAAGTGGTTGATCATGACTCCTTGATAGTTGGTTTAGAACAACCATGAGATTCCTCATTGAATCCCCCATCTCATCCAGTCTCTTAATCAGAGAACCACCACAGTTTCCTTCAAACCCATTGTCACATTGGTACCTGCTAGATCCAGCCATTTACTAAAACCAAAAAGGTCAGTGTGAGTATATCAACAAAACCATCATGTACTAACGAGGAAGGTAAACACTAAGATATACTTACTCATTCACTTTATCTAAAACTAGGACTCTTTTTGAAATCCTAACCATTATGGCAATGTCACTTGTGCTTAGAGAATACCCTAACCTCTAAAGTTATCTAAACCGGCCTTTGATACCAACTATAAGGCCCCAGCCTTAAACCTTACTTAATCTTGAGTTATTACAAGATTATACATTGAGGATCTTTTCAGGTTTAGAGTTTTAGAGAATTAGATCATGAAACTTGCATTACATTCCACATTTAAACAAAGTGGTTACATAAAAGACAATATTCAGTCTTCCCATCAACAGAAACCTATTTAAAATAAAACACGGATTCTTTCTTGACACATCCTTGACACTATCATCACATCATGTACCCTTCCCTTGACCTGTGAAAAACATTTCAAAAACTTGGGATGAGCATAAAAAGCTCAGTAAGGGTTATAAAAATATGGAAAGGAAACATGATTCAGAAATACATAAGAATGAAATCATACTTTACCCATAAAACATAGGCATATCAAATCATGAATAAATCATAGAAAACATAAGACATAAAGGTAACTTGAGGCATTCATAACATTCTTACATAGGTAGTAACCCTCTTGGTTACGTTTGGAATACCCATCACAGTATATTCCCTAAAAATCTCTTCGGAGAAACCTTAACGTTTCACTCCTTCGCGTTACCCAATGCATTGGAGAGCTATATCGGGCTCACCCGCCCTTAGTTTATCACGGAACCACCCGTTCTTCATAATAATGCCCAAGAACCATAACATAATTGTATCACATAAAACATGAATAAAGGAAACATAACATTTCCACATTTCAATCACAATATAACAGTTTAAGATATTGAAATAATGAATCCATTAAAAACCATTTTCAAAACCATTTAAAACATTTAATAAAGAGATTTTTGAATCAAAGTGTCCCATACCACCTTGAGGCTTTTAAAATTTTAAACCATTAATATCCATAAATAAATCCTTAAAACCACTTTGAAAACATGGATATTAATAAGAACGAATAATTAAAACATTTAAAACGATATTTTGGTTAAAGGGGTTTTACCAAAATTAGAGACACTTGAATACAATAATTGAGGAATAACATTTAGTCAAAACTTTGTAATATCATGGGAATAAAGGAATCCATGATATAATATCCCAAAGGACAGTATATACACCATATAAGAGTGAATTGGTGCATGACAACAATGAAGTCTCAATAGGGATGTAAAAGGTGATGAAATCCCTTATAAAGAAGGTATCCTTAAATCAAGGATAAATCAATCTCCAAAATATGTGTGACAAATATAAATACACCCAATATAAGTGGATATTAAGTGTAAAACAATAAAAGGTCATTCACACATATTCAATGGATGACATATTCAATGACTACATGTTGAACCCAAAGAAATCGAAATTGGGTTAAAAAGTCCCCTTGACAGCCTAATGACATCACATCAGAATGAGTTGATGAGAGATAAAAAGTGTATCTCATCACTTGGACATAAAATTTACATCAATAAGGATATATGAGAACATATCCCAATATAACAATATGTAAATTAAAAGACCCAATAAAAGAAGTCTTTTAAAAAGAAAGAGGAGGGTGAAAGGTTCCCTTACCAACTTGGGTATCTTTCAAAACATACACCCCATGGAAGAAGGACAATAGATCATTGATGTAAATACTCATAAACGAAAGTATATTACACAAAGAGTAGAATAATGGTCAGTACATACACCACTCAATGGAGTTTGTGGCAAATGTAACATAAATCTCACGGGAACAAAAGTGAGATGAAAAATCCCTTACGAAAACTCGGCAGCCTAACGGCGCCACATAAAACTTCCGAATATGGATTGATGAGATAAAATAGGGTATCTCATCACATTACAATAAAATGTACAGAAAGAGGAATATAAAAGGACATCCCCCAACATCACAAAGAGGATCTTAAAAGAAGTGACATCAAGGAGAGAACTTAAAAAGAAAGAGAGAGGTTAGATCTCTTACGAAAATTCGGCAGCCTAACAGCGCCACTCAAAACTTCGAAAATGGATTTATGAGAGAGAATAGGTTCTCTCATCACATGAACATAAAAATTACAGTAAGAGTAATATAAAAGAACATTCCAATCACAACAAAGATGAGCTTATAAGGAATGACATAAAAGAGTGTACTTAAAAAGAGAGGAGTAGGATCCCTTACCTCGGGTCCGACTTGACTCGATCGTTATTTAATCTCCTGAATAATAAACTTGAGTTAATTTCTAATTCCTTAAGAACCCTTTTTCAAGTTCATTATTACTTTTATACCACTTGTTACCATGTCACAAACATTATGTAATCATTTAAGTTAATAATATTTGTTTTGCCGATATTTGGTTCTTAAGTCAAAAATAGACTTCTTATACTTACATGTTGTTAATTTGGTCAAAGGTTCATTATGTACAGAATGGTATTCATGATGTAGTTATCATATATTTCATATATATCCAGTACATGCATGCATTTATAACATTACATAATCATTTAGAGGTAAGAAATGAAATGCACCGTTCATGGAGACGGTAAGCCGTACGTACGCATGAACGCTACTTTCATTTCTATTTTGTATTTTATAGAATGGAATAATAATGATATAAAGGTATATTATAATTCCAGTATAATATCATATATAATATCATATTTCCATCCTTTATACATCCCACATATGGTATTTAACGAATCAAATCACTTTGAGGGGGCGGTAGTCCGCACTTCCTTAAATGAAGATATCGCGTATACTCATAATGGAAGCCATAAAGGTAAGACAAAAATGAAAAATACAGAAGAATAAATATAACATAAACATATTATATATCATATATAAAAATAGTGACATCATAATGGCCACCTTTGAAGGTGTTAAATGAGTATTGAACAATCATCGTTTCGGGAGGCAGAATTTCGCCATCCACGGAAACCGTATGTTCTTTAACCATTTGATGCAGTTGTGTGAGAGTGTAGCTCAAATAAATATTATAACAACATCCTAGTATATTGAAGATACTGGTGTTGTTACAAATGAAGTAAATAAAAAGAGTTTAGGGGGTTGGAGAAGCAAAATAAAACAAATGAACATGAGAGAATGAATTACCTTTAAAAGTGTAACTCCTTTTGAGTTGAACCTAAAGGCTTCCTTTTAAAGGATTCTGCCCAAAGGTAATCCTCTAGGATGAGGAGAGGGATTTGGAGAGAGAAAATGGGCAGGGGTTGGCCGATCCAAAGGCTTGAGAAGTGTATGGAATGAGGTAGAGGTGGGGGCCTTTTATAAGAGGAGAGGAGGGGCACTTTTGGAAAGTAAAGAAATATTACATTATTTGAAAATGTGTTTCGGTTTCAAAAGGTCCCACATTGATAGAATTCGTGGATAAGGTGATAAGGCTTCGAAATCCACTCATCCAATTGGTTTTGGACATGTGTAGGTTGTAGATTTTCCATTATCTTTCCATTTTAATTAAATCGTCAAATAATGATGTCATCACTGCATCATTATGATGTCATAAATAATTTAATTTATTTAATGTCTAAAAATTATAAAAAATTTACTATGATGTAGGAAATCTTTTTATCTTTCCAATGAATATTTATAATCAAAATTTGAACTTGTATAACCCCACTTAAAAATTGTTTTCGTAAAACATATTATGTTTGTGTCATTTTCACTTTAACATTAAATAAAAATATATTAAAGTCATTTTCCAACTAAAGTGGCTCCATGGGGTCCCCAAGTTGACCCATGGCTTTTCTTGGTCGGCCATGACACAACCAATAAGGTTGGGACATGTGTATAGGTCATTTCATATTATTAAAGCATTATTTATACCTTAAACTATACTAATTACCACTAATCGCGATTAAAAACTTAATAAGTTACTATTCACCAAAAAATTATTTTTATCCCATTGAACCACATTTTACTTCTTAATGACAACCATTTATACCGGATTTTTGAAATTAAAAACACAATGATGGAAAAATTTCATTTTAACGGAAAATCAGTCTTTATAAGTACCACTTAGTGGTTTCACTATTCATCAAAAATTGAAGTTTTTCAGAAAATTACCAAAAATTCACCCTAAGCTATATTTGATATTACGAATTCAAAAATGAAGTCCGTTTTACAAAATTCAAAACATATTAGTCACATTAATTAATTTAATAATTAATTCCCGCTGTCAGAGCAAATAGCGTGTTTTTATAAAACAGTAAGTATCAAAAGATTGACACTAGTTTAAGTCCGATTTCAAAGTGAAATTGATTCCAACGACCACTATTGGTTTTAATGGTAAAAAAATTTTCTAATTTCACTTTAAAACCAATTAAAAAGATAATCTAATCATATAAATAAATTATATTAAAAAGAGGTTTTGAATTAAAATACAACATTTTACACTATTCATTAAAAAATGAACTTTATCAGAAAAATACCAAAAATTTACACAAAGTAAAATTTGATGTCCCGATTCTTAATAAGAGTTTTATTTGGTCCAAAAGAATGTATAAGAGTGATCAAAACTATATTTAATGACATTTCGCCATCAAAAGGCGATAAGTGAACCTTTAGTGAAAACTAGGGCATATATGCCTAAAATTGAATTCTTTCCGTATTTTAAGCCTCTATCCTTTATTGGATAATTGTAAAAACATTTAAAAACATATATAATCATATTTCAGTTATTTCTATCCATTCCCGCCATTACAACGGCTACATGTTAACTACCATTTAAAATAATATTATTTTATTATTAGAGTGCAACGTAAGATTCCCAAGAAACTCGTTGTTGCGTGTTGGGTACGCCATCGAGCATAGCGTCCCCTTTAAAGTCATTCAAATATTTTATTCACAAATATGGATAAATATGAAATGTCATATTCTTTATTTACCTGGGATGTTACATCCTTCCCCCCTTTTGGGAATTGCGTCCTCGCAATTTTAAAATTGCGCTTGAAAACATCCTTGAAAATCCCACATCGGAACAAAAGTCGGTAAAACAAACACTTTAAAATAAAGAAAGATAAGTACAAAGGTCACCCGAGTTAACCCATACTAGGATTCCAAGTATGAAAATATGGACATGGAGGAGAAAACATAGGGTCATGTTCTTATGGAGAGTGATAGAAAACATGTTTAGGAGAAAGTTAACAATGAGAAAATCACAAACTTGTGATGGGTTAAACGGTATTCGATTCCCCAGTAGGAAAAGTTAATATACAACATTTTTGTTTTAAGTTACTTTTTATTGAGGAATTTATTCATAAGGAAACATAATCACTTATCATTTTGACATTCAACTTTTACTAGATTTCTTAATCAAACTCATATTTTTTCCAAAAGACGAGTATTTAGGGAGACTTGTTTGCATTAAGAGTACTATAATAAACTTCTAGAGAACCACCTAATCCAAAAAAGAGAACTATATGCATCCCATATCTTTAGACTTTAACCAAATCCAAAACCAAAAAGGCTAGTACAAGATCAGATAATCTAGAAAAGGATAACCCCTTATAAAAAAGAAAATCTATTCTTAATCTCCAAAATTTTTCCAACAAAACCCAAAGTTCAACGAGGACCATCCGATAAACAATTTGTCCATAAAATTCCTCAAAGTAAACCAATATAAGATTGAAACCCAAATATTTGAAGGATTTAGTCACATTGTCTTCCAAGTTATTTATCTCCAAACAACATTAGTTGCTCCTAAAGTCTCGTATTGAAAAGTAATTAACCTAATCACATATCCTCCATGATAGGTTAATCATTTTTATAAGTAACCCAAAATCAACTTACTCTTAATTCATAAAATCATATAACTAGAATGAATCAGTCAAACTAACCAGGGACTTCACGTAGTCCAGTGGTAGGCGATAAATAACAGTCGCACTTTGGTTGTGGGTTCGATTCTCGCAGCTTTGTCCGACGCGACGGGTTGTCACACGGTCTGCGTGTTGTCCTTTTTTCAAAACTATATAATTCTTAAAACAATCCCCGAAATGAGATAAAATCTTCAAAGATGATCATAACATATTTTAACCTCAAGTTTATCTCATGCCTTTCATTTTCCATCATAACATATAATAACCCATAATTACCTCAAAAGTCAGGATCATATAAACCCTAATGGTTACCTTAATAATTATTACCTGAATTTCCACATCGAGTTGGCCATCTCATACATGATGCATTAGAGAACTCACCAAGGTTGAAGTGGTTGATCATGACTCCTTGATAGTTGGTTTAGAACAACCATGAGATTCCTCATTGAATCCCCCATCTCATCCAGTCTCTTAATCAGAGAACCACCACAGTTTCCTTCAAACCCATTGTCACATTGGTACCTGCTAGATCCAGCCATTTACTAAAACCAAAAAGGTCAGTGTGAGTATATCAACAAAACCATCATGTACTAACGAGGAAGGTAAACACTAAGATATACTTACTCATTCACTTTATCTAAAACTAGGACTCTTTTTGAAATCCTAACCATTATGGCAATGTCACTTGTGCTTAGAGAATACCCTAACCTCTAAAGTTATCTAAACCGGCCTTTGATACCAACTATAAGGCCCCAGCCTTAAACCTTACTTAATCTTGAGTTATTACAAGATTATACATTGAGGATCTTTTCAGGTTTAGAGTTTTAGAGAATTAGATCATGAAACTTGCATTACATTCCACATTTAAACAAAGTGGTTACATAAAAGACAATATTCATTCTTCCCATCAACAGAAACCTATTTAAAATAAAACACGGATTCTTTCTTGACACATCCTTGACACTATCATCACATCATGTACCCTTCCCTTGACCTGTGAAAAACATTTCAAAAACTTGGGATGAGCATAAAAAGCTCAGTAAGGGTTATAAAAATATGGAAAGGAAACATGATTCAGAAATACATAAGAATGAAATCATACTTTACCCATAAAACATAGGCATATCAAATCATGAATAAATCATAGAAAACATAAGACATAAAGGTAACTTGAGGCATTCATAACATTCTTACATAGGTAGTAACCCTCTTGGTTACGTTTGGAATACCCATCACAGTATATTCCCTAAAAATCTCTTCGGAGAAACCTTAACGTTTCACTCCTTCGCGTTACCCAATGCATTGGAGAGCTATATCGGGCTCACCCGCCCTTAGTTTATCACGGAACCACCCGTTCTTCATAATAATGCCCAAGAACCATAACATAATTGTATCACATAAAACATGAATAAAGGAAACATAACATTTCCACATTTCAATCACAATATAACAGTTTAAGATATTGAAATAATGAATCCATTAAAAACCATTTTCAAAACCATTTAAAACATTTAATAAAGAGATTTCTGAATCAAAGTGTCCCATACCACCTTGAGGCTTTTAAAATTTTAAACCATTAATATCCATAAATAAATCCTTAAAACCACTTTGAAAACATGGATATTAATAAGAACGAATAATTAAAACATTTAAAACGATATTTTGGTTAAAGGGGTTTTACCAAAATTAGAGACACTTGAATACAATAATTGAGGAATAACATTTAGTCAAAACTTTGTAATATCATGGGAATAAAGGAATCCATGATATAATATCCCAAAGGACAGTATATACACCATATAAGAGTGAATTGGTGCATGACAACAATGAAGTCTCAATAGGGATGTAAAAGGTGATGAAATCCCTTATAAAGAAGGTATCCTTAAATCAAGGATAAATCAATCTCCAAAATATGTGTGACAAATATAAATACACCCAATATAAGTGGATATTAAGTGTAAAACAATAAAAGGTCATTCACACATATTCAATGGATGACATATTCAATGACTACATGTTGAACCCAAAGAAATCGAAATTGGGTTAAAAAGTCCCCTTGACAGCCTAATGACATCACATCAGAATGAGTTGATGAGAGATAAAAAGTGTATCTCATCACTTGGACATAAAATTTACATCAATAAGGATATATGAGAACATATCCCAATATAAAAATATGTAAATTAAAAGACCCAATAAAAGAAGTCTTTTAAAAAGAAAGAGGAGGGTGAAAGGTTCCCTTACCAACTTGGGTATCTTTCAAAACATACACCCCATGGAAGAAGGACAATAGATCATTGATGTAAATACTCATAAACGAAAGTATATTACACAAAGAGTAGAATAATGGTCAGTACATACACCACTCAATGGAGTTTGTGGCAAATGTAACATAAATCTCACGGGAACAAAAGTGAGATGAAAAATCCCTTACGAAAACTCGGCAGCCTAACGGCGCCACATAAAACTTCCGAATATGGATTGATGAGATAAAATAGGGTATCTCATCACATTACAATAAAATGTACAGAAAGAGGAATATAAAAGGACATCCCCCAACATCACAAAGAGGATCTTAAAAGAAGTGACATCAAGGAGAGAACTTAAAAAGAAAGAGAGAGGTTAGATCTCTTACGAAAATTCGGCAGCCTAACAGCGCCACTCAAAACTTCGAAAATGGATTTATGAGAGAGAATAGGTTCTCTCATCACATGAACATAAAAATTACAGTAAGAGTAATATAAAAGAACATTCCAATCACAACAAAGATGAGCTTATAAGGAATGACATAAAAGAGTGTACTTAAAAAGAGAGGAGTAGGATCCCTTACCTCGGGTCCGACTTGACTCGATCGTTATTTAATCTCCTGAATAATAAACTTGAGTTAATTTCTAATTCCTTAAGAACCCTTTTTCAAGTTCATTATTACTTTTATACCACTTGTTACCATGTCACAAACATTATGTAATCATTTAAGTTAATAATATTTGTTTTGCCGATATTTGGTTCTTAAGTCAAAAATAGACTTCTTATACTTACATGTTGTTAATTTGGTCAAAGTTTCATTATGTACAGAATGGTATTCATGATGTAGTTATCATATATTTCATATATATCCAGTACATGCATGCATTTATAACATTACATAATCATTTAGAGGTAAGAAATGAAATGCACCGTTCATGGAGACGGTAAGCCGTACGTACGCATGAACGCTACTTTCATTTCTATTTTGTATTTTATAGAATGGAATAATAATGATATAAAGGTATATTATAATTCCAGTATAATATCATATATAATATCATATTTCCATCCTTTATACATCCCACATATGGTATTTAACGAATCAAATCACTTTGAGGGGGCGGTAGTCCGCACTTCCTTAAATGAAGATATCGCGTATACTCATAATGGAAGCCATAAAGGTAAGACAAAAATGAAAAATACAGAAGAATAAATATAACATAAACATATTATATATCATATATAAAAATAGTGACATCATAATGGCCACATTTGAAGGTGTTAAATGAGTATTGAACAATCATCGTTTCGGGAGGCAGAATTTCGCCATCCACGGAAACCGTATGTTCTTTAACCATTTGATGCAGTTGTGTGAGAGTGTAGCTCAAATAAATATTATAACAACATCCTAGTATATTGAAGATACTGGTGTTGTTACAAATGAAGTAAATAAAAAGAGTTTAGGGGGTTGGAGAAGCAAAATAAAACAAATGAACATGAGAGAATGAATTACCTTTAAAAGTGTAACTCCTTTTGAGTTGAACCTAAAGGCTTCCTTTTAAAGGATTCTGCCCAAAGGTAATCCTCTAGGATGAGGAGAGGGATTTGGAGAGAGAAAATGGGCAGGGGTTGGCCGATCCAAAGGCTTGAGAAGTGTATGGAATGAGGTAGAGGTGGGGGCCTTTTATAAGAGGAGAGGAGGGGCACTTTTGGAAAGTAAAGAAATATTACATTATTTGAAAATGTGTTTCGGTTTCAAAAGGTCCCACATTGATAGAATTCGTGGATAAGGTGATAAGGCTTCGCAATCCACTCATCCAATTGGTTTTGGACATGTGTAGGTTGTAGATTTTCCATTATCTTTCCATTTTAATTAAATCGTCAAATAATGATGTCATCACTGCATCATTATGATGTCATAAATAATTTAATTTATTTAATGTCTAAAAATTATAAAAAATTTACTATGATGTAGGAAATCTTTTTATCTTTCCAATGAATATTTATAATCAAAATTTGAACTTGTATAACCCCACTTAAAAATTGTTTTCGTAAAACATATTATGTTTGTGTCATTTTCACTTTAACATTAAATAAAAATATATTAAAGTCATTTTCCAACTAAAGTGGCTCCATGGGGTCCCCAAGTTGACCCATGGCTTTTCTTGGTCGGCCATGACACAACCAATAAGGTTGGGACATGTGTATAGGTCATTTGATATTATTAAAGCATTATTTATACCTTAAACTATACTAATTACCACTAATCGCGATTAAAAACTTAATAAGTTACTATTCACCAAAAAATTATTTTTATCCCATTGAACCACATTTTACTTCTTAATGACAACCATTTATACCGGATTTTTGAAATTAAAAACACAATGATGGAAAAATTTCATTTTAACGGAAAATCAGTCTTTATAAGTACCACTTAGTGGTTTCACTATTCATCAAAAATTGAAGTTTTTCAGAAAATTACCAAAAATTCACCCTAAGCTATATTTGATATTACGAATTCAAAAATGAAGTCCGTTTTACAAAATTCAAAACATATTAGTCACATTAATTAATTTAATAATTAATTCCCGCTGTCAGAGCAAATAGCGTGTTTTTATAAAACAATAAGTATCAAAAGATTGACACTAGTTTAAGTCCGATTTCAAAGTGAAATTGATTCCAACGACCACTATTGGTTTTAATGGTAAAAATATTTTCTAATTTCACTTTAAAACCAATTAAAAAGATAATCTAATCATATAAATAAATTATATTAAAAAGAGGTTTTGAATTAAAATACAACATTTTACACTATTCATTAAAAAATGAACTTTATCAGAAAAATACCAAAAATTTACACAAAGTAAAATTTGATGTCCCGATTCTTAATAAGAGTTTTATTTGGTCCAAAAGAATGTATAAGAGTGATCAAAACTATATTTAATGACAGTTCGCCATCAAAAGGCGATAAGTGAACCTTTAGTGAAAACTAGGGCATATATGCCTAAAATTGAATTCTTTCCGTATTTTAAGCCTCTATCCTTTATTGGATAATTGTAAAAACATTTAAAAACATATATAATCATATTTCAGTTATTTCTATCCATTCCCGCCATTACAACGGCTACATGTTAACTACCATTTAAAATAATATTATTTTATTATTAGAGTGCAACGTAAGATTCCCAAGAAACTCGTTGTTGCGTGTTGGGTACGCCATCGAGCATAGCGTCCCCTTTAAAGTCATTCAAATATTTTATTCACAAATATGGATAAATATGAAATGTCATATTCTTTATTTACCTGGGATGTTACAAAAGAAGGTAAGAAAAATTTACCTTTCTAAAATGATAAGTATATCTTAAATAATATATTATTTAATCATATATACTTTTATTTATAATTATTGTGATGAAAAAGAAACCACAACACTTCGAGAAGGAGGTAGCCCACATGTTTGTGAACGATGTTATCACTATTTTATTGTGCGAAACGTTAATAAAGAAAAATATATATTATACTATAAAGAAAGTTAATTATGTCATTAATATCATAATATTTTAGTTTATATCATTTAAATTAAGTGTATATGTATTTATATTAACCCATAATGTTTATTGATAAGAAATGGAATATAACGTTCATGGAGACGGTTGACCATACATACGCATTAACACTAATTCGATTTTCATGGAATATTAAAAGAATGAAACGTAATTGATTTATATTTTCATATTATAATTCGAATATAATATGTATTTCCAATATTTCCATTTTACGTATGAAAGAATCACATCACTTTTATAAGGTAGTAGCCCACACATCCATACGTGATGTCATCATATTCCAAAAAAATGGAAAACATGATGTTTTGTGTTATAAGATAATTATTGAAGAATAAATAAATTTTAAATTTCATATGTATCATATATAAATTAAAAATACATCATTATTCCTAACATATATTTTTGGAAATAGAGGAATAAATGACATTGGTTTGTGAGGCAGTAGTTCTATGTACACACGAACAATTATTGGGTATCCCATTTATAAGAACTGTGTGATATTGTATGTCATGACCTAACGATAATTACAAGTCATTATATTGAAGTTAAATATGTTATTATATAATAAAATTATAATAACAATTTAATTGTAGGATAAATTAATAAAACCAAAGGGATTGTTGAAGAATGTTATATCTTTTTCATGTAACTTTTTTTAGTTTATACCAAAATACATTGTTGGCTGGATTTGTTCTGAAAGTGATGCTTCTTGGATGAGGGGAGAGATTTGGATGGCCTATTTTTCAGTCGTTCGATGATCGAAAAGGGCCGGATTAGTGTGAATAAGTGAGAGGAGTGAGTTCCCTTTTATAGGTGAAGGAGAGGACACGTTGACTATTCATGAAAATATTTGTGTTCTCCCAATATTTTTACCAATCGATAGGATTTAATAATAATTAATTTATCCATGAAATTTTAATATCTATATAGGCTAATTCAATGGGTGTTGTGTACATGTTTGGGGTCACTTTAGAAAAAGTTATTCTATTTTTAGTTTTCAAGTAAACTCACTTTTACCTTAATCACTATTATTAATTTTAACTAATTTCACTAATTACATTATTCATGAAATTTATGTGGAATTATTACAAATTATAAATTATGCAGATTATATATATTGGATCCATTTTTAGAAATTCATGTGACATAACTAGAAAAATTTAATTTAAAATTATTCCCACAGACGTGATGAGATAAAAGGGTTTTAATGTGAAATTGTCCAAAAGTTCAATAGGTATTTTGATCTAAAATCATTGTTAAAATAATTCTAATGAACAAAATTTTATTAATTTTTATAAAATTTATCTCATTGAACTTATAAAAAAATCAATAATATAGCTAATCTCTATAAATTTTATAGATGAAAAAATAGTTTTCAATAAATATTATGCATTTTTAGTATCCAACGAAATATGATAGTTACTAGAAGTATATCATCAATTGACCCAAAGTAAATTTTGAGATTTTTATTTCATGAATTAAGTTTATTTTTTCAAACAAAATTTATAAAAGAGAAAATATTTGATTTAAAATAAGATCTCCGTTAATATTCAGTAGAACTTTCTTTAGAAAAACATAGCTTTTTTGCGTAAAATTTGATTTTTTCTTATATTATGAAAATTAAGTCTATTAAATGAATATAAAATATTTTATTGGATATAATATATATATATATATATCAATAATATAATTCAATAATAGTAACTAAATTAATATATTACTATATAACTCATTTAGCACATAATAATAGTTTAATAGAAAAAAATCCCTTTTTATTCAATTAGTTAGTATATTCATTATTAATTAGTTTGTAGACAAGAAATCAAATAAACATATGTAAACAATATTTTAAAATTTTAGTTATTCCATTTCATAAATTTCATTAAAATTGCTAGTTTATAGTTATCATATTAAATGATAATATTAGTTATATATTGTGGTTTCATAAAACACAGTCTGGCATGTAATGAAAGCTATCAAAGGAACTCAGCATTGTGCATAACACAATAACACTTAATTTTGTGGGTATTTCAGGATAATATTAGTGTTGTGTATATCATAGGCTTAATTTGGTGTTATATACATATCATTCTAGTAATAAAATTACATTTATTCTAAAAGGAAATTATTATAAAGTCTTGGGGTGTCACAAAATTTAATTCTGATTCTGGATATGCATAGTGTGTGATCCACTAGGGCTCTATCTCTGTTGAAGTAGTTATACATGCTTAAATTCCAAGGTTTTAATCTAAAAAATTGACAAAAAACTGAATACGAAAGAATTTTTTGTCACAATGACATATAATCAGTTATAAATGCTTATTGTGTAATATAATCCATCCATTTGTATATCTTAAATCAAGCAGGATTGATACTGGTGTCATTAACCTATGTGTGTGACATCTATTTCTTTGATTTTTGGGAAATAAATATAACCACAAAACACAATGACAATGGATTTATCTACGAAGTTCCATTAATAATAAATGTCATGAGATATCAACTAATGTTAAAAAACCAAATGGTTAAATACTTACCCAAATTATCCAATAATTCAATATTACTAATGACGCAAGAAATGTAACTTACATGCTAATGAGAATATATTATAATGATTTTTTCAATACATCTATGTGTGTTACTTATGGTACTCATCAATGATAATATCAATGACTATGGATCCAAACACACATCCACAAATATAGACAACTAATGACATATATAAATAAGGATATCCTATTAGAGGTTCTCATTTTGATAATTTTCATCTTTGAAAATTTCAAAGCCTTCACACTACTATAAATTGACTCAAATTCCTATGAGTCACCACCCCAATGAGCTTGTATCATTTCTGTCCCATACAATTTTATCATCTGGGTATAGAACATATATTCAAAAATATTATCATCGAACCACTAGGTTATATCCATGGTGGTAAATCACTTTGACAATTCAGTGTGACAGATATTATTTGCACATTATCAAATAATATGTAGAGATGATGAATAATAATATTGTGTTAAGAAAAAGAATTAACATTAAAAAATTAATACAAGTAACCTCCAAGAAAATAGTATTCATATTCACTTCACCCACTAAAATAGACTCACACATGAACTAGAGCAATCTGTTAACAACCCTCTTTACACTAGCTCTCACATGATACTCACAAAGATAGATCCTTTATCAAGAGGTTCACTTAGATTTCCTCTATAGGTACTATACTAAATAAATCCTTACCTAATAGATAATAATCCCTCAAGAGATAAAACTTATGAAGTATATGATTTTCCCGTGGATGTGACCTTGGATATTTGGAAAGAGACACCATTGAAATGTTATCAAAATTAACTAGGATAAGGAAATTACTACTAGGAACTACACCAAACATTGAGAAAATGTTTTTAATCCACACTGCATTCTTATCCACCATAGAAGATGAAATATAATCGAAATCTACAACAGAATTAGATAAAATTAAAATTTTAAAATAGTATATCCCACAGAGCCTCCACTCAGATTGAATACATTTCTTGTACATGAATTTAGATCATTCTGATCAATATAAAATCTTGAATCTATATAAACCCTGATTAATATCTTTTATCCTCCTCCATAAACTGGGAACATATCCTTTGTTCACTATTGATTCTTATGGATACCCATAACAGTTGTCCAATTATGTTCACCTGGATCATCATGATATCATCCCACCATACTCAATGCATATGAAACATAAATTCATGTACATAACATGGAATACTTAATATATCCTTTCACAAAAACATATGTTATCTTGTATATACTCTCCATTTACAATTATGTATAAGGAAAAATATTCTTGGAAAGATGTATACCATGTGACATTGGAACCAATCCCTTATTGTATTTTTTTTATAATGAGAGACACCAATGTACAGTAAATATATTTGAATTGACGTACTCTAGGAAGCCTCTTTGATATATGAAACATGATCCTGATCTATAAAATGTATGCTCATTCACCTATGTATTTCATATATGGTAATTTGATCAACCTTTCCATAACCTCACATAAGGCTAGTATCTCATTTCCTTCTAGTAATATGACATTAACATATAATAAGATGAAAATAACCTTACTCATAGTTAACATAGTTTAAATACATAGATATTAATCATTCCTAATGAAACCAAATTAATTTTTTACCTTTATTGAATCAAATTTTATATGCCTATGATGATTTTCATAATCAATAAATTGGTATACATAACTTGCATACATTATTTGAATTTCATGTAGTTACAAACACTTATAGTTGGTTATAAAAACATCCTCATAAAGGTTATCATTAAGGAATAAGTTTTTACATGTATCATCCAGATATCATAGTCATGGAATGATCCTGTTATATACATAATTATTCTAGATTTCGGCATTCATTATAGAGAAAAGTTTTCATTATAGTTCACCCCCTAATTTTTTTAAACACATTGTCCACTAGCCATAATTTATTGGTATTAAGGTGACCATCCATGGACAAAAATATACAGAAACCCAATTTTTACAAAATGTGACTTACATATACTAGAAGATCAATAAAAACCTATAAACTATTTTTTATATTAAATCCATCTTAAAAATCGGGTATCCCTGTCATTTTTATGCATATGAACTCTCTAATACCACATAATAGGATAAGGGTCACTATATTTTACCAATAATGAGTCACTATCTTCTATTACCAGAATACCATATAATTCTATTTCTCTTACTTCTATGGTTCTCCTATGGAATACATCTATTTCTAGAAAATATTATTCTATGGGGACCTATGGAATTTTTTGGTGTGTGATATATTTTATTTCTTGAGCATAAACTCCCTAAAAGTTAGTTGTTCCCCTACAATCCATATTGAGGATTATCTCCCTATCAGAAAATATTTAATGAATTATAATGGCTACTTTATTTTATTAAGGGTTATACATTCTATATCCCCCTATTTATTTAGGATAAACTATAATTGAAAAAATCCATCCTTGGTATTCTAGTTTGTTCCTGATATGGTCATAAAATACACCTTTCAACCACATGTTTTAATATGTGAAAAAATATTACACAAAGGGAATATTGTTATATGATTTATTTGGTTCTTGATTTAGTCTATAATATGTTCTCTATAATTCATATCCACAAAATGATATTAAAAGGTTTTCATGTGTCATCATCAACCAAACCATGATGAGAAAGGTAGGGTTCCCCCATTAACTAACTCCAATATAATAAGTTGAAAAATTTGGAGTGGGTTGACATAAAATCCCTTAAACCAAAAGAATATTGATAAATACTTGGTTAAGATATTCACCAACTTGATCTAATAAATGATTCTTTATCATTATACCAAGAAGTTTCTAAACGTCGTTCTTAAACTCTGTTAACTTCTCGAAGGATTCATACTTATACAATATAAATTAAATGTAGTAGTACATACTAAAATGACTGATAAAATTTAAAAATTATGTGAATAAACATATATCTTCTATATGAAAAGGTCTATATAAATCTGTGTATACTAATTCAATAATCATTACAGCCCTTTGACTATGACAAAAAACGCGGGTTTGGTCATCCTTCCTTGTTAAAAAGTATGTCATATTTCAAATTTCATGAGCACCTAGGATTCTAGGTGACCATAATAATAGTTTTCAGCATAAAATTCTAATTTAAGTGACCAAGATGTTGATACTAAAAAAGGTATGAAATTATTCCTGTGAAATTTAATTATTTTCAATATACTATATATTTTTTAAATTAATACATAAATATCATTATTCAACAATTGTATACCATAAGACATGTTATCACTATAAATTTAGTGACACATATTTCCCAAACTAAATTTAAATGCATACATGTATAGAGAATAAATGGATATGATGTTCTTTGTAATACTTTGAACATAATAAAAGTTATTTTAATCCAAAAGAATACCTATTTAAAATTCAAGGTGTTAGTATCCAATTTCTAGAGAATACATCCACACTCCATCGGTATCCCGTAGATCCCCCATACCAATAGAAACCCAAATAAATATTATTGGTTTACATATTTGGATACAAATTTGATCACCACATATATATCTAATAGCCAACATGTAGATATAGAATGATTACACTCGATAATAAATAGTCCTGAGTATTATCCCTAATTATTTCACTGGGGAAGTTCCTCTTCTTGTGGTATTTCTGTTTACATAATCAAGACATCACATTCGTCTACTTTCCTTGTTTTTGGATCATATTATTCCTGGAAGGATAGTGATCTGGATCCTCATTTTTTAAATTACTATTCAGATCCATTACAATGTTCTTCATTTTATTATTTTCCATAAAGATGATAGGATTTTCATTCCTCATGTCATTATAACATTGTGAATGATATTAGGGAGATCTAATAAATTCTTCTAATTATTACTCATATTTTAATTAATAAGGAAACTTGATAGGTTATAGGTGTTGATGAAATAATGTAATTAGTGAATAATTCATTAGATATTTTATAATCAAATATGCTTATGTGTTTTTTTACATCAAATCATATTTGCTACATGAGTCCTAGTTGGAAACAAATCTCTATGTTTTTTGGTGAAAAATGAATTGGAGATCTCATTTCATGTATCACCTTCTCATGGTAAGGATCATAAAGTTAAACGTACAGTTATATTCATCCATATACTTATATTGATTTATAATCTCACTAGATATATTCTATAACAAGAATCATTATACATCCATTGTGTTATTAATATGTTTAATTTAAAGAGACTCTTCATCCTCACTCTCCTATTTAGAATTCAACTAAAGAAGTGGGGTTTCAAGAATTTATAATTTTAATTCATGGAAAAGTTTTACATGTATGTTCATATAAAATTCATAGAAATTTTTCCTAGTGAGAAGGTTATCCTTCACAAATATTAATCCCAATGATAAGGCCTAAGTAATGTAGTTTTCCATTTCTAGAAAAGTTATACAAATATTATTTTTACTTACTTTATTACCAAAGAAGAATAACAATTTTACTTTTAGTGTAATTTTTTTGATCTCCCACTATGTTATCAAAACCTACTATCCATATCCATTAGTCTTGGATTATTATGTCTCAATGATATTATAGTGGAATAGACCATATTATCTTTATCAAAACCCATAATTGGTTCAAAAAAGATATATATGGATTTCTTGGTAGGCGTAACGATAAAAATTAATTGACTCATATTTCCTCGATTTGTTGAGTAGACTGCAAAATTATGAAATCCATTGTAAAAAATTCATCAATACATAGCTTTAAATCAAACTATTTCATGAATTGGTAGTGCACACTAGATTTGAAGCATGTTAGGTCAATCCAAAACATTAATAAAAATTTATTTGTAGATTGAAGATTCCACAACCTAGTTCAATCAATAACTTTAAACTATGGGTTTGGTTCTTTCTTAAGTAGTAGAAGGATATACCAAATTAATATTTTAGTTATGGTACATTAATTCTCATGCATAAAGCCCCATTTTTTACAACATGTATTTTTAATATTAAGTGGATATTATATAATCTAATAAATTTGTATGATAAAATTTATGTGTTATCTAGTTTTATAATATTCTAACATGGATTCTTGATAATTTATTTTTCAAGTGATCTGGTAACATCTGAAAAAAAAATCAATGATGAAACAAACTAGAACAAATAAAACATATGTGTTGTAACCATGACATTATATAATAGTTAACTTATCAAATGTTTGATAAACTAACCCTAGATTATTGGGGAAACACCTTGAACTATAATTTTTATTCATGTTGTATCATTAAACCAAAACTCCTATATATTATAAATTCCCATTATTATCTTATATAGATATTATTTCTACCATGAACTGGTCCAAGATGCCATCTAACCCGACACTTTTTTGGCATGTTGTAAGGGCCAAAGGGCATTCTTGATCATCAGGAGCTGAAAAATAGATCTTCGATATCACCATTTCGCTTTTGGGAATCATTTCACCTATAATAAATTACTGTAACAATTATAAAGAATTAATCATCACACCAACAGAAATATTATCAATATAAGGGAATAAAAATATAACAATTCAACAATTTTATAACATTAATAAAAAATACTAAAATGAGGAGGGGTAAGAACTATAGTACTAAACCTCCATGCAAAATGAAGACCGTCGTTGTCATGTCACCTCGACCAACACCTATAAAAAATGGGCCACTAGTATAGTGATTCACCTTCACCACCAACATATTCCCATTACCTGGGTATAACATTACATGTATTATATACACCCAAGGGTGTATATAGTGTATGATACAATTCAAAATTGGATGTCACCCAAACATATTCCATTTTAGAAAATAACAACACAAATCAACATGAAACTTTTCAATAAATAGATTGGAAATATGTTTAGTAAAAATATTAATGAAAATCATTGTAATGTAAAAAATCCATTGAAATTTTATTCATGACTGAATTTTATTGTATGATGACGGTAATAATTACATAAAAATATAACCATAGGTAATCAATAATGGCACCATCACTAGTAGAACCATAGGAAGCTCATATCATGGTGATATGTTATAGAAACCAGGACCCCCATCATCCAAATACATGATCTACTAGATATGAATCCATCCAAAGTCCTAGTGGTCACCAATCATCATCAGAGTTTAGTTTGTGTTATATCATTAGTCCTGAATGAGTGAAATGGGACTCGTCCCAAAAAATAAGACTAGAAGACAATTCCCTTCCACCCACATAGATACATAGGGATTACCATTGTGAAAATTCAATTTCAAATGTGTCATGAACCACCAATTTTCATAAAAACAATTCAAAATATGAAAGCACCAAAGGAAAACAATTATATTCAACAAAAAAACATATTCAAACCCCTTAAACACACAAATTTCCAATATCTAAACAATTCTTCCAAAATAAAAAATTTTATTTGGGAATCATATTTTAACCCATATTCACCTCAAAACATTTGAAAACATATTTTGAAACACACACACAATTCATATAACACATTTAATAAGCACATCAAGCATACTAAAACATACAATAATGATAAAACATAATATTACTTACCTAAAGATTAGAATCATCTAAAATTAAGTGTAAAAACTCAAAGACATCACAAGTAGAAGAAATAATGAAATAAAAATACCAAAATCATCAATATTTATCCCAACAAATCAATATTGAACCCTTATTAAGTCAAGAAATCTGAAGGACAAAGAAGAACCCAAATAGTAAAGAAGAAGGAACTAATAAAAAGTAATTGAAGAGAGGAAGATAGGATTACTCGAAGGGAACTCGAAGATTCCACACCAAATTAAACAAATTAATATGGTATATGGAAGATAATGGGGAGGGTGAGAGAAACCTAGGGCTCTAAAGCTAGAATGGGGTGATCAAGGGTGTATATGGGGTAAAAAATAAAAATAAAAATTCCACATTTTTTATTTCCTTGAAAATCAATATCTTTTAGCCATAAGGTCAGCCAAACTGTGTGGAAGTCATTTCCCCTACTCTATATAAGAAGAAACTATCATAATGGTTTTATTAAGGATGAAACACACCTGTGTGGTAGGTTTTGCAGCATGGAATGTTCCAAATTCCAATGTACATGGCCTCTTCTGGGATGGCGTAAGGTTTCCCATTTCCATGTGTTAATCATGTGCAACCTACTGTTAGGGGAAAAAAATTATTTTTAACTAAAACACCTAGAAATCAAGGATATAAAATTAGGAAAAAACCAAAAAAAATAACTCAAAATAAAATTTAAAATTTAAAAACACCATTTTTCTAAATATTTATAACATCAAGTAAACACACAACTGAGAACCATAATCGTGTAGTATTTTTAGATACATAGAATCATAAACAACTGATCCATAGGTGAAAAACATCATCTCTGACTATAATCTTCATAACCGGCACCCTTCCTACAAATATCTTATGTAATACAATTTCATCATTACCTAAGGATAGGAAACATAATAAAAGGTGAGCACCAGTTATTAGTAATGTTAAAAAAAAGAGATTCATAATAATAACATCTACATAAGGGTATGATAACATGAGAATAAAATTTGAGTACCTCAAACTAAATATAAAACAATATAATACTAAGTAATGGAATAAATATATTGGTTCATAAGACATGAATCGTAAAGAAATAAATCAATGTGAGAAATGACAACATAACATTTTCATAAAACATAGATTTATGGCATATAGTAAATAATAGAAAACAATTTCTATAGTAGTTGAGTCTCATTTCCAAAAATATCATATTGCATTGTGTTCACTCTCTAATACATCATAATTATCAAGGTTCACTCCCAAGACAATCATATTGAACAAAGTCCATTATTTAACTAGGTTCACTCATCATTATTGTATTATCTATCTCATCAGATATAAATCTTAACCTAATGCATTACTGGGAGGTGTAGGTCTACTCATCTCATAATGAAAATAAAATATATTTGTTCCAAAATATAATAAATCATGCATCACATCATAACCAAGGAAATTAAATGGATTGTAAAAACATTTCATCATATCATTACCTATGGAAAAGTGACAGGTTTCAAAATCATTTCATCACTACATCATAGCTTAACCCATGAAAAATAATTTTTAATAGATATTTCATATTGGTATAAAACATGTAAGAGAAAAAAGATTCATAAAGATCATTCTATAAAACAGAAAACTTTCAATAAATTAATATGAATGGTATCCTTATATCATATCCATAGTAAGCTATAGGTAACCTCAATGGTTGTCATATTAGATGGAAAATGATCTTGAATGATAATTTAAAAAAATTATTGACGAAAATATCCATTACACTTTTAAAAATGCTTTCTAAAGCTTAATTGTTTTAAAAAAAATCAATGAAAATAAATTTGAAACCATATAAGGTAATCATCAATGAAAATAATGGTCATGAGATCAAAAACATTCCAATATTCCATAAAAGATTATATAAAATCGTAATGGGAATTTTTTAGGAAAATAACATGAATATTACTTTAAAAATATTTTTTACAATGTTAAATACAAAATAAATGGCTTTTAATAATTATAGGAGGATAGTAAAATATTAAATAATTTTTAGAAAACTTGGTTTTGTATGAAAATATATTTCCGACCGAAGAGTGAAATAAATTCATATTTTCATAAAAAAAACATTTACTCAATTATTTTAGGTACCACGAATTAGGAAAATGGTACTATTACATTAAAATATAATAAATAAACATAGGTTAATAAAGGTCATGAGTTTCTCTAGAGATGAATCATTATATTTTATCATAGAAACATAGTCATAAATAATCCTCGTAAATGATGAGATTGTAACATAGAGTCTTTTCCACAATTGTGACTTTGAATCATTAGCCCCATGAAAGAATGACATAAAATGAAAATGAAAATAAAATTATTATAAATAAATTCATGATATTTTGTGTCAAGGGTTCTTTCGACACCCTTTATAAAAGAATATAGGTGGATAACATAACATATGTGTTAATGAATGGAAATTCAGACAAAAATACCTTACCACAAGTATTAAAATCCATTGTACACATAATATCCTATAGTATAATAAATATAATTTTATTATTTTTCTACTATATAACCATATTCAGATATATCTTACTATATATGGTTTTATTCTAAACTTTTATTACCATTTTAATAATATTTCCATGTTAAATTCATGTTTTGTGTTATAACTGTTTTGTTTTTTGTGTATGTTTGGATATTTTATTTCTATTAGTCTTAATTAAATCATTATTTTATCAACTTCATAATGATAATAATGGTACAAATACCATATATATTACTTATATATATATATTTATTGTAATCCATAATATTTATATATTGAAAAATAATACCCCATTTCTAGTGACAGTATGTCGTATGTACGGATGAACATTGTCTCCATATTCTTGTCTGAATGAAAGAAACAAAAGTAAATGATATATTAAAAATAAATAATTAAAATTATTTCATATATATCCCATTTTTTCATTAAATTAATCCCCATTATTTTCAATGTAAATCATGATGGAACCACGTATCTTCGTGAGGCGGTAGTCTGTCGGACACATGAGAAACATTTTTATATTCCAAAAAATAAAGAGGATGATAGTTTGTGTGATATAGTTATTCCATAAGTAAAATAATATAAAAAATCAAATATAAATAATAAATTCGTCAGTATTACCATCCTTGTGAGGTTGTAATGGAATAATGAATTACATCGATTTACAAGATTACAATCTATCATACACACGTAAGATGATTTTAATAACAAATTTGATTGAAGAGGAAATGGTTATAGGTCACACACAAAATAAGATAATATCTCATTATATTTAATATATTTAGGTTTTTATATCACCATGTTATAATAATTACTATATGGTTTGTAGGAATAAATGAAACAAAAATACTCATTGATGAACGTTACCTCTTATTTGGCATACTTTTTAGTTTATCAACAAAATCATTCCTATATTTTATCTATATCCAAATTAATGATTCTATGATTATATGAGGTATATTGGGAAGTTATATGGGCTGGTATTGGATAAACCAATAGAGGTTATGGTTTTTTATAAGTGAGTAAAGTGGCACACTTGTATTATTTCGAAAAAAATTATACCCATTTTTATCACATGAAAAATTAGAAACAATATATCATTTTAAAACCATATAAATGATAACATATAAATATATCCATATAATATATTTCATACAATTTTATCGATCGTTTTAACCATTTTCATTGGTTTAAACCCTATTAGACACATTTTTACCTAACTATATAAAATATTTTTACTATTTTAACAAATTATTTTTTTTCCAAAAGTAAGTTCACTATGTTAAAAAAATAAATTATTCAAATTCCATGTCTAAAATACATTTTTAAAAATTCAATTCACATATGTGGAAATATTAATTTATAATTAATCGCACACATGGGATGAGAAAGTGGGTTTTAAAGAGAAAATGTACAAAATTATAAAATGTCCATATATCGTAATTCAATATGAAATTGAAAAAATTTCCTAAATTGGATTAAGGGATAAATAATTGAACTAATTAAACTGTAATTCTAATTTATAATATAATTCAAATTTATAAATAAATTAAAAAATGGTGGTTTTCAATTAATTTTTTGTATTTTCCACCATTAATCACAAAAAAAAATTCAGAAGAATACAAGAAATTTAATATATATTGATTTTTATGTGATGATATAAAAAATGATAATTATTTTATATAATTAATTATATATGGGTGGAAAAAATAATTACATTAATGCGGAAGCAATTAAATAAAAAACAATTTTTGAAAAATAGTATTTTTGAAACATATAAATACTTACCAAAATTTATGTAATTTTATCAATATTTCCCCCCTATATAAACCATTATAATTATTATTTTAAATTTTATTATTAATATTAATAACGTTATTTTTAAGTCTAGGATAAAATAATCACATTTAAATAACAATCTTAATAATATAATGTGGTTTTTTAAAAACTCATGGTCTTTTATAATTCAAGATAACATATTATTTCATACGGAACATTAATATCTTTGTGTTTTATGTGGTACAAAATATCAAAGAAATGAAATTCATTCAAATAATAATAATTCATGAAAAATTGGGGTGTTACATTCTAAACCACTAAAAATGAATTTTACCTAAAAAATTCACTTCAATACAAATAAATGATGATACTTATGCCTTATCATATACTTGAGTTCCCACATAGCTTCTTCAATGTAATAGTTTCACTATAAAAATTCAATCAGCTGAGTGGTCTTATTTTGTTGAAATTTCTATGTGAAATCCATAATCCCCATCATTTTTTCCACAAAATAATAATATTACTATAGTTATATGAGCTATGGTTTTAGTGCATGTCAAGGGACATGTATATGCATCCTCAGGAGAGATTCATGGAAAAAATCATCAACCTAAGAGAGGTTTTATAGAAGTTCCATTCTATAGGATATCATCCTGATATGATCAAGAATTTCAAGTGGCTCGATATACCTATGGATTAGTTTAAGTTTCTTTATGAATATAATAACCTGCATCTAGGGTGTAATTCTTAGAAAAATGGTGCCACCAAAAAATATTATCGATTACACCATTGGATATTAACATAACGTTTCAGCCGACTCTAATCTACCTTGATATTTTACTGAAATGATTTAACTTTCTATTCTATTTCTTCTGCTATCTCATGTGACAATAGATTTATTTCAACAACATCATTCAAAGACATTTGAAATCTACATTTATTTCTATATAATGATTCATACATGACCACCATAATTATTGAGTGAATGTTATTATTTTAAGAAAGATCAACTAGAGGAAGGTATTGATCCTAACCACATTTGAAATCCAAAGATAAATATCTAAACATATCATCAAGGGTTTGAATTATTATCTTATACTAACAATCTATTTAAAGATGATATGAAAATTTGATACTCAACATTACATCAAGACCTTACTAAATACATCACCAGATATTTGAGTTAAAACTTAGGTATGGATAAGATACAATGGATTGTGCTACTCCAAGAAACCTTACCGCTTAATTAATGTATATATTATAAATGTGGTATCGGAAAAATTGTTCTCCAATTGTGATAATCTCATCTAATTTATTAAGGTGTTCATCTACAACCCATATAGATTTATTCCACCAGATGTTTTGGGGATTACAATGAAAAAATATATTGTGTTGTTTTCCCATTTACATTTCTGAATGGTTTATTACTGTAACATCCTTTAATATGAGATATTTTTCAATTTAATAATTTAGAATAATTGTATAAATATTTTTTGAGTGACAAGATAAGTTGGAATGAGATTTGGATGCCCAGTGTGCCCAAAATCATTTTTTGAAATATATTGATTATATTAAATTTCACAGATATGATTTTTTAGAAAAAAGTTCAATACCTCTTAAACAAAGGACCGGATCAGAAATAAGAGGGTGTCGTTGAGTTCAAAATTTGGGTTTTACCCTAGGGGATATATAACCTTAGACAACATGAAGAGTTTGTGAAATAGTCATCGTGGGTGTAAACACTATATTAATTAAAAAACTTTTTTTTTAATTTTATAACACAAATACCTAATAAAAATCTATTTGAACCCAGTTATAACAAGATTTAAATATTGGCCTCATAACCATGGCTCTTGAGATAGGAATTAGTGGTGTAGCTTCCATGGACAAGCATCAAGGGATCTAACTTTTGCATTTGGTTTACCAACATAAATTGAAGATCTCAACAATACCAATGATGTAAATTCTTTATTCAATAATGATTGATACAAATCAAATTATGGTTTTTGTTTTTGGGATATTTATCCCATTTTTATTTATTCTTGACAAGAAAAAATTATGCTCCTTACAAATAAAATCCCAGGTCAATCATTTAATTCAGGTAACTAATTTATCTTCATGCAATATAACAATTAATATTATTTTGGTTGATTTATTTTTGTTCATTCATCATTCTAATAGTAATGAGTCAATTTCAAACCATAAAATTTCCATGTTTTGTTCAAGGATTTTTTTCATCATTATTTTCACCCAAATATCATTACTCATTTTCTGGTATAATTTATTTTCATTGATGGTTTAAAGAATAATAAAAAATAAATCATATCCAAGCCAGATATCGATGAAGTTGGTGTGATGTGTAATGATGAAAACAAGTTGGATTTAGATTTAAAGAACCTAAATCGTAGGTTTTTTGAATCATGGGATCACTGTGTAAAAGATTTTTGTAAGGGGAGGTTTCATCTTCTTGGTAGCACTATTTAGAAGGATCTATATATCTTTAACTGAACACCGTGGAGGAAACTGGGTAAATAGATTTACCTATCAATCATTTATGATTTTATTTCAAGAGAAAACTAAAGTAAAAATAATATAATAAAAAATAACTATTGATCTATATTTATGGTGGCACTTCTCATGTGAGGGATGATGGGTACGAAAGATCTATTGCATACTATGTTAAAATATAATTTTATGATTTTTTTATTTTTTTAAAATATGCCTAGGTTATTTTTTAAACTATATCTGAAAGGAGGCAGAGCCCCTACCACCATTAGGTTAAGTGTAAATTCAATAGAGTCCCTGACACATTTTAGAAAATAAAATTATAATTATAATTTAATTATAAATGTTTTAATATTTATAAATATATAGGTTACCTGTATTAAAAAATCAGGCCCTGATATAAACATATGGACGTTAAAAAAAGTTCCACCCATAGGATTGGGAACATGAAATTAGGTTCACACATAACATATATACCTACCGAGTTATCCATATTTTCCCAATGAATTGGAGGGAGATATAGTTCAGAACCATCTCATAATGAAAGCATACATACATGTGTAACAAGATCATAAATAATCATATCATCACCAAAGAAATGGAATGAGAGTCATAAATATGTAATCATATAATAACGTATGAAAAAGAAATAGGTTTCATAGTCATTTAATAAGAATCTCAACATGTGAAAAGATGTGTATTTCTTAAACATCTTGCCATTAAAACGTAAACTATTCGGAGAAATAATATCAATGGTATTCTTGAATTGTAAAAAAGTATGTCATCTTAGAAATGGGAGAATTTGTAATGATCCCTTGAACATGATTTTTTTAAAAAAAACATTCTAAAACTTAAAAAAAATAACAAAAAAAATTCTTTGAAAACACTCGAAAACATATAAAGAAATCATTAATACTATTTTAAAATGGTTCTTGAGGAAAATATAATTTCTTCATTTAAACTATTTTCTTTTATTTAAATGTCTCACAATATTAGAAGAAAAAAATTTCATTAAAAATAACCTTGAAAGTTTATAAGATATTCCTCAATGCATTATGAAATCATAGATGTATAAAAATATGTTCAAACAATATATGTTAAAAAACAGTCTTCTCAGACTTTTTCTGGATGAGTCAAAAAGTGCCTCATAGAAAAAACACATTCTTTTCAAACCTCTTAGTAAAAACTTACCTATGGGTAAAAATGACATTAAATTTTTAAAATAATGGTTAGAATAATTTTGAATAAATTTTAATGTAACATGGAAATGGATGAAAAAATACCCAAGTAAATACTTACATATAAACAATCTTGGATAATAATAAATTAGTTCAATATGATATAATTATACTTTTTTTTGGTTGTTACATAAATATTTTTCTAAAATTGAATAAGTTTTTAAGGTAATTAATAACATAAAAAAATTAAAAATAAATTTATATAATGAATAGAATTTCATTTTTATAGAAATATAAATTTATATCCGTTCATAGGTTTATTTTGTCCCTATGTGAACCCATAAAATTTATTAAATACAAGAGAGTGATAATTTGTGACTATCTTTGATTTAAATAATATATAATTTATATTCATTAAAAATTGTCCATTAAAAAAATAAAAACTGATCCTAAAGTGATAATGGTCAAATCAACTCCATCCAATAATTTTTGGACATTCTTTGCTTTTATTTTCAATCTCACCATTTTGATTTACCGTTAATTATTCTCGCATAAATTTAATTATAAATTTAAAATATTAAGAGGTTATAAATTATTACTTTTATGAGGTTAATTTTACTTAAATTTAAACTTTTTGGCATTTTCAAAATTATCAGAAAATATTTTTATTTTTTAAATATTTTTATAATTTTTAGTTTATTTTATAAAATATTATTTACTAAAATATCATTAGTGTCAATTTTAAAATTATTCAAAACTTTTTCTTATATAAAATAAAACAAATAAGATAACTTCTAACCAAACCATTTAAGACAATCCAAAAATGTCATATTCTCTTATAAAATTAGTGGGGGTACTGTAATTATTTCAAATAATATTTATTTTAATATTTGTAATATCATTTATTTGATCCTTTTATTATTTAAATAATTATTTCATCATCATTGTTTCACATTTTAAGATAACTATTTTATCACTAAAAACTATAAATAATTTTTCATGATGTAGATAAAAGTATTATCTTTCAAATGAATATTTATAGTAAAATTTATCTTCAGTATAACAATATATTAAAAATTATTTTCTTATTAATATTTTGGGTATGATATTTTTAACTTATCTTTAAATAAAATATACTAAATTTCATATTCATACCCAAGTGGAATAAAAAGGTCAAATTTCATTATATGTTTTATTTTATTCTAAAACCACTTATATAATGAAATTAGGGCCGATGTTAGCATAATTGTATGATATTATAACATATTTTTTTCTTTAATTATCCAATTTACCCATAAACTAGGTGGATAAAAATATACTAAAGTTACAATTAATTAAAAATTATTTTGATTCTATTAGTCCAAAATTTTCATACTAATTACAACAATTTATTCCCTTTTTCTGAAATAAATTCACAAAATTACCTAAATAAAGTTGAACACTAATCCTGGAGATATGGCGAAAAGGCGGGTAAATGAGACATTCAAAAGCTCAATACGTTTTTGTATCTAATTTGATTATAAAAATGATTCTAATTACCTAAATTGTATTAATATATGTATTATAGATCTATTTTTCCTTTTAAAATCATTTTGAAGTATAAAAATTATTTAATCCAAAAAGGAAGTTATTAACTACAATGCTGTATTTTTCACTATTTGTCAAAAATTAGGCTTCTTAGAAAAATATTGAAAATTCACCCTACATTTATTTCCACATTCCAAATTCAAAATTTATTTTTATTTTTTAAAATTAAATTCATAACAGTATAAGATTAATTATATAGTATTTTAGAGAAAGACAAGAAAAATAGTTCATTTGATAAAATAGTAGTTTTAAATATATAAATACATTACCAAAAATTATATCTTCCATTATCAATACCATTATAACTAATATCTCATAAATTGTTATTATTATTCATATTACAAGTTTAACAGAATGTTTATAACTATCTCAGTTAAATAATTTTAAAATTATAGTTTTGTTTTGTAGAAACTTAGTGTTTTGTGTAATAGATTCCTAGTCGGTGTTTCAAGTAGTGAAAATATAAAAAATACTATATTAATTAAAATAATAATAATTCATAAAATCTCAGTGTGTTATATTCTACCCCCCCCCCAAATAAATTTAACCCTAAAAATTAGTCGGTGTTATTAAAGGTTTAATACATGAACGTTACTTGCATTGAATCCCACATCATTAAAAAAACACAAACTTTCTTTAAGAAAGGAAAGTTAGAAACATAACATTTACCTCCAGTAACTCATAACTAGGTTTCCACATAGGATAACATAGGTAAATATTTTGTAATAAAGGAAAAGTTTAAATAAACATAGATATTGTTAATGATCACTGATCACAAGAAAATTGGGGATCAAGGTGAAGTTAACAATCACAAAACGTTAAACTATAGAAATATGAAAGAGGTAATTGATATCATCAGTAATGATGATAATAGGACAACCTTTTACATCACTATTTTTTTCCTAATATTGAGGAATTTTCAAGAGAAGATATAGTTACTTGATTTGAACATAAATTCATCATTTTTTTCATAGATCAAATTCCACTTTATCACATAATTTAAAAAATGGTGTGGAATTTTTCATTCCTGAAGCATTAGAAGATCATGAGAAGAACGATAGGCTATTCTATCTATCTTAAAAACAGGATAACACAAGTTATAAAATATTTATAAATGCACCTATGATGAGATAATACTTTAATTTCACAAATTATTTTGAATATTAACATATACTTTCCATAAAGGGATAAGCCTACCAGATTTATTAAAGCTAAAAATTCAAAACTTTAGAAATAGCTGCACTAAATCAGCTTAACATTAATCTCACATATATTATATTTTAGTTCCATGTTCTCACATTACAATCATGTAAATACCTTAATAATTTATTCTCTTGGAACAAGAAAATAACCTGGATTATCGTACATCCTTATTGAAAACATACATGTTTCTTAATTCTATAGTTTGTTGGATATATTCCTTAAGTCCAAAAAGTTGTAATCATAATCCATTATAGCATATATAACCTTTCAAAAAATCAATAATGAATTTCTCGGAAATCATTTTTTTCAAATTTACAAATTCATATCCAACATATATTAATCCAAATATCATTCTCTCATCATCATGCACATATTATGGGTTATCCTTCCCTTTATCTTGTGTTTAACAATAATATTACCTTATTTCAGCAATTTCATTTCATGGTTACCAGTACTATTAATCATATGATATAAAATCCTAAAGGAAAAACTAACATGGAAAAATCATTATATGTTCCATTATTCCATAATACCATAATCGAAATTCTAAAACATTATTCCTGAATACCATTACATAAACACTTTAATCATCCAACATTTTTCATAAAACATTACTCATGATTCATCATCTTAATAATTCCTTGAATATTAAATAGGAAACATTTTCTAAGGTTCATCAACCTCAATATTATAATTATTATTATGTTTAATATAAATAATATAGTAAGAAAATAACAAACCTTTCACATGTCATTTTTGGTCTCAATATCCTCATCATGGTAACCAATACGCATAACACCTTCTTAATTTTCTTCATGAGATTTCCATTTAGAAAATTGATTTTCATACTGCCCATCCTTTCCACATCTAAATCATTTAGCGATTACCTAGTTCTTTATAGTTCCCCTTATTGACTAAGAAAAGAAATCCTAGTGTGGTAAATAACTATCATAGCTATAAAAAACATAATTATAAAAAATTAATTATAGGATACCTAAATTATGACACTGACCATTAAATATATGAAACCATAGTCTTATCCTTTGAGACATGCCTAGAAATATCATTATAAATATTAATAAGGATATCACAAATTTTTCCCTCCTTAGTTTCTATATGTTAACTAAACTAATGGACTGATACCAACTATAGCGACCCAAGATAGATGCGCATGGATATTACGTCATATTTACAAAATACATAAAAACATGACGAAAGACAATATTAGTTTAGTGTCTTTGGAAACTTTGAAACGTAAAAAACTAGTTCATAAAACACCCACTTATTACCCTACCTATTACTTCATACCTAGACCCCTTTTTGACATATTATACTTATTACATTTACATGTATACTGAGGAAAAGAAAAACAATAAAGGGTTATTTTAGATGCTAGTTAAGGGTAAAAAAGGAAGATATATATGTATAACATGAACATAAGGTATGAAAACATGAGCATAAAATTTTAATATCATACCTAGCAAATTAGAAGAACATATTAATGAGTCATGGCATAATGATTGGACATTCATAATACATGAATCCTAAGGAAATAAAAAAAATCTTTGAAATAATATCATTAACATAATAATGAAATTGTGGAATAAACCTAAACATATAACTTTTTGAACATTTATAAATAGTTTCATGTTCACTCATTATATTAAGGAACCGAAACAATTTCCTTTCATAAAAACATAGACATGAAAACTTAGTCCACACATAGAATTGTTAACATGAAATCAGGTTCACACATAACATATATACCTCATGAGTTATCCATCTTTACACCATGTATAGGAGGGAGATATAGGTATTGCCCATCTCATAAGGATATAAAACATACATGTTCCACAAGTGTATAAACAATCATATCATAACCAAAGAAATGTAAATATTTTCATAAACAAGTAATCATATCATAAATTATAGAAGAAATATAGGTTTCATATTGATTTCTTCAAAATAATAAATAGTAAAGAGAAGGGGGGTTCTTAAACATCATTCCCTAAAAACATAAGCATTTCTAACAAATAATATAAATGGTATTCGTGAACTATAACAAAGTATGTCATCTGAGATGGGGATTGATTTTGAAAGATTAGTTGGAACACAGATTTTAATTAATTTTTTTTTCAAAAACAAAAAAAAATCAAAACCCTTTTCTTTGAAACCACTTGAAAACATATAAATGAATCATGAAAACTATTTTAACATAGATCTGGAGGAAAATACCCTTCCTTCATCGAAATGATTTTCATTTATTTAAATGTTGTGAAAAATCAATAGAAAAAAAATTATTAAAAATATCCTTCAATGCTTATAAGGGAACACTCAAGGCATTCTGAAATAAAAGTCCAAATAATTTTAATATTATTTCATAGAAAAAGTGATAAATATCTTACAATGTGAAAAATAAAGGGTCCATGAAATAATAGATCCAAATAGAATCATCTTGAAGAATGTTGGATCCCTCGGGGAAAGGACCCAAGATTAGAAAAGATAAAGAGCCTATCATTTCGAGATGCAGTTGAAGCAAGATAGTATTCCACCAAATTACCTTCACGCCATGTATAAATGATGTTCATATGATTCTTCATAATATTATTGCATATATTAATGGAATATTCAATTAACCGATGAATTAGACCATTGCCTAACATTTCCTTATATGGTGTTAGTGAATTACTCTCAATCTATATGGTTGGAATACTCATCTAGTTGGAAATAAGAATTCATGTAAACATATAACGGGATTCCCCTTGAAGGGAGTCCCCACATCTGATGAAAGTTGAGAAAGTAGTAATAACTGACCCTTTAGGGTCTCTAATGAATCCACCCTCATGCAAAGATCCCAAATAGCATGATCCATCAATATTTAGCTTGTTACTTTAGAGGGAAGGATACCATTTGACCCACATTCCAAGAGATGTAAGATTATTTGTGTGTGAGCCATGTGGAGGAAAAAGTGGAAAGAGGGAAGGTACATTCACCATGTCTTCTCAAAACCTGTAGAAATAAAAAATTATGTTTCTTATGTAGAAGATGATAATCGTTCTAGATCTCGAAAAAGGCTGATCATGTATTTCATTTCTTGATGACCAGATAATATAGGAACTAGAAATGAAAATTATATATCTATCATATCTCTCAGTTCTAGGACTATCCATGTCATGGAACCATTTCTAGAGGAATGTCTCATATGATAAAGGATGGTCAAACCATCTGATTTGCAATCCAGACGATCTCTAGATTGAATTAGCCAATTCACTATTCAAAAATAAATATTCCATGGATTCAGATTTCAAATCCATGAAACAAATACACTTCAAGGTAATGTTTATCCCTCTATGATGGATATTTTTATCAGATGGTATGGAATTATTTAAGACACACCAAACTAAGAAGAGAATTTTTGAGGGAATTTTCTTTCACCATATAATTTCTCCCCAACGATTCTATGATGAGAAAGAGGGGTTTATTTTCTACAAATATCTGATCCTAAAGAAACCATCCATGGAACCTGTGATAATTCACTTATCTGGATCATTGATGATCACAATTACATCAAGGATACTCAGCTGGATTTCATCTATGGTGGCACTGATGATTGTAGGATGTTCAACGGCCTCCCTGAATCTGATTTTTGGAGTTTGGAATCTTTGGGATCTGAGAGTTTTCCATGACCAGTTATGATGCCAATAACAAATATCCCCTTTCATATTAATCAATGTATGTGCTGTTGAAGAATGGGAATGTGGGGTTGAATTATCTTAATAATATTATAGTTTTTAAATATGGAAAATATCACATCAATTCCATAAGTAATTTCCATGTGTTTCCCTCCACATATATTTCTCCCTAATTGACTCCTAGCAAAAAATTTCATGAAGTATATTCATGGATCCATATATACTTCTCAAGTTAATACCCCCTTGTTCAAAGAGTTTAGCTGGCTTGCTCCATGAAACCAGATGGTAGTAACCTTACAAGTTTCTATCCCATAAAAATGATATTAAAGTGGAATAAATATTAGAAATACCTTTCCTCAGGACCTTTAGAGTGGTCAAGATATGCACGGCTATGATGGAAAGAATGGATTTGATCAATGTGATCGTCCCTTGAAAATAAAAGAATATATTTTCCCATTTGAGGATATGAACCCTAATTTTATCACTAAAAATATAAATTTCCCTTATTACAAGGCTGTTAGGGGACATAGGGTATCCTAATTAAGTCTTAGGGAAGGACCATTTATGCATCCCAATACTGATTTCAATCTCCCTTATCCATCTCTCAAATAATTTGATAGGAGAAGAGAAGTTACTATACTCATGGACAATACTAGGCCACTACAAAAACAATAAACATCTAGAGCTTCATTAACCCATGAATATATCTTATAATTCCATTGATAAAAAATAATGGTACCATCTGCAAACATGAGATGAGAAATACCTATATTTAAGAGCTTGTTACGGTAGGGGTTAGTGTGCCCGCTGCAATATAAGGATTAAGGTAATGACTGGGGATATCTAGAGAAAGTATAAATAGAGATGTGGAAAGTGGACCCCTCTATCTAAATCCTCTAACTAATTTGAAAAATCCAAAATTCATTCCCATAAAATAAGTAGCCAACAATGGAAAGCTAAAACAGTGAAAGAGAATATCAATATCCCAAGCCAAAAACATGCTTCAGAGGATTCTGATTATAAATATCCATTCAAATATATCATAGGACTTACTAATAATAATTTTTATGGTCACATTGCTTCCATAGGTCTATAATTTGATTTCTTTGATAATTTCATGGGCCAAGGAAATAAATCCTTGAATTGTTCTTCCTTTCTCAAAACCATGATGTTTTTCAACAACCCAAATTGGAAGGAAGGGGGAAATCCTTGTGTTAATAATTCCATAAATAAATTTATAATAAACCTTTAATAAGATAATATGGTGGTAATTATTCTTATAATGGGTATCATTTAACTTTTATACAAGAATAATATTAATAGCACCTGCCACTTATGGGAGATTTCTGCATTAGAAGTAGTCTTGTACCGCACTGATCATGTTCTTTCTCAAAATATCCCTTGAAGCCCTATAAAACATGTATTGAAAGTATCCAAAGAGGAATAACTATTATTATTAATTGAATAAATGTATCCATGAATTTATTTCTTATTGGATGAGACTTCGTCCTTTCATTCACTACATCAGACACTAAATAGTGAATAATGTCAAACAAAGTAGAAGAGACTCTAGGATAGCCACCCACCATGAATTGGTTTGGATTTACCAATAGAGACCTGAAGTTAATTAATTTCCAAATTTCCTACAATGACCATGTCATTAGAGTAGGACCTATCCTCCAAGAGTAGGTAAGGAATTGTGTGTCTGTGTTTTTCCATAATTCAAGCATTGAAGTACCTCATGTTTTTGTCCCCTTCAGGAATCCATTTTACTCAGAAATACTCTCTAGAAGCACACATAGTATTCAGTAACAGATCATCCAAATAATATTTCTTGTATGTCAAATCAGTGATAAATCATCGTCCTATGATGTCTCCAGACCTTACTCTAGTTGATCGAGGCCTTTGTTAATTACCTCAACTTCAAGATCCCCTGATAGAAATATTTTGACCCAAGATAAATGAAGAAATTTGACATCCCTTATATTGTTATGAATATAGATACAACTATTATCACTAAAATAACAATCCCATTAATTGATCATGATGTCAACGAATTCAAGTTTTTCATCCCATGACGAGGAAAAATGGAACAAATCATCACAACAGCCACTGGCCATCAAGGAAATTCGAAGATGAGAATTCTCTAAGACACTACGTAGTAGGTGGGAGACTTTATATATAGGAATGAAGAGAGAGTAACTCCATTTATAATACATTGATCTAGTGGACTCCAAGACCACTGATTCCCATGATTATTGTTACACCAAGTGAATCGATCACCTAAAAATCCAGCATCAAGGAGCCCATTAATATCTATGAATGAGAAAAGGGAATGTCTTGGGATTTTGGGGGAGTGAAAGAACTCTTATTATCTTCCGGAATGTCCGAAATTTTTAATTCCCCTTGAACCAACCACATAACATATCCTAGGTTCAAAGAGATCAAATACTCCTATAGAGGCACTCAGGCTTTAGCATCACATTTGGCATAAATGGATGAAAAAAACACCCTATCTCCCACAAAAATTTTAATACTAATAGATTTATTTGATAAATAGATCAAGTTGAATGAAGTGACTGATTTAAAAAATAAACCAATGTGAGAGTTAATGGAAAACTGTTAAGTAATCCATGAGCTCTCAAGTGACATGCATAGCCCTTGATATTTGTGTGATCGTGTTTGGTTTACAAACTATAACCAGAGAAACCTAGTGAAAATGAAATTCATTAGGGATGAAATATGATTTTAGTCGAGATCACAACCCATGAGCATTCCATTTTAGGATATTAATCATTAAAGGAAGATAAGTATGGAACTTTCCCCAAATTCATGGCCCTGAAATTTCATAGAAGATCTTGATTTAGACTTTGACTTCAATTGAGGTCGGGTCTGAACTCTGCCTGGAAAACTGAAAATATGATATTTAAAGGGTGTTTTCTTACCACAATGTCCCTTAGTGTATATTGAATGTTGACCGCATGAGGTATATCAGATATTTTAAAATCTTGAAGTGGATAAGTGGAGTTTAAAACTATATAGAGAACTTACATAGTATTATTAGTAGAATAATTGCATCATGGAGATGGTAGGTCATATATATGCATCAGTGACAATATCATTCCATTAATTTTGAATTGGTATTGAGATGGATTTTTTGTATATTATTAGAAAATCAATACAATTTTATAATCGGTATATATATTTATTAGTTCCATCATTATACCGATACAATTAATGTGATGATGAAAAACATATTACACCACGATGTGGAGACAGTTAGTCATATGTACACACGCGTGATGATTTCATTTCTCATAAAATGAATAGAAGGTGGAATATGGTTGTTCCATAATCATAATAACATCTTTTAATAGAAGGTATATTGGATTTTTTACTTTAGAAATGAATTAACTCATGAAGAAAAAGTAAAAGAAGAAATAGTTTTTAATGAATCAATAGAAGATATTACCACTTCCTTGGCAAGCTTCCTCTCAATATCCTCTTAAAGGGACTATATATCATCTTTTGAGAATACCAAAACATCTAGAATGTGACTAGGGATGTTGAAAATGGAAATTTTGTATGGATGGGTGAGCTTGAATGCTCAAAGGGAAGCAAAGAAGTGAGGGTAGAGGTGTAGATTTATAATTGAGGTGAGGGGTACTTTTAGAAATCCCCCAAAGATTAAAATATATTAAGATTATTCTCAATAAAAATAATTTCAAATAAATAATAACTATAGGATAGAAGAAATTTTTGACCATATCCTATCCCCTTGTGTGTATTTAACATTTTCGTAATTTTTAAAAAATATAATGAAAAATTAATTCAATAAGATATAATTATTGTAAAATTGAATACTATTAATTTAATTTGACTTCATCAAGAGAAGGGGGAATTAGAATATAATGATTTTAAACAACTATTATATATCTTATAGATCTATTATATTCTTTACAAACATTAACTAATTCAAAATATATAATATTAAATATTATTAAAATCAGTTTGTATATTTTTCAGTTAATTAAATAAATATTTTTTTAGCATTAAATAAGTTTTGAATGTAATTATCTAACTTCAAAAAATTAAATGTAAATTTATATAATTGAAATAATTTTATGTATTTCAAAATAGTAATTTAGATTTGTTCATATATTGATTTTGTCCATTTGTGAACACATAAATGATATTAAATACAAGAGTGACACATTGTAACTATCATTGATTTGAAAAATATTTAATTTATTTTCTAGAACATGTTTACATTAAACAAATAAAAATTTATCATAATTTGATAAGGGTCGAATCCCCTTTATCCAATAATTTTGGGACATGTTTCGTTTTTATTTTAATCCTTACCTTTTTCATTTACCTTTTATTATTCCATTGTAATTTTAATTAGGTAAACAACATTTTAAATATTAAAGGGGTTTTAAATTATTACTTATATGTGTTATATTGTCCATATAGGGATAATTTATAAAATTTTAGACCTTATAATAATCTATTTTTATTTTTTAAAATATTTTTATGATTTTTAGTTTATTTAAAAAAATAAGATATTATAACATATCATTTGTGTCAATTTTGACACTATTCCCCACTTGGAATTTATATAAAATCCAAAAATAATGTTAATTTAAAAAAACTATTTAATAAACTCCTAACATGTTATAGTGAACTATAATTTTTTTTAAACATAATTAATTATAATTATAAATATTTTAATATTTTTAATATCATTTATTTGATCATTTTATTAATTAAACAATTACTACATCATTATTGTGTAACTTTTTATATTAATTATCATATCAAAAAGAAATTATAAATAAATTATCATGATGTAGAAAAAAAATATTTCTTCCAAACGAATATTTATATTCATATTTATCATTGGTATCACCCTATATTAAAAATTCATTCCTTATAAAAATTAAGAGTAAGACATTTTTAACCTATCTTCAATTAAAATATAATAAATGTCATATTCAAACCCAAGTATCTTAAAAGGTCATAATTTTTTTCTATGATTTATGTAACTTCCTGACCCCAGAAGCCCAGAGTCGATGCATTATTACGTATCATTGGCATGATCACAAAAGATCAATTCTCGAAAACCCGATTAGTTTAGTGGCCTTGAAAATACTAGACACATTCATAAGGTTTACATTACATCATAAAATGGAAAATTAAAACATAGAAAGGGGTGAGCTCAGATGCTCAGTGAGGATAAAAATATAGTTCAATCTTTCCTAAATAATCATAAACATTTAAGTCAATTTGTGAAACTAAAAAAAGCCTTTTCAAGATACACATCCTAATAATATGGAAAATATAAAGCATAATAATTATATTTAATTACTCACATAGATATTTTACAAGTCAAATAACCACATGCAATATCAATAGACACATTCATAATGATAGAATGCATAATGCCAGACTTTCGTAACCACATAGCCAAGGCCTTGTTCCAATACTACAAATAATATTGTGTCAAGGCCTTGTGCCAAGACACTAGTTTGTCTCATGAGACCTACCAATGCATTGAGGAGCTATAGTGGGCTCCACCCGTCACATACTGAGTCCAATGCATTCCTCATATGAAAAGTTTTAAACATAACATAAACATTCGTATTAAAACTAGCATTTGAAATGTCAATACTTTATCCATAAACCATGAATGGTATAAAAATAACACATCCTCTATCAAACAAATCACAAAACCATTAATACAATATGGATGTTTTTTATCATAATAAATCAACTTCAAATAAGCTTAAAATCCATTAAAGGATGTTGACATAAATGAAATCAAAACAGTTTTAGAGAAATATCTCTTTCAATTTTAAAATCATTTAAAAGTCATGTAATTATAAAAGAAAAAATTTATATTTGAAAATATTATTATAAGCTTGTACGGTAATCTTTGAAGATGTTATAATGTGCGAAAATAGCTGCACCCATCAGTTAAGTTATGAAAACATTATTTCCTTAAATTTGTCGAAAAGGTCAAAAAGTACCTTGTTTGGAAAACAATGGATATATTCCTTTATAAACAGATTATAAAAGTAAAAAAATGGCATAAATGACTTTAACCAATAGTATAAAAAATATTAAGAATGTTTTTAAATACATCTTTAAGAAACAAGGGTGTGTATGATAAAGAGGTCCCAGTAGATAATTATGTATAAACAACTTCGGATAATGAAGAGATTGTAGAATTAACCCATAACTTGAACTTTTCCTTGGTCAAGGGTAGGTTAAAATTATATATAATTGTGAAATAATGGTTATTAAATTATTCAAGAATATTATACATTAATATGATATCATATATGATCTTTTAATATTGCTTTGTTAATAATATTTTAGAACTGTCGTCGTTTTGTGTGTTAACGGATTCAATTTCCTTTATATGCTTTGTTACATAAGTAATGTATTTTATGGATAGGATGTATATTATTCATATTCATAATTATATTATGTCTTTAAACATTATTTTTAATCATCTAATGAAAATTAGTCTTGAATGGATACAATGAGGAATGTATCTTATCATGTTCATGGAGACGGTAATCCGTACTACACATGAGTGACAATATAATTCTTTTGATAATAAAAAAATATATATTTGGATGGTATATCATACATAAAAAATAATTATCATGTTATATTTATTATTTACATCAATTACACATCATTATTATTCCCATCCAAATAATAATGTACTGAATAAAAAATACACCACGATGTGGAGACAGTAAGTCGTATGTACGCACGTATGGTGACATGTCATTCAAATGATGGATAGAATAATGAGTGTGGTTGTAACATATTTATAATAACATCATAGTATATATTTGAAACTGGATTTATTATTTTACAGTGGAAATAACAATGAAAAAGGAAGTGGAAGAAGAAAGGAACTTGAAAGAGGTGATGAAATATTTACCTCTTCATAAGGTTCTTCCTTTTGATTTGATCAAAAAGGCTCCTTAGGTTGGATTTCTGACTAAAGTAAGGCCTATAATATGAAGTTATAAAAGTTGATAGGGTATTTGGGCTGTTTTTTTCCATGCCAAATGGCTTTTAATTTGTGAATTAGAGAGAAGGTTGAGTGCCCTTTTATAAGAAGAGTGAGGGGCCCCTAAGGAAAAGCTAGAAATATTATTTTATAATAAAATCATTTTCAGTTTCTAATGGCTAAAAATGAATTATTTAAATTATAAGGTGGTTATGGGTCTAAAACCACTTAACCGATATGTTTTAGACAGGTTTGGGTCACTATATTAACCTTATCTTTTAGATTCAACTCTTAGTTAAATATTTTGACATTTACCATGTCTCTTTGTATTTTTATATTATATGGTTAATAATATTACTATATATATCAAAGAGAACCCCAAGTGGTACATTAATGATACACCTATCCTTATATAAGTCTTTTTTAATATCTATAGATTTTTTAGGAATATAATATCAATTAATAATATAATATTTGTTTTAAAAACTCTTTTATGTCAATTTTGACACTATTTGGTATTTTGTTTTTTCTAAATTCATAACAGCATTATTACTTCAAAAATAATTCATCTATCAAACCCTAATAGGTCATAGTAATCTAAAAATTAGTTTAATTCATAAAATCTCCAAAATTACATTTATTTTGATATTTATAATATCAATTATTTTTATCTTTCATTAATACGGTAATTACTGCATCATCATTAAGTCATAAAAAAATTAAATTAATTAATGTCTAAAAAATATAAATAAAAAAACACTATGTAGGAAATATTTTTAGATTTATAATAAATATTTATAGTCTAATTTATCTTATGTGTAAACCTATATTAAAAATGGGTTAGTTATTAAACTTTGAATTTGTCGCTTTTAACTCTTCATTGAATTTTTTAAGAATAAATGTCCTAATCTAATACAAGTGGACCTAAAGGATCATATTTTATTCCTAAGGTTTTTTGGTCAAATTATACTAAACCAATATAATTAGTACATGTGTTAGTGTAATAAAAATATCATTTTACCCTTAATTTCTCTATTTACTTTTAACCGTGGTAAATAAAAGTAAAAAGTTACTATTCACCAAAAATTATTTTCATCTTATTGAACAACATTTTACTTACTGATATCAACTGCGTCTCCTAGAGTTTTGGAATTCAACTCACAGAAGTGGTAAAATTATGTTTTAGGTAAATTTGAAATTCTCCTAGAAGGTGGGTAAAAGAGAGTAAAATGTTCAATAAACTTTTTATATATCTAAAATTATTTTAAAATAACTCCCATGAATTACATTGAACCTATGTAGGTATTATGTATCTATTTTGTTCTAACAAATTTTAAATAAAATAAATAATTATTTAAATAAAAAATTGTTTTTAAACTATAACTTAGTGTTTTTCACTACTCATCAAACATTAAATGTTTTCAGAAAATACCAAAATATCACCCTAAGTTAATTTCAATATTCCGAATCCAAAAATGAATTCCATTTTGAAATATAAAATTTAATAAATTTCAAAAAGTGGGAATTAGAATTCATAATAGCTAGTTTGATTGGTCATGATGTGTTAGAATCTCGAAGTTGTGTACAACGCAAGCTATTGCATTATTCAAAGAGAAATGTATTGTGGAAGCTTGGGGTGTAACATTCTCACCTCCTTAAAATAATTTTGTCCTTGAAATTTATAGAATATTACTACATAAAAATACTCGGGTGGTTCTTCATCATATGTTCATTGGGTTCCCATGTCGCCTCTTTCATCTTTTGGTTTCTCCATAAAACTTTTACCAGACAAGGCATCTGGTTTCACAACACTTGTTCTCTTGTATCAATAACCTTGACAGGCTCTTGGCAATAAGACAAATCGGGTTCCAGTTCTAATTCTTCATATGTGAGTACATGTGTTGGGTCAGACATGTATTTTCTCAACAGTGATACGTGGAATATATCATGAACTTTGGAGAGACTTGGCAGCATTTCCAAAAGGTTAGCTACAACAACAATTCATACTAGAATATTGAAGTTCCGATGTACCTGGGACTTAATTTTCCTTTCTTACCAAAATGTATAACACCCTTCTAGGGCGATACCTTCAAGAAAACATGATCTCCAACCTAAAATTCCAAATCTTTCCTTCGGTTATCAGCATATCTCTTCTGTCTACTTTGAGATACTTTGATGTGGTTTTGGATTAGCCTAACCTTTTCCATCATTTACTCCACCAATTTTGGGCCTTCAAGTTTTCTTTCACCAACATCATCCTTACAGGTTGGTGTGCGACATCTCATTATGTATAACACTTCATATGGTACCATCTGAATAGTTGAATGGAATTTGTTGTTATAGGAAAATTATACAAGAGTTAAATATTGATCCCACATACCTTGAATGTCAAGTGAGCATGATTTCAACATGTCTTCTATGGTTTTAATTGTCCGTTCTGATTTTCCATCAGTTTGAGGGTGGTAGGAAGTTCTCAAATGAAGTTCAGTATCCAGGGATTTCTGAAGACTTATACAGAATCTTGATGTAAAATGTGGATCACAATTAGAAACAATTGATAGGGGTACTCCATGAAGTCTCACAACTTCTTTAATATATAGTCTTTCCAATCGTTCAATTGGTAAATCTTCTCTTATATCATGAAAATGTGCTGATGTGGTAAGATGATCAATAATGACCTAAATTGCATTATTCGTTCTAAGGGTCTTTTGTAGTCCCTTGAAAAATTCCATCGTAATATTATCCCATTTCCACTCAGGTATGGGAAAAGGTTTCATGACACCTCCTGGTTTTTTCCATCCAGCTTTCACTTATTGACAAACCATACATCTTGAAACAAAATCAGCAATCCCCCTCTTCATGTTGTCCCTCCAAAAAATGTTCCTTCAAATATTTATACATCTTAGTGCTGATATTGTGTATAGATAAATTGAAACTATGAGCATCATCCAACAATTCCCTTTTTAGATCAGGTGTATCGGGAACACAAAGTATCATCCCAATTTTCAAAATTCTATCTTCACACACAAAGTCACTCAATCTACCATCATTCACAAATTTAATCTTCTTTGGAAAATTATCATCACTGATCTGAGAAATCTTTATCCTTTCTAGTGAAGATGTTTTGGAAACCATTTGAAAAATTATTGATGTTTTACCTTCCATGGTGATTCCCATATCCATATTTACATGATCCATATATAAAGGATCCTTTTCAACTATCATCTTGTTCAAAACTCCATGATCCATTCTACTCAAAGCACATGCTACCTTATTTGACTACCTCAGGTGGTACTATATAGTGAAAACAATATCCTTGAGTAGTTCTAGCCATCTCCTTTTCCTCATGTTGAGTTCTTTATGTGATAAAATATACATCAAACACTTTTGATCGGTATATATCTCACATTTTTTACCATAGAGATAGTGTCTCCAAATATTCAAAGCAAAGATTACAGCTTCTAACTGAAGATCAGGATTATGATAGTTTTTATCCTGAATATTTAGATGTCGTGATGCATAGGCAATAATCGTATCATTCTGCATAAGGACACAACCAAGTCCTTTCTTTGAAGCATCACTATAAATAACAAACCCAACATTCCCCGATGGTAGAGTCGAGATAATATAATTTACTAATATTCTCTTCAGTTCATCAAAACATTCTTCACACTCTTTCTTCCAAACAAATTTAACCCCTTTACATGTGAGCTTGGTTAATTGGTTATCCAATCAGGCAAAATTCTGGACGAAATGCCAATAATAACCTACGAAACCAATAAAACTGCATACCTCAATTATACTCATTGGTGCTGTCCATTCATGGATTACTCTTTTCTTGGAAGGATCAACGAAGATTCCATCCTTAGAGACAATATGGCCTTGAAAATAAATCTCCTAATGCCAGAATTCACACTTGCTAATCTTCCCATATAATTCATGTCTTCTAAGAGTCTTTAGGATGATGTGAAATTGATTTTCATGATCTTCGTTGCTTTTGGAGTATACATATATATCAAGAACAAATACCACTAAAAAGACATCATGATATTCCTTGAAAACTCTATTTGTTAGATCCATGAAGACAAAGGGTGCATTAGTCATCCCAAAAGGCGTTACTATAAACTCATAATGCTTGTACCTGGTTCAAAATGTTGTCTTCGGAATGTCTTCCTTCTGCACGCACAACTAATGATAACCAGATCGAAAGTCAGTATTTGAAATGTATTGAGATCCATGAAGTTTTTCAAATAAATAATCAATGCAAGGTAAGGGATACTTGTTCTTTATTGTTATAACATTGATATCCATGTAGTCAATGCACAACCTCATAGATCCATCTTTCTTCTTAACAAAATGGACATGGGCTCCCCATGGAGAAACACTAGGGAGAATAAATCTTGTATTACTCAATTCCTCTAGTTTTTTCTTTAGTTACACTAATTCCACTGTGTCCATTCTATAAGGGGTCTTCAATATGGGCCTTGGACTAGGAATTAAATCAATGTAAAACTCAATTTCTCATTCTGGAGGAAGTTCAGGTAAATCTTCTCGAAAGACATCAACATATTCTTTCACAATAGGTACATACTATATTAGAACATTCCTTTTCTTCACCCACATTTATTTCATTCTCTTCCTCCTCAATAATTGAATTTATTTGAGTTACTGGGTTTGGATCAAGATAAGAATCATGTGGTGATTATTCTACTCTAAAGATAAGGTGTTCTTTATCATCATCATCAAAAATCATAACCTCCTTCTTCTTACAATAAATTTTCACATCGTGGTTAGAAAGAAAATACATACCAAGGATTATATTAAATTAAATCATGGGTATGAAGATGACATCAGCAGATAAATCGCATTTATATTCCCTAATGGGAACTAATTCACAAAATGTTTTTGCGATGATACTACCCTTGGGTGTTTTGACTGAAAAATCCCTTTTTAAATAAAATTGGAAATATATAAATTTCTTAGAAAACTGGGAAGATGTAAAATATTGGGATGATCCAAAATCAAATAAATCATTGGTTAAACTTGAGGAAACCATTAAATTACCTGCCATCATGTCTTTCAAAGCTTCAACCTCAGCAATAGTGATAACATAATATTGGCCTTGATCCCTTGGCCTTTTTTGAGGTATGTTTCCCTAAAACATAGGAAATGAATTTTTATAATGCCCCTTTATCAATATTTGTATCATTCAACATCAATAACCTCTTTCTTCCCCTTACAATCACAAGCTTGGTGGCCTTTTTCACCACACTTGTAACAGACTCCCATTCCCTTCAGGAATGTACCATGGTGTTTCTTCCCACATTTTTTGTAGGATGCATATTCAACTTTTCCCTTCTTCTCCTAATTTCTATTTCCATAGTGTTCGGATGATCTCTTCTTCTATTGCTTTGCTTTGAAGTCATAAGACATAGAGAATTCTTTTTCTGTCTTGAAAGTGAATGAGAGAATATCTTCATACGATGAGAAATATTGTGATCCTAATGCTTGATATAGAAATGGTTTTAACCCATCAAATAAACAATCAATCTTACTTCTTGGGTTACATATATAATCTTCAGCATGCCTCTCTAACCTTGTAAACTTATCCTCATACTTTGCAACATTCTCATCCTGTTTTTGCCTCAAACTCAGAAATAGTCTTTCAATATCTGCTCGATGGTCACAAGGAATGTATTTTTCTAAGAAAATATCTTTAAACTCCCTCAATTCCATGTTATATACTTCTTTATCTTCCATTGTAATTTTAATCAATGAGAACTATTGATCTACATCTCCTGTGAGGCGATAAACTACCATGACATCTTTTTCAATTTTGCTACTCCGCAAAGCATGAAATATTTTATCTAAGGATTTTATCCATTTCTCAACTACTAATGGATTTTTACTCCGACTGAATTTTTGTGGTTGTTGCCTCATGAAGTGGTGTAACATGGAGCCTCCACGCTGTGGATCAAGGTGCTCCATATGGGTAAGGATATTATTCATAACTTGAGTGTTTTTTCCAATATAGAGATAAGATGATCAGCACCAGTTGTATCACTAGTTCCACTATAATTATCTTGAACAAGAGGGAAATCCCTACATGGAGTGTGTTCATTGATGTGATTTCCATTCCTTCCAATAGGTACCATTTCTAAACAATGGAATAAAGTAGATTAGTTTATGAATCGAAATACATAATTCCAAACTTATAAAACACTTAACATAAACTGAATAGTTAATGGATATAATCCATAATCATAAAAATGTTTTCTTTGAGTAATTATATACTCATACAGCCTTCATAATGGTTTTTAAAAAAATGAGAATTATCCTAAGCATATCCTCTGGGAGTTTCGTATCCAAGAGTGCAGTAAGGCCCGTTGTCGTGCACCGGTTCTCGTTTGAGTCTAGCTCAAACAGGTGTTTTCGGGTTTTACCCCTAGGTACATCTGCGCTAGAGCCACCTCTACCTACTCATATCGATACAGGGATGTATTTCTTGGGAAAATCACAAAATCTCTACAATACCAAAATTCTAGGAAATTTATCTATACTAATCCTCAAAGTCTATCTTATGGTAATGTAATCTACTCAGAGTTTACATAAATCTATATTCCAAGATTTGTACTAAACTTCCTCTGATACCAACTATAACGCCCCAGCCTAGGAATCCCAGAGTCAGTGCATTATTACGTATCAATGGAATGATCACAAAAGATCATGTCTCGAAAGACCAAATAGTTTAGTAGCCTTGGAAATACTAGATACATTCATAAGGTCTAAATTACATCATAAAATGTAAAACTAGAACAACTTTGTTTCCATAGAAAACCCTGAGATCCCATAGACTATCCCTACAGGTCAGTCATAATATACTTCTTCGCATCCTAGAAAAAATAAAACATAGAAAGGGGCAAGCTCAGATGATCAGTAAGGATAACAATATAGTAGAAGCTTTCATAAATAAGAATAAACATTTAAGGCAATTTATAAAACTAAAACAAAAGCCTTTTGAAAGAAAACTTCATCATAATAAGGAAAATACAAATCAAAATAATTCCATATACTTACTCACATGGATATTCTATTAGTCTCAAAATCACATGCAATATCAATAACCACTTTAATAATGATAGAATGCATAATGCTATAATTTCATAACCACATAGTCAAGGCCTTGTGCCGAGACAACAAATAAGATTTTTTCAAGGCCTTAAGACAAGACACTAGTTTTTCTCATGAGACCTACCGATTCATCTAGGAGCTATAGTGGGCTCCACCAGTCACTTACTAAGTCCAATGCATTCCTCATATGAAAAGATTTAAACATAACATAAATAATCATATTAAAACTAGCATATGAAATGTCAATACTTTATCCATAAACCATGAATGGTATAAAAATAACACATACACAGTCAAAAATAATACAAAACCTTCAATACAATATGGAAATTTTGTATCATAATAAATCAACTTTGAATAATCCAAAAATCATCAAAATATATTGACATAGATGAAATCCAAACCTTTTTAGAGAAATATCTCTTTCTATTTTGAAATAATTTAAAATTTAGATAATTATAAAAGAAAAAATTTATATTTTAAAATATTTTTAGAAGCTTGTAAGGTAATCTTCGATGATGTTATAACGGCCAAAAATAGCTGCACCCGCCATATAAGTTAAAAAAACATTCTTACCTTAAATTTGTCGAAAAGGTCAGAAAGTACCTTGTTTGGAAAATGACGGAAATATTCCTTTATAAACAACTTATAAAAGTCAAAAAATTGTGTAAATGAATTTAACTCATAATCTTTAAAGTACTAATAATTTTTTCAAATAAAGTTTTAAGAAACATGTGTGTGTATGATAAAGAGGTCCCAGTAGATAATTATGTGTAAACAAATTCGGATAATGAGGAGATTGTATAATTAACCCTTACCTTGTACTTTTCCTTGGATGGGGGTAGGTTAACCTCCTGTATAATGGTGAAATAATTGTTATTGAATTATAAAAGAATCATATACATTAATATGATATCATATATGATCTTTTAATATTGCATTGTTAATAATATTTTAGTATTATCGTCATTTTGGGTGCTAACTGATTCATTTTCCTTAATATGATTTGTTACATTATTAATGTCTGTTATTGATAGGATATATCTTATTAATATTCATAATTATATTAAGTCTTTAAACATTATTTTTAATCAGCTAATGAAAATTAATCTTGAATGGATACGATGGGGAATGAATCTCATCGTGTTTGTGGAGACGGTAATTTGTACGTACGCATGGGCGACAATATCATTATATTTATATTAAAATAATATATAATTGGATGGTATATCATATATACATAATAATTATCATGTTAAATTTATTACTTACATCAATTACACAACATTTTTATACCCATCCAAATAATAATGTACTGAATAACAGTTACACCATGATGTGGAGACGGTAAGCCGTACGTACGCACGTATGGTGACATGTCATTCAATGGATGGATAGAATGATGAATATTGTTGTACCATATTTATAATAACATTATAGTATATATAAGATACCAGATTTATTATTTTATAATGAAAAAAAAAGAAAAAGGAATTGGAAGTAGAAAGGAACTTGAAAGAGGTGATGAAATATTTACCTCTTCTTCGAATTCTTCCTTTTGATTTGATCAAAAAGACTCCTTATGGATGGATTTATGACTAAAGGAATGCCTCTAGGATTAAGGGGGAATGTGTATAGGGTATTTGGGAAATGTTTGGCTGAGCCAAATGGCTTTGAACGTGTGAATTATAGATAAGGGTGAGTGCCCTTTTATAAGAGTGGTAAGGGGCACCTTTGGAAAAGCTAGTAAATATTATTTTATAATAAAATAAATTTTGGTTATTAATGTGTCAAAAATAAATTATTTAAATTATATGTTTGTTATGGGTCTATAAACACTCAATAAATAGGTTTTAGACAGCTTTGGAACACTATATTAACCGTATCTTTTAGATTTAACACTTAGTTAAATAGTTTGACATTTACCACGTCTCTTTGTATTTTTATATTATATGGTTAATAAACATACTATATAAATCCAAAAAACCCCCCAAGTGGTTAATTAATGATACACCTATCATTATATAAGTCTTTGGATGGATCCTAACATTTTTAGGATTAGAATATCAATTAATAATATAATAATTGTTTTAAAAACTCTTTTTTGTCAATTTTGACACTATTTGGTATTTTTTTCTAAACTCATAACAGAATTATTAAGTAGAAAAAAATTTACTAACCAACCCTAATTGTTCATATTAACCTATAAAATTAGTGTAATTCATAAAAATTCTCAAATTACATTTTTTTAGATATTTATAATATCAATTATTTTAATTTTTCAGTCATACAGTAATTACTACAACAACATTGTGTCATAAATATATTAAATTATTTAATGTCTAAAAAATATAAATAAAATATAATTATTTAGGAAATATCTTAATCTTTCTAATAAAAATTTATAGTCTAATTTATCTTATTGTATCCCTATATTAAAAATGTGTTAGTTATTGAACTTTAAATTTAACACTTTTAACTCTTCTTTGAATTAAATAATAATAAATGTCCTAATCTAATCCAAGTGGACCTGAAGGATTATATTTTATCCCTATGGTTGTTTTTAGTCGAATTATACTTATCCAATAGAATTAATACATGTGTTAGTGTAATAATAATATCATTTTTAACCTTAAATACCCTATTTACTTTTAATCGTGGTAAATAAAAGTAAAAAGTTACTATTCAAAAAATATTATTTTCATCTTATTGAACCACATTTTACTTACTAATGTAAACCATGTCTCTCAGATTTTTAAAATTCAACTCACAGAAGAGGTAAAATTATGTTTTATGTAAATTTGCAAATGCTACTAGGAGGTGGGTAAAAGACGATAAAAGGTCCAATAAATTATTATATATCTAAAATTCTTATAAACTACTAAAAATGAATTATATTGAACTTAAATAGGTATTATGAATCTATTTTTACCTAAAAAAATTTAAATAAAATAAATAATTATTTAAATTAAAATTCGGTTTTAAACTATTACTTAGTGTTTTTCACTATTCATCAAAAATTGAATGTTTTCAGAAAAATCCCAAAAATTCACCCTAAGTTAATTTTGATATTCTAGATCCAAAAATGAATTCCATTTTGAAAGATAAAATTTATATAATTTCAAAATTTGGTTATTACTATTCATAACAACTAGTTTGATTGGTCGTGATGTGTCAGAATCTTGAAGTTACGTACAACGCAAGCTATTGCATTATTCAAAGGGAAACGTATCGTGGAATCTTGGGGTGTAACAATTTATTTTAGTTGAAACCCTCTTATACAATGACTTCATTAAAAAATTTAGTTCGATTTTAAAATATTATAATATTATTTTCACATTTAATTATCTAATTTACCCTTAACTGAGGAAAATAAAAACATACTAAGGGTAAAATTCACCAAAAATTAGGTTGATCCTATTAGATAAAACATATCTTACTGATTACAACCATGTATGTTGTTTTTACAAATTCAATACACATAAGTAAATAAATTAAGTTTAACACTAATTTCGTAGATGTATTAAGAAAACAGGTAAAATAGACGTTCCAATTATCAAAATGATTGTATATATAATTTCATTATAAAAATTATTCCAATAACCTAAATTGGATTAATATATATATATATATTATTGATCTATTGTGGCTTTAAAAATAAATGTTATTCATAATTATTATCAAAACCAAAAAGGGTGTTCTTATCTACAATGTAGTATTTTTTACAATTAATCAAAAATAATTAATTTCTCAAAAAAATACTAAAAATTCACCATAAGTTAATTTTTAAATTACATATTAAAAAATTAAATTTATTTTATGAAATTAAGTTTATAATTGAATCAAAAAGTTTTTTTATTATTTTTCATATAAGTATATGAAAATCAATTCATTTGAGAAAATACTAGTTTTAAACATATAAAGAATTTACCAAAAAATATATTTGTCATTATCAAAACCATTATAAATAATATTTTAAAATTTTTAATATTATTCAAATTACAAGTTTAATAGGTAGTTTACAACTATCTCATTTAAATAATTATTATAGTATAGTGTTGCTTCATAGAAAATCATTATAGCATATAAGGCCAGCCAAGTAAGTATTGTTTGTAGTGAAAATATAAAAAAGATTATATTAATTTGTAAAAAAATAATTCATCAGATATATGGATGTTACAAATGCGAACTATTGATTTTTTATAATACCAATATTTCTATAGGAGTGGAATTTATTTTATATCAACAAATTTTTTTATTTTATTAATGACAATTATTATGTTATATTACACAACTCTTTGAATTTGTAAGTTACTCTATTATTTTGAATTGGAATATACTAGTAAATTGTGGAGATGTAGTTGAGAGTATTCATTTTATTAGGGTTTAATTTCTATGGTTAGTTTGAATCTATAATGTTTGAACTTCATCATCATTTTATTGAAAAAATAATTCTAGTATTATCTTGAACCATTATAAAGTTATTTATAATATATTTTTTTATTCCTTTTATTATCAATTATTTAGTATATTTATGAATTTTTTATCATTTTCAACAACTTTTTACATTCTTAGGCTATGTTTTAAATTTTATTTTGATCATTTTCATATTTTATAATTTATAATCTATAAAATATTCTCACATAAAATTTATAATTATTTCCTATATTTTTAGTATTTCATATTGAAAGCTTATAATATATAAACTATGACTAAAATATAAATGAAAATTGAAAAAATGTGTAAACATGTAAAAATGGTTGATAATGAAAATAATATATTCATTTTAATAGACATAAAATATATATATTAATGAGTCCAATCAATGTCCAATGTGGGGTTCCATCTCATATAGTGGTGTGCGAATGAGATACCCATATCGAGATCACCGAGCTCTATGCTAGGGTGGAGTCTGATGACCTGGAGAGAGATTATCCTTAGGCACTGGAACCTTGACAATCAAATCCTCTATTTATTTATCAGGGGGAGGTGGTGTCAATTGGATGTCCTCCTATGCACGAAATCCTTCTCCCACTAGGGTGGTAGAAGGACCCGCCATCATTGCAGGGGGAACCATATAGGCTGTGAAGGATCTAGAACCCAACAAAGATAAAACTGTGGATATCCTATCAAGAAAGATAGATTCCATGACTCCAGATGCACTATCCCAAATGACTAAGATTGTAACTATAGAGTGATAATCTCCGCATGTGGAACGGGTGAGGCCTCACGTGCAGCACGACACACTCAACATCATCATTTTCATGGATCCTCAGAATCATCATTTTTTGGAGTAAGTTCTTCAGTTTGAACCACCACTCTCTGGGTAGGAAAGTCATCTCCATGGGGTGTAAGAACAAATATACTATCGCAAACCTCCTGATAATTTGGCATCATGTAATGGCTTATACCACTCTAGTCCATTCCTTTGTAAAAATATGGTGTTTAAGGTGTTCTAGGAGGTCAAGGTGACTTATTCCCAACACTTTTCCTTTATTCCAGTTCTGTGAACACTACGTCGGTAGACATAAGAGAATAGTGTCATCAGTAACCATCTGTGAATAGTTAAATGAAAACCTTAGGTGAATAGTGCAATGGTAACCTTAGGTGAACAGGGTCATCAGAAACCTTCTGTGAACAGTGTCATCGGAGACCTTATGTGAATTGTGTCATCGGTAACCTTATGTGAACAGTGTCATCAGTAACCTTATTGGAATACTGCAATGGTGAACTTATGTGAACAGTGACATCGATGACCTTATGTGAATAGTTTCATCGATAACCTTATTTGAACAGTGTCATCGGTAGGCTTATGTGAATAGTGAAATAGTGAGGTCTAACGGTGACCTCATTCCTTTGACAAATTTTGAGTTCATGAATAGTGTTTCTAGAATGGAGTGGTTCTAATGGTGACCTCTTTCCTTTGAAAAATTTTGAGTTCATGAACAGTGGTTCCAGAATTGTGAGGTTCCAAGGGTGTCCTCTTTCCTTTGCCAAATTTTGAGTTCATGAACAGTGTTCCCAGAATAGTGAGGTTCCAACAATGACCTCTTTCCTTTTCTAAATTTTGAGTTCATGAACAGTGATTCAAGAATGGTAAGGTTCCAACACTGACCTCTTTCCTTTGCCAAATTTTGATTTCATGAACCGTGTTTCCAGAACGGCGACATTTCAATGGTGACCTCTTTCCTTTGCCAAATTTTGAATTCATAAACAATGTTTCCAGAACAGTGAGGTTCCAACAGTGAGGTTTCAATTGAGAGGTTCATAAACAGTGTTTTTAGAACTGTGAGGTTGCAATGGTGAGGTTCATGAACAGTGTTTCCAGAACTGTGAGGTTTAAATGGTGAGGTTCATGAACAGTGTTTTTCCTTTTCCAAATTTTGAGTGTGAATAGTGGTCCCAACTTCATACAGTTTCACCCCTTTGACATTTCCTTTAACATAACATGCATTTAAAGCCTTTTTTAAGGACTCTAGGGCCGATTCAATGTCCAAAACTCTTATATTAATTTCTCCTATGGCTCGGGATGTTTTTTCTTGGTGAAACTATGTGGTTTAATGGAAACATCTTATAATAGAAAATCCTGCACATATTAAACCGATGCTCCATTAAATCTTTTAAATGGACGTGATATCTTCCTCCCTAATTCTTCCTAGTTCTCATCTATGAGACTCTCAAACCTTTCATTTTATCCTATATGAGTTTAACAATAAAACTTTCCTACTAGGATTGGTTCTGATCTTTTTTTATGCTAACAAGCAGTATCGATCAATATTTGATATATGGTGTGTTTTATCGTCATTATTTTGGGATCATCTCCATCTATTTACCCTCACCCTTTTATAGAATGTTATCTCTGTGTTCTTAATTAGATTTTATTGGGTGTTTGGTGATGTGGTGGTGTCTCTGCATCCTCGGGTGGATACAGTTGTCATGGAGGAGGAGATCATAACCTGTTGTGTGGCTCGTTCTCATATAAAGAATGTAAAGAACTGTTTGAGGTAGGGGATTTTTTTCTTCTCTTTTATTTTACATGCAACTATATATCTAGAAGGTTTTATCCCATAGGATCAGAATGGAATTGAAATAATCAATATTTGAACCAGATAAATAAATTGATATCAATCGTATGTTAGTGACTCTAGTTTTGCTAGATAGTGTGATATCTATGCTTTCTTTGTTTAGATTTTCATTCTTGATGGAAATTGTTAAAGAACGTAAAGCCAGAATTAATTGATAATTGTGTGGATAAAGATAAAGAGGCATGTAAATAAATCGGGTTCCTCTTGTTGAAATTTATGTTAATCAAATTGGTGTTGTAATCATGTTTAATCATTTGTGATACCTTACCGGTTAGGGTTCCTGAATTTGGATCCTATGAATAATAAATCTTTTAATCCAAGTTGGATTAAAGAACTCGATGTTTGATAAAAGATAATTCCGTTTAGGGTTCTGAGTTACCTTCTTTCTTGTTTAAGGGCCAAGAGCCCAATTGATATGATGTTTGTTTTCCTACTACTTGTGTTGTGATGTGAGCCTGGATGGTGGTTGTGATATGTAGGGGCATGGAGGCTGACTAATTGTGGCAGCTTTTGATGCATAGAGTGGTGAGATACATCGGTTTATGAATTTGGGTGTCAGGGAGGGAACCAGGGATGATGAAATGTGTTGGATGTGAATGTTTGGATTCTTGATTATTCTTATTGAATGTTTATCTGCTTTACATTCCCTACATCTCAAGCCATCTGGTCTTTCATACCCTTCTTCTGAAAGGGGTTAATACTCTTGGGGTAATCCATGTGCTTTTTATTTTTATCTTCTTAAGGGAGGATGGGTCTATGCACTTTCTATAGGCGGAAAAGACTTGACAGTCAGTTCATCTACTCACCGTGTTGATCCCCCTTGTGGTTAGTAGCATAGAATGTTTTTCTAAAATGACTGGGAATATTGGAAGCTAATTTTTTAAATAAATAATTAATTAAATTATGTTAACCCATGGTGTTGTATCTTGTTGGGGAACAATTCTAAGGTTGTAATTTTAAGGAACAGTGTAATTTCAGTGTGATGCTAATGAAATATAATGTGGAATTGTAAATGGTTAATTAATGTTTACAGAATTAACTAACATAATGTGAAACATATTAAATGGGAATGAAGTAATGTATTAAATCTCTATAAATGGTTGTGTACTTATTGGATACCATGTCTAAGAAGTGGAAGTTGGGAGTTTGAGTGGCCTTAGCTGCAGTAGAGTCTAATACTAGGTTACACCTATAGTGTGGTTGTGAGTTATAATATATTTTGTACTTTTTGTGTTTCTATATGCTACTCCACCCCATCAGTTAGAGAAACTGACACCCCAGGGATTCTAATCCCTAGTGGGGTGTCCTCCCCAACATTCTGGTGGGAGGATGGATGGTTGACTACCCCCTTTGGTCCCCCTCTCATCTCTTTGTAGTTACTTGTGCTGGTAGGCACAACAGTTAGTTTTCCTCATATATGTGTGTAAAGGGTTGTAATGGATTGTGGTTATTCACACACATATATATTCTGGATATAGTATTCTATGGACTACAATAGGCTTAACATGTATAGGATGTGATGACTTGAGGATTCTTACTCGGTGTGTGGGTTGTAATGGCTTGAGGTATAATTCCCAACATATGATACACGTTATGTGAGTAGTAGTGGCTCTTGTAATCTACCTGGTTACTTTATTATGTGGAATTGGTGGTTTTGTTACACAAGGTTCATATTGTGGTGCTTCGCCCAGGTGTCTGTTGGCAAGCCTTTTTGGAGAGAGAAACATAAGATGTGTGATGTTGGGGAAAAGCGGAAAACCAGTGGGGAAGTAGTAGCAAGGTACCCATGATATTATTTATTTTATTATATACTCTTGTATACTTTACTTGGTGAGAGTAGCCATGGTAAGGCTAGGAACTTAGTATACCTATTTATGTGATGAGTTAGTTTCACTTGTTGTTCACTATGCTTTAGCATGCTTTCTTTACTTCTGCATGAGAAGCTTTTGGTGGATCCTGTTGAGTATACTATTATACTCACCCTATGTATATATAAAGTGTTTTTCAGGTCACATGGAGAAGGTTGGAGATCATGGAGGTTTCTACTAGCTTGGGGTTGTAGGGGCTATTCGGGCTTGTGGTTCTACTATTTTTAAATTCTATTGAGTATTGGTAGTTTTTTTCCTTTCATTTGTAATAGTTTTTCCTGACATTACATATGTGTACTTGGGTTTTCGTTTATATTGTTGTCTAAGTTGGAGTTGGTTGGTGTCTATCTTATCACACTCTTTTGAATGTGTTCTCTTAGGAGGTAATACCTCCTATTGGTGTGTTACAATACCCTCGGAGCTAGTCTCCAACCCAGGGCCTACTAGAGGCAGGACTTGGGGGGGCATTATCTCCCTTATCACATTGCTAGCCCAAGAGGGTTACACTTTGTGGGGAGGGGGTCATGACATATTGGTATCAGAGGCTCTAGTTGAGAGATAGGATGGATTTTGGTGTTAGACATAGATGAGGTTGCATGGGTTGGTAGGGAAACAATTTAAGTCATGTTTAGCATGTGATGTAATCACTATAGACCGGCAGAGACATAGGCATTTAGTTCCCCCTATGATCTTATGTACAAACCTTTAAGTTTACAATGGCTACTAAATGAGGTGATACTAGTAACATGGTAGAGACCTAGGAAATGATCATGCATCATTCTTCTTTGTGTTTATTTTTTAATGGGTAGACCTAGGGATAGGTTAACAAAAAATGAATAAAATAAAACAATTAATAAATTATGATGAGTCTTCCATATTCCTGATCTTGGATCTTTAACTATTTGTTATTTTACAAGTGTAACTCTAGGTCGACATCCTCATCTAGATCACATAGAAGTTATCCTGAAGGCTATGCTAGCATATCACCGTAGGGTAGAGGTTGATGACGATGACACTTGGAGAAGGTCACTATAAGAGTTTCAGTGCCAGAGACTGTAGAAGTACAAGGGCTCTGTTTCAGATGCAGTCATGGAAGACTGGTTGGAGGTGTTCGATATAGGCTTTAGATTGATCTGTGCTCAGAAGGAGCACTGAGTGTCCTTGGATGCGAAGATGCTACGTGGAGCATCAAGGTAGTGGTGTTTCTTGTTCCTTAGGGATAACTAAGAATCAATGATCTCATGGGAGGAGTTCCAAGACAAGTTTAAAGTTGAGTTTCTTTCTTCGACCGTGAAGGAGTCCGGTCTCCAGGAGCTTCATACCCTTCGATAGGGGATCTCAAATGTGATAGAGTTTGGAATCTATTTCAGGAACCTTTGACTATATGATTCGAACCTATTTACAGATGAGGAGGCTTGGGCGAGGCATTTTGAGGAGGCTTTGCATCCAGAGATCCAGTGCCAAGTCACCCCATTTATGAAAAAGATATATATTGAGGTGCTAGAAGGGGTAGAGGTCGTTGAGAGGACATTGGACAGAACCAGATCATCACGGGAGGGGAGTCGTCACGATACCTCACAAAGTTGAGCTGTGGTCTGGGGTTCCCAGTTTTCAGGGCCGAAGAGTTTTTGTTCGGTCAGGGATAGGTCCTATCCCTCAACATATCATTTCTCTTGGGGAAGAAACATTTAGGCCTATGCCCAGGGATCATGAACTTGTTTTTCTTGTGGTGGTCAAGGTCATCAGCAGCGAGAGTGCCCGACATTTCAAAGCTGTCATCATGCACCAGGTGCTCCGCTCCAGGTTCATCCATTGAGGTAGTTCCTGCCAATGCAGCAGTAACAGGTTGCACCATCTTTGGATCAGTAGAGGGTAGATAGGGCGGGCAGAGGACAACCCTGTGATTCTCCCCATCCTCAAAGAGTAGAGTGTGGCTGTGGTGGTGGTCATCATCAGTGTCTATACTTTAGTGATGCCAGCTCTAGGCGAGTCAGACATCATTCGAGGTACCCTTTACATTTTTTCTACCTTGGTGTATACCTTGTTTGATTTAGAAGTGACACACTCCTTCATATCACATACCCGTGTCCATTCTTTGGGACTTGAGGTAGAGAGGCTTACAGTTCCCTTAGCATTGACTACGCTAGTTAGAGGTCACGCTGACTTGTATAAAGTATGTAGAGACTGTGAGCTAGTGTTGGGGTAGCACCGCTCTTGGGGAGATTTCCAATGTTTACAAATAAAACCATATCATGTCATCCTTGTCATGGATTGGTTGTATTCATTACAAGATTTCGTGGATTGCATTAGGAGGTAGGTTGTGTTCTTCGATACGGATGGATAGCTAGTGGTGTTTGTTGGCGAGTGAGACCCTCAGATGGGTGAGAGGCGTGTTTCGTCCTTATCATCCATGATGTCTGAACTAATGTTGGGTTCTTTTGAGGTTCAAAAGTTGGTGTTTCCTAGGGTCATAGAAGAGTACCCGAATTTATTTCTAGAAGAGGTTGGAACATTACCCCCTCGATGAGAGATTGATTTTGGGATTGAGCAACAACTAGGAGCATCTCCTATCTCTATGTCTCCATATAGGATGGCCCCTAATGAGTTACGAAAGATACATATACAGCTTGATGGTCTGTTATAGTGTGGTTTTTTTCAGCCCAATGTGTCACCTTGGGGTGCACCAGTTTTGTTCGTGAAGAAGGTTAATGATAGATTGTGGTTGTGTGTCGATTATTGTTGCTTAAACCAAGTAATAGTAAATAATCACTATCCTATTCCACGGATTTATGATTTATTCAATCAACTAAGGGGTGTATTTTTGTTCTTAAAGAAAGACTTGTGGTCAGGATATCATAAGATGTGTGTGAAGGATGAGGATATCTTGAATAATGCTTTCTGTTCTCCTCATGGGCATTATGAGTTCATTGTCAAGCCATTCGGTGTGACAAATTCTCCAATTGTGTTCATGGGGATGATGAACTCTATATTATGTGAGTTCCTAGATATGTTCGTGGTAGTTTTCATCGATGATATCCTTGTGTACTCCACGTCTAAGGAGGAGCATGTAGAGCATCAAAATGCCATTTTGGGAGTTCTTCGTCAACATCAGCTATTTTGGGATGTTCTAGAAGTGTGAGTTTTTGGCTCAAGAATTCTATTTCTTGGGGCATGTTGTGTCCCAATAGGGAGTTGTTGTGGATCCATTGAATATCGAAGCAGTTGTTTCATGGGAATCCCCCAAGATGGTGTAAGAGGTTCGAAGTTTCCTTGGTCTCATAGGATATTACAAGAGGTTCGTAGCTGATTTCTCTCAAGTTGTGACTTCTCCAACAGCACTAACATAGAAGGATCAGGCATTCCTATAGAATGATTAGTGTCAATAAGCATATGATTATCTAAAGGAGAAGTTATTAAGTGCTCCAGTTCTTTGTCTTCCAATAGAGGGAGTTCAGGTTGATGTTTTCTACGATGATTCGCATCTGGTGTTAGGCTATGTTTTGATGTAGCAATGATCAATTGTTTCTTATGGGTCTTGGTAGTTATGTTCCCATGAACATAACTATGCCACCCACGACCTTGAGTTAGAATCTGTGGTGTTTTCCCTATTGTAGTGGAGACCTTACTTCATTGGTGATCACTTTGTTGTTTCCACTGATCATAAGAGCATGAGGTATGTTTTCTCCCAGCGTGATATAAACTTAAGAAAGTGTTAGTCGATAGAGTTCTTATAGGAATACGACTTTGAAATATCATATTAACTTGGAAAGGAGAATGTTGTAACTGATGCACTATGTTGGATGTCACGTAGTGATGTAGTGAAATAATCTAGTGACTCCTAGAGAGTAATGGAAGAACTGTCAGCAATACATCTCAACAAGGGAGAATTTGGGGGCATAGGTTGTATTTTTCAGATAATTCTGCAGTCATATCTGTTATAGTAGGTGGAAGAGTCCTTGTTAGGGGATCATGAGTTGGAGGTCCGGAGAGACCAGGTTGTTTATGGTGAGGCCCCTGATGGTTGGTCTGAGGATGAATAAAACAGAGTGTTGTATCACGGAAGGAGTTTTATTCCTTTGGCGATGCACGAGACGGTTCTCCGAGAGTTTCATAGTTCTCTTTTAGTGGTACATCCTAGAAGGACAAAGATGTACCAATCCTTGAGGATCCATTTTGTTGGGCTTGGTTGAAGCATGTGGTTGTGGATTTTGTGTCTCAATGTTTAGTCGGTGGTCTGCTCTAGCCGTTAGATATTCCTCAGTGGAAGTGGGAGGAAATCTCAATGGAATTTTTTACTAGTTTACCTCAACCTCCGGGAGGACATGATGCTATTTTGGTGGTAGTGGATCATCTAAAAAATCATCCCACATCATAGCGATCAAGGATTCAAGCTCAGTGGAACTTTTGTCATGGAAATATTTGGAGGAGGTGGTGAGACTTCATGGAGTCCCAAGGATGATAATTTCTGATCGATATCCTCATTTTACCTCTTGGGTGTGGAGAGGTCTTCAGTATGATTTTGGTTATCAAATATGCCATAGAAATACTTTTCATACTCAAATAGATGGTCAGATAGAGCGAACCATCCAGACTCTTTAAGATATGTTACGCTCTTATGTCTTGGATTATAGAGGTTTGTGGATGCGAAACTTACCCTTGTTGGAGTTCACTTACAACAATAGTTTTCACTCCACCATTGGTATGACACCATTTGAAGCCTTGTATTCATAGCCTTTCCATTCCTCGTTTTGCTAGACTGGGGTCAAAGATTTAGCAATTCTTGGACTGGAACTAGTGTAAAATACAACAGAGATGGTTCAGGTGATTCATGAGAGGATGAAAATAGTAGAATATCATCATAAATAATATTCTGATCAAAGGAGGAGACACTTAGAGTTTGATGTTGGGGATCACATGTTTTTGAAGGTGAATACCTGTCATGGGAAGCGAAGGTTTGGTCATGGGAGTATGCTTTATCCCTAGTTTGTTTGGCCTTTCGAGGTGATAGATCGTGTTGGAGTGGGGGTGTATTAAGTAGCGCTTCCACCACAGATGAGCCAGATACACAATGGTTTTCATGTATCATAGCTCTATTATTATCTTAATTAGGACTCTCACATCATCTATTGGGGAATGATCTATGTAGATGATAATGAAACCTTTGAAGATCAACCTATGGAGATCCATGTCCACAAAGAGATGGTGTGGTGCGGGGATTCTATCCCCTTGGTTCATGACATATTGTGACACGGTGGCATGGAGGAGAGTACCTGGGAATATGATTTAGAGATACGTTCCAAGTACCCATAGTTGATTCATGTTTAACTCTTCTCCTGTAATGACTTTCACATTTTGGTTATAGACCATTTGTGTCTATAATATGTCTTTATTTTGGTTACTTATTGTGGCTTGCTCTATTTTGAGAGGTATCTCGATGGGTAGTTGTTCAGGCTTCTTTTATATTTCCTTTTAGGTTTGTTTTGAATTCTCGAGGATGAGAATGTTTTGAGAGGTATCTGATGTAATTTCTTGGACCTCTCTAGTCCATTCCATTGGGAAAATCTAGTGTTTTAGGTGTTCTGGGAGGTCAAGGTGACTTATACCAAACACTTTTCCAATTTTTCAGTTTTGTTAATAGTGAATCGGTAGCCTTAGGTGGATAGTGTCATTGGTAACCTTTTGTGAATTGTGTAATGGTACCCTTAGGTGAACATTTCAATGGTAACCTTAGGTGAGCAGTGTCATTGGTAACCTTTTCTGAATAGTTTCGTCAGTGACCTTCTGTGAACAGTGTTATTGGTAACGTTATGTGAACAATGTCATCAGTAACCTTATGAAATAGTTTCATCAGTAGGCTTATGTGAATAGTGCTATGGTGAGGTCCTACAATGACCTCTTTCCTTTGAAAAAGTTTGAGTTCATGAACAGTGTTTCCATAATGGTGAGGTTCCAATGGTGACCTCATTCCATTGCCAAATTTTGAGATCATGAACAGTGTTTCTAGAATGGTGAGGTTCTAACTATGACCTCATTCCTTTTCCAAATTTTGAGTTCATGAACAATGTTTTTAGAATGGTGAGGTTCCAATGGTGACCTCTTTCTTTGGCCAAATTTTGAGTTAATGAACAGAGTTTCCAGAACGGTAAAGTTCCAACAGTAACGTCTTTCCTTTGCCAAATTTTGAGTTTATGAATAGTGTTTCTAGAACAGTGAGGTTCCAACGTTGAAGTTTCAACGGAGAGGTTCATAAACTGTGTTTCCAAAATGGTGTGGTTCCAATGGTGAGATTAATGCGCAGTGTTTATAGAATGGTGAGGTTCCAACGGTGATATTTCAATGGTGAGGTTCAAGAATATAGTTTTTCCTTTTCCAAATTTCGAGTACATAAAAATTGGTTCTAGACTTCTACAATTTCTCCCCTTTTACGTTTCCTTTGACGTAAAATGAATTTAAAGAATTATTTAAAGGACTATAAGGCCTATTCAAAGGACATAACACCTATATTAATTTCTCCTAAGGCTCGGGATGTTTTTACTTAGTCATACTGCATAGTTTAATGTAATCTGCTTTTAATGGAAAATCCAGTGTATCTTAAACCACTACTTCATTAAATCTTCTAAAGGGATGAGATATCATCCTCCCTAATTATTCCTCTTAGTTCTCAGTTGTGAGATGCTCAAAACTTTCATTCCTTCCCGTAGGAGTGTCATAATCAAACTTTCTAACTAGAATTTGGTTCCACTCTGTTTTGATGAAAACTAGCAGTATCTATCAGTCTTCAATATGTGGTATGTTCTGTCATCATTCTTTTGGGTTCATATCCTTCTGTTTCCCCATACTATTTTACTAAATGCTATCTCCATGTTCTTAATGGGATTTTCTTGGGTGTTGGGTCGTGTGGTGGTGTCCCTACATCCTCAGGTGGATACAGTTGTCACAAGGGAAGGAGATCATAACATGTTGTGTGGATCATTCTCATATAATGAAAGCCAATAACTATTTTAGGTAGGGGATTCATTGATTTTCTTTTATTTTACATTCAACTATATAGTTAGAATGTTTTATCCCACTGGATCACAATGGAATTGACGTAATAAATATTTGAACTGAATAAATAAATTGTTATCGATCGTATGTTACTTCCTCTTATTTTGCTAGATAGTATGATATCTATACTTTCTTATTTTAGATTTTCATTCTTGATGGAAATTGGTAAAGAACGTAAAGCCTGAATTAATCAATAATTGTTTTTCTTGAGATAAAGAGTCATTTAAATGAATCTGGTCCTTGTTTCAATTTAATGTTAATCAAATTAGTCCAATAAGCATGTTTAATCATTTGTGATAGCTTACTAGTTAGGGTTCAAAAATTTGGAACCTATGAATAATAAATCATTTAATCCTTGGTGGATTAAATTACTAGATGTTTGAAAAAAGATAAATCCTTGTAGGGTTCTCAGTTACCCTCTTGCTTGTTTAAGGGCCCAGAGCCCAGTGGATATGATGTTTGTTTTCCTACTGCTTATGTTGTTATGTGAGCCTAGATGGCTATTATGATACGTGGGCGCCTGGTGGCCAACTGGTTGTGGCATCCGTTGACACCAAGAGTGGTGAGATGCATCAGTTTATGCATGTGGGTGTCGGGGAGGACACTAGGGATGATGAAAAGGGTTGGATATGAATGGTTGGATTCTTGCTTATTCTTATTGGTTGTTTATTTGCTTTACATTCCCCACTACTCAAGGAAGCTGGTCTTTTTTACCCTTCTTCTAAAAGGGTTGAGAAGGTGCGGGGTATGCCAAATTCATCCCATGTTTATCTTCTCAAGAGAGGATGGGTCTACACTCTTGTTATAGGTGGCAAAGACTCAACAGGTAGTTCATCTACTCTCCATGTTGATCCCCCTTGTGGTTCGTAGCATCGAATGTGTTTCTAGAATGCCTGGGAATATGGGTAGGTAATGATGTATATAAATAATTGAATAAATGATGTTAACCCATGGATTTGGAGCTTGTTGGGGAAAAATACAGAGCTTGTAATTTGAAGGAACAGTAGACATTGGGTATGATGCTAATGAAATATAATGTGGAGTTATTAATGGTTAATTAATGTTTAAATAATTAATTATCATCAAGTAAAAAATGATAAAAAGGGAATGATGTAATGTATTAAATCTCTTTAAATGGCCATGTGTTTACAGGATACCTAGTCTTAGATGTGGTAGCTAGGAGTCTGAGAGGCATTAGCTGCAGTTGAGTCTAAAAATAGGATTTTCCCATAGTGTGGTTGTGAGATATAAAATATTATGTACTAAATGTGTTTATATGTGCTACTCCACCATATCATTTAGGGAAACTGACACCTAGGGGGTTCCCTCCACATTCTGTTGGGAGGTTGGATGGATGAATACCCCTTTGGCCCCACTCTCTTCTCTTGGTAGTTACTTGTGTTGGTAGGCATAGCGGTTAGTGTTCCCCATATATGTGTGTAGAGGGATGTGATGGATTGTGGTTATTCTCACACATATATATTCTAGATATAATATTATATGGACTACTATATGCGTAACATGTATAGGCTGTGATGGCTTGAGGATTCTTACTCGGTGTGTGGGTTGTAATGGATTGAGGTTTAATGCACGACGTATGATACATGTTATGTGAGATGTATTGGCTACCAGAAACTACCTGATTACTTTCTTGTGTGGACATGGAGGTTTTCTTACACGAGGTGCATGTTGTGGTGCTTCGCCCAGGTGTCTGTGAGAAATCTGTTTTGGAGAGAGATTCTTAGGGTATGCGATGTTGTGTAAAAGTCGTAAATAGTGGGGAAGTAGTAGTGGGGCACCCTGATATTCTTTATTATATTATATACTCTTGTATGCGTTACTTGGTGAGAGTATCCATGGTGAGGCTGGTAACTTAGTATACCTGTTTAGGTGACGAGTTAGTTTCACTTGTTGTTCATTTTGCTTTAGTGGGCTTTCATTACTTTTGCATGAGAGGATTTGTGGAGGATCCTTCTAAGTATACTGTTATAATCACCCTATGTATATATAAATTGTTTTTCAGGTCACTTGGAGAAAGTTGGAGATCAAGATGGTTTTTATTGGCTTGAGGTTTCTGGAGCCGTTCGGGCTTGTGGTTACTACTGTTTTTACTTTCTTTGGGGTATTTTCATTTTTCCCATTTCAGTTTTAGTAGTTTTTCATAAAATTACATATGTGTACTTGTTTTTTCATTTATATTGTTGTTTGAGTTGGAGATGGTTGGTTTATGTCGTATCTCTCACTTTTTCATGTGTTCTCTTAGTGGGTATTGCCTCTCATTTGTGTGTTACAATACCATCGGTGCAAGTTGGAAACCTTGGGCCTTCTAGAGGTAGGACTCGGGGGGTCATTATCTCTCTTCTCACATTGCTGGACTAGGAGGGGTACACTTTGTGGGGAGGGGGTCATGAGACATCTTCCCTTACATTATGGCATGGATTGCTACCAGGATATCAACCTACTCTTCCACTGGATCAAAAATGAGAATAATATGATGTGCTCGAGTACACTATAATGTGATTCAAAATGATTTAGAAAATAGTGCAACAAAAAAACTAATGGTAATATATTGATTTACCATATCTTGAAGTTGCTTTCAATGTCAAGTAAGATACAATATTGACTTTAGTATATACTATAGTTCATACTAGAACTACTCTAAATGATGGAATCATAATGTAGACACACCCTGGATATGAACTGGTGATTGTCTACCCTAGATTTCATGATACTGGGCATGTTTTCAACACCATTTTACATCCTTCCTCCCCATCAGCTTTATGTCATGAATCTCATTTAACAATCTTGGTGGTAATGGAATGAATTAAACCCATCCAAATTGGTGCATTAATCTATCAAGTTGGTGCCACTCAATTACATGATTGTGAATGAGTGGAACTATAGGCATAACATCATGGGGTCCAATAGTATAGTATGCAGGAAACTAGTCCAATAAATTTTTAACGACTTGGACCCAATCAACCACCCGAACAGTGCAAAACAGGTCAATTGTTACTACCTTAGCCACACCTCCCTAAATGCCAAAGGCTATCAACTAGCAGTGAGGATCTTTTTAGGTATAGTGGGGAGAAAATACCCTCTCAGAGTATAATAATGGTACTGGTCCAAGTATAATGACAAAGAAGAAATGGAATAAATGACTCAGAAGACACTAACTAGACCCGTAGAGCAGAAACACATTCAATATAAATAAACATAGGAAGAAATAAATATAAACAACAACAGCATAAAGTAAACACAACAGCATGATGATCACTTGTAACTACCACTGAACAACAAACATGCATCCAAAGTAGGTCATACATATCCAAAGGTAAAAGCACCATTGGATAACCAACTGTAGCTACAAAACAACTAAGCATGATGATACAGGAAAGTTAGCAAAACAAAGTAACTCCAGCTAGGAAAGACCTCATGGTCCATACCATCTCCAAGAATCATCTAATGCAGCTCAGATCCTAAATATGGCCTCTTTCCAACACCTAAATCCATAAAGTATGCATGCATCCTGAAGGGCCCATGCGGGGTATGATATGAATCTCAGTAGGATACCACCCAATGGTGTGCAACTAATATAAGTTTCTAAGAAGACATGCATTTATAAAGAAAATAGAAAACATCACATTGCACAAATAAATACAAACTCTATTGGTGCTTAGCATCCACCATGGAGTGTAACCTACATTAGCCAACACTGGAATCTCTATCATATAACCCAGAACCATGTTCTCCCTGACACCGCACCTCTCAAGTACTGACATCCCGAAGGAACGCCAAATAGTAGTAAATTAGAGGAATAATGATGTCTATCCTCAAACAAGTAACTGGAGGGATAGCAATGCATGCCCTCAAATAACATAACTGGAAGGACATCGATGTCTACCTTCAAATAAAGTACCCAGAGGGTTAGAGATGTCTGCCCTTAAATAAAGGTGAGCCTCGGCCCCCAACCCAATAGCCTAAATGCTATCCCTTGAAGGCTCCTACCCTTCCACGCGGCTTCCTATGACAAGCACCCCCAAACCAAAAGTACCTAAACCACAACTAATTGTGGCCTCTAAAAAATGAGTGGTTAAAACCACCTCATCACGGAGTCTCTTGGTGTGCACACTACTCATAGTTCCGGGTGAGTGGTAATCACCAATATAGTACCCAAGCCACAACACCTCTGACACCTCATGTCCCTACGACCATGCTGCTCAATTCTGATGGCCTTGACATTCTAGGAACCTAGGTCATGCCCAACCTGAATGTTATCATGCCTCAAACCGATGCCCCTAATGCCCAATCCCATTGTCCGAACCACCCAACATAACCCAAGACAAGGCCAACCTGTGATTAGCATCACTCAAGAATATCTGGGCCATGACCAACAAAACCAAAAGGGTTATAGCATATGCAATTCTGTAATTACATATATAACCATTTAAATAAAACACAATAACAGGCAAAATAATCCAAACAGTTGAATTGCACTATCCCATAAGTTATCTAACAACAAAACTGAGGTCTTTAAAGCCTCTAACAAGTCATATCATGGTTCAATAAACTAAACTAAACTGTTTAGAACAATACAATTCAATTAATACCATTTTGGCACCACCATCCAAAATTCCCCGATGAGCAACAACCACTCAACTGGGCCCGCTCAAGCAGCACGAGTAACAGGGCATACACAATGGTATCCTATAGATCAATGAACAACTAACCAAGAAATAACATGTAAATTAGGATCTTTATCAAAATATCCAAATAAGCATATTATGTCATGCCACCCAAAGGTCTGAGAAAACACAAAAAGTGGTATGCACCACCTACCTGAGACTCATACGATTCTACTCTTCCGATAATAGCCTCCAATTACGTCTAAAATGCGGTAGATCTACAAAAGAATCAAAACCGATCAAACCACTATAACTCGTTCTAGAAAATAAATCAAGAATAAAAGATAAAGAGGAATCAATTCCTTACCGAGGGGGTTCAAACAGATAAAACAGTGTTTGAATCGGGGTTCGGATGAAGAAATGGGATTAATTTGAAGTCTCGGCTGCCAGTTTCTCAAGGCTTCTATCCAGAGCCTGAAAACTGAGGCTACTGCCCATTTTAAGAAAAAAAAATAAAATACACAGCATGTATTTATGACTACACACCATGTAGGTTTATTTACTATTCATATGGTGGCCACTTTTCCACTGACTTACATTCCAGAACCTGCAGACCTAAGTTCATGGTGTTTACTAGGTAGCACACAGTGTGTACTTCGTTTTTCTTTTCTTCCTCGCTGACTTACCCATAGGCCATGTATATCCCTAATATACAGCTCGACTACATAGAGTCTCCAAGGAGGACACAACGTGTACTTGGTTAAATGATTCTACCCAGCCAACACGCCCACACGCCATGTATGGCCTCCACATGGTCAAGGGTACACGACGTGTTGAGTAACACTACATGCCGTGTAGTAGGAAATTCCTACATGGTCATCACATAGCATGTACTTAGTGGAACACATTCGGTGCTTGCCCAACACATACATGGTGTGTACTCTAGAGTACACAGCGTTTAGTCTTGAAAATTCTGGAATATCCCAGATTTTCCCAATTTTCTCAGGAACAAGTCAAAAAATCAAACATCATCTGGATTTTGACCCATTATTAATACCCGAGTTCTTAAAATTTCCCCACCTTAAAATAACTCATCCCCAAGCTATCAAACAAAATCTAGATATGGAACCAAACATACCACCCCAATCAATGTAACCTAGAATTCCCCAGTCTTAATGGTTCTAGCTAAAATTCTTCAAGGGCTCCCCACCTTAGGAATTGCCATGCTTGGTCTCATATCGAAAAAACTCAAAACCAAAAAAGGTTCAATAACCTGTTTCCTAGATGCATGGTCCCCTTGTGATGAATCGTTAACCTTGCACCTCATTGGTTCTCCCGTGTCATTCCCGACAGCCAACGTATCCCGCACCGCATCGGTGTCCGCCTCCAGGAGGTCATGCATCCCATAGATGCTCAAAATAAAACCCGATGCCATGCACCTCAAGTAACTGAAATCCTCAAGGCCTAGATACCCAAGGCACCTCAGGTAACCTGCATCCTCAATGCCCTGATGCCCACAACACATCAAGTAACCTGCATCCTCGATGCCCCGATACCCAAAACACTTCAAGTAACCCACATCCTCGATGCCTTGATGCCCAAAACACCTCATGTAACCTACATCCTCGATGCACCCTGATGTTATGCATCTCATACATATATAAATTTTTCACGCACCCAATATGGAGCCAATCCCACTGACCATCATCTAGTTAGTCTACATAGATCATGTTCATCACGTTCAATCAATATGGACATTCCCCTACAGTTCATGCCAAAAATAAAACATGGAAATCACGGCCACACCCATGGTGTACCACTAACCGTTGTCTACTCACCAGCCTGCTTGGCCTCTAGAAACTCTAGGACATGCACCCAGCTTGATGTACGGCTGCCTGATGCCTAACATCCCTAAGGTGTTGCTCGAGCCACCGGCCACTGACCCCTCAGCTGGATCCTATTGTCCCTGTCACATCCTCCGTGTGTAGCTAAACCTTAGCTACCCAATCTTGGTACCGAACCTGAAAAACCCAAGATGCCACAGTCTTCCCTGGTCCCAGCCAGCCGACTGTCTGAGAAGGCTGCCTGAAGAATGTCTCCAAATTCCCGACCTACCCACATGACCAACACTCCTTTGAAGGCCTATCACACTAAGTCTAAACTGGTCTTGTTAGTCCACACTGAAAGAAAATCACTGAAGAACTTCTACAAGGTGGTCAAGATGATTCATTGGCCTAAATACCCTGTTATAACTCATCCCATCCTCACTTCCTGCTATCTGAACCGTCACCTGAAACTGTTCCTTGGCCAACATGGGGTCTATCCCTCTAGTTGCCGTCTGCTCTGAGAACCTGATTGATCGCCTCTGAGAAGTAACCAAGCCTGAATATATTCACTTGGATCCTAATGGCGTGTCGTAATCCATCCTCAAAGCACCTCACCCTTGCTGCTTCATCACATACCATACCAGGTGCAAAGTGAGATAGCTTAGTGAAAGTAGTTGCATTGTCTCTGGTGAACATGTCTCCCTACTGAAGACTCGAGAACTATCAACATCTCTCGGCCCTCAGAGTCTCTAGTTAATAGTCCTCAGAAAATTGGTCCTCGAAGTCTTTAAATGCAAGTCCCTTGTGTCTACTGGCCAAAACATGTACATCCCACTAACGCTTTGCCGGTCCTCTCTGCATGTACATCGCCAGCATGACCCTCTACTCGGGAGGCGTCTTGAGTTGCAATAAGATCATCTTAGTACTCTCTATCCAGTTCTTAGCCACATGTGGACCTCCCTCACCCTGAAAAATTGGCAGGTGATGTGTCTGGAACTCCAGCGTCAGATATACCATAAATGGCTCTGTAGCATTTTCACCTTTGTCGATCTCCTAAAAGACATGTACCAGGCTAGCTCGGAGCTGCTATCGAGCCATGGTTAGAACACTACCGAACCCAGCTATTGTCCTGACAACACATGATCCTGAACCTGATCCAGTCCCTAAGCATGTACCTACATCTCCCGATCTCCCTGTACCCAACCCTGAACTTGATCTTGCACCTACGACAATGTATCATCACCCACCTGACACTCTATAGAGATGTATAAGAGGAACCTACTGAATACCATAAATGGTCAGACAACCCATGTATATATATATATATATATTCTACATAGATAAGGGAAGCAGTAAAAGGTAGCACATAACTACTACCCTTACTCTCCCCCACCGCAACCCATGCCCATGGCATCCCGGCCTTGTGGCCTCCTTACCAGCCCTTAACAGAGCCAAGTATCAAAAGTACCTTGGGCAATGCCTGTTCTAACAACTAATGTTTCCTCAAATAGACGATCAAGTCACCCAATCTTGATTATCAAAATCAACTCAACCATAGTACATGCATGATCTCATAAGAGCCAGACCCCAATACCCTACAATTATACAAATATACAAAGCAGGGAAATTGAAAAATTTCACATGGCATTATCACACCACATAGAATGCATGCAGTTATATAGTTGAAATACCCTAAAATGTGCCTATCAAAAACCAAGCAACCAAGCCTTGACGTACCAGTCCAAGGTCAAATTCTCCCTTACCATACCTGGTCAAGGGTTACACATCACAATCAATAAAATCACACACCATGTGAGACACCGAGGTGGAAATTATATAAATTGTAATATGAGAAAATACAAATAGCAATTACCACCCCTAGAAACTTGGTCCATCACTTGTACCTGGGGCTGCAGGCACTCATGCACAAGCTAGAAACCTCATTCCAGTAAGAACCTATCTGTGGTCTATAATAACCCAGATAGTAATCTAGCTGTAAATAAAAAGATAAGTCTCAATCTCATTAGTATCCAACCAGGCACTAAAATTAAATCCCTATCAAGAACTGCCTCTAATACCACTTTTTAATGACCCAGACCCAAACAACCACCCAAATATTGGTAAATGGGTCGGTTGTTACTACCTTAGGCGCACCTCCCCGAATGTCAAAGGCCACCGACTAGCAGTGAGTTTCTTTTTAGGTATAGTGGGGAAGAAATACCGTCTCAGAGGAATATAATGGTACTGGTATGAGTATAATAATAAAGAAGAAGTGGAATAAAGGACTCAGCTAACTCAAAACAGACCCACAGATCTGAAACACATTCAATATAGGAAAATAGCGGAAGAAATAAATATAAAAAACAGCAATAGAAAGTAACCACAACAGCATGATGATCACTTATAACTACCTCTGAACAACAAACATGCATGAAAAGAAAGTCATACATATCCATAGGTAAAGGCACCGATGGATAAGCAACCGTAGATATAAAACAAGTAAGCATGATGATACATGAATGTAAGAAAAACAAAGTAACTCCATCTAGTCCAGACCTCAAGGTCCATTTCATCTCCATGCAACAGCTAATGCCGCCCAGCTCCAGATGTTGGCCTCTTTCATGCACGTAAATCCTAAAATTCTGCAGGCATCCCGAAAGGCCCGTACAGGGTGTGAGATGAATCTTAGTAGGATACCACCCAATGGTGCATACCTAATATAAGTGATTAAGAATCCATGCATTTTAACAGATAAATACAAACTCCATTGGTGCTTAGTAGCCACCATGGAGTGTCAAATGCTTCATCCCATGCTGGAATCTCTGTCATGTAACCCGAAACCATGTGCCCCTAACACTGCTTTTCTCAAGTACTGATGTCCCGAAGGTACGCATAACAGTAGTAACCCAGATGAACAGTAGTGTCTATCCTCAAATAAGTAACCGGAGGGACAAGAATGTCTACCCTAAAATAACGTAACCAAAGGGACAACTATGTCAACCCTCAAATAATGTACCCGGAGAGACAATGATATCTGCCCTCAAATAATGGCGGGCCTCTACCCCCAAGCCGATAGCCTAAATTATATCCCTTGAAGTCTCCTCACCTTCCACATAGCTTCCTACGGAAAGCACCCCCAAACCAAAAGTACCTAAATCGCAACTAACGGGGGCCTCTACCCACACGAGTGGACAAATACACCTCATCACGGAGTCTCTCTATGTGCACATTACTCATAGTTCTGGGTGAGCGGTAATCACCAAAATAGTACCCAAGACACAACACCTCTGACACCTCGTCTCCCTGCAACCATGCCGCTCAAGTCTGATGGCCTTTCTATCCTAGTAACCCGTGCCATGACCAACCTGATAGTCCTCCTTCCTCAAACCGACTCCCATGATGCCAAATCCCATGGTCAGAACCACCCAACATAACTCGGGCCGAGACCAACCTATGATCAGCATCACTCAAGAATATCTTGTCCATGCCCAACACAACCAAAAGAGTTCCACCATATGAAATTCAGTTATTACATATATACACATTTAAAAAAACACAATAACAAGAAAAACAATCAAAACAGTTGAGTTTCACTAGCCCATCAGTTATCTAACAACATCATTGAGGTCTTTAAAGACTCTAACAAGTCATATCAAAGTTCAATAAACTAAAATCAATAGTTTAGAATAATATAATTCAATTAATACCATTTTGGCGCCCTGGACAAAATTCCCCGATGATCAATGACCACTCACCTTGACCAGCTCAAGCAACACAGGTAATAGGGCATACCCAAAGGAATACCATTGGTCAATGAACAATTAAATATGCAATAACATGAAAATTAGGATATCACTAAAAACACCCAAATAGGTGCATTTAGTCGCACCACAAAAAGGTCTGTGAAAACTCAATAGGTCAATTAAAAATCATAAAAAACATAAAAATGAGTAAGTCCCTTAAAATTTTCATATATTATGAGATGTTTCAAAAAATTCATGATTTAAGATTTTTTAAATAAATTAAATGGATAATGTATTTTCAAATAAATTCAAGGTATAATATATATTCTAATAAATTAAATATGTAAGATTCTTTTCAATAAATTCAATATTAAAAAAATTTTAAAAAATATGGGATAACAGATTATGAAATAAAGTAATGATTTTAGATATTTTGAAATAAATTTAACCATGGATCAAAAATGTTATATGAATTATCCAAATAAATTTCTATGATATTGTAAAACCTTGTTCATAGTAAAGACACCCTAATCATTCCCCAGTTAAAGATATGGTTAACACCCAACCATCTCTTTGCAGGGAAAATACCTCTATGATAGTCTTTGCCAAATCCACATCAACTTGACTATATCCTATTTGAGATGTCATCGTTAGACCGATCACACATACTATACATCACTATGATTGATGATTAAAAAAATAATAGTAATTAACACATTAAAATGGTATAAAAACTCATAACTAAAGTCATATAAAAATGAGAATATAAAAAACCAGTTATATCTAATTTTAATGTAAATATCACCCCTAAAAATATCATTGGATTAAAAATAAATTATTTAATAGAAGTTTATATAATCAAACAAAAATTTAATAGTTTATATAAAGTTAAAAAATTAAGTAGTTTATATAAGGATAAATAGAAATTATTTTCAACATTACAATTTAAAAAAAATACATAACATGACCTTCAACAATATGCTAAATATTTTATTTTTGATAAATCTATCTTCAAAATACCCCATTTGGTGAAATAATAATTCCACCCTTATCAAAATTAAACTCATAAAAAAGGGATATATGAGTAATGCATAATTTTGTAACCCATAGTTTATTAGATATATTTTTTCCTAAATAAAAGTTTGTTATATTATATCATATATAGTATAATACATATAAAACACATAGAGAACACAATAAATCTTTATTTTTGTAAATTAATATTGTTACTTTAGAAAGAAAATAATCATATTAAAATTTCAAACAATACAATGGAGAAATTAATATAAAACAAGAAAAGAAGAATAGGAAAACATGGATCTTTCTAATATTAAAGAATCATTGCCCCATAAAAGACGCTAAATTAATGTAATATAAAATTAATAAATAGATCGATATCTCGTGAGATGAAAACGTATAAAAATGAGATAAAATATATGCTAATTAATAATAAATAAAATGACATGTATTTATTGGAATTAGGGAACCCATGTGACCATTTCAAATGTGACTATTAGAATATTAATCTGACCATTTGAATAGTAACTTGGCCGTTAAATATTAACATGAACATTGTAATAGTAAGCTAACTATTAGAAATCGTAAAATAACTATTATAATTGTATACCCACCTATGGAAGTGTAAAAACTATTTACATATCCTATAAAATAAAAATATGTTATATTTAAACCATATACAAGTAAATAAATGTTTTATAAATGATAAATTATGTGTTATTATTTCTATAAAATATAAATGTTTTAATGGCACATTTGTTATAAATAAAATGATTTAGGAACATTATTTTCAAAAATAAATTTATGAATCAAAATAAAGTGTTATTATTATAAAAATATCTTTTATGAGACCATAAGTAGTTTTTAAAAGGGTTAGAAAATCATTTATAATATTAAATTAGATATATTTTAAATAAAAGTGGATTTTAATTAAAAATTAAATTACTAATATTTATAATTTATTTATGTAATATGGATTTAAATTTTGAAATATTCACATCTAAAAATATTTAGGAATAATTTTAGGCATTTTTCTAAAATATTTTATTTTTTATGAATAGTGAAGTAATTTAAATTAGGTTATATAAAAATCTAAGATGAATAAAAGAGTTTTTTAGTCATGGATGATCTTTGAACCAACTATATCAAAATATCATTCTCTATTTTTAATATATAGTCAAAAGAATCAATAATATTGATTTTCATTAGCCAAAATAATAAATTAATGATTATAATATTAGAAAACAGACCTCTCCTCCCATTCTAAATACCACCCCTTCTCCTCTCAATTATCCCATTGTTGTTCTGGTCTCTAAAATATATTAATTAATGTTTCCATAATAAGTATTTCAAAGACACAAAAATTAAGAGATAATATTCTCAATTTACCCCTTTCAAATTCTGTTCTTCTTCTACTTTTTACTTACCTCTAAAACCCTATGTAACATAGTGAATAAAGAATCTTAAATATACTTTAATGTTATTTTTTAAATGTTATATCCTTTTTATACCTCCTATTTTTTATTCTCCAATGGATACATTATTCATAATATGGAAATTTCACCACCTCTATGAACAACCCACTTTAATTTTCTCCACCACTTATGCGGATGGTTATGAAAACAATATTATGGAAAAATATGTTTATAATAATTAATTTATAACATAGATAAATTTCAATAATATTTCAATAATAATTAAATTAAATATAAAAAATCAAATTGGTGACGGTCGGTAAAACAACATAAAAAACTAACCATTTAACATTAATGTTTTTTCTAAATATATTTCCCTATAAATAATGAAATTTAATAGTAGTGAACATTTAAATTTTTATAATTAAATTAGTACAATTTAATTTCACTTCTAAAGTTATAGTAACATTTTATAAAAAGTTCACTAACAATCCATAAGTGATCCGACATTAGAACCATGAAAAAAACACCCTCATAACAATGAGGTTAAAAATTATATATCATATAAGTGTCCTCATATAAACATAATATAATTATATTAAATAAAATATAAATAGAAACTTATCTTCAATATGTAATTAATGGTTATAATTTGGTTATTTAGTACATTAGGTTCAAGTACAGAATGATTCCATAACATAATACAAGGGATCTCTCTAAACCACTATATTATCTTTGGGTTATATTTTCTCCCTCATTACATGTATTTATCTCATTATTATTATTATATAATTCATATAAATTATTAATATATTTCTCATGAATATATTCCCTGTTTATTTAAACTTTATTTAATGGGAATATACATTGTTAAAAGGATCTATTCTCAATATATTTTTAAAATAAAATTAAAGGGGACTCGTTTATTTTCCTTATCTTATTGAAAGTAACACTCAATGGAATGTTTTAAAACATAAATGTAACCTAATAATACTCATTGTTTTATTTGAAATGATAATATTTCACTTTTAGTTTTACATGAATTATTAAGCACCCAACTCTTTTAAAGACTATGTAATCTTTTCTGTAAAACCCCACTAATTTTACACATTTCTAATGATTCCTAGCCACAATATTTATATCTTAAATTAAGCTGGACATAATTTATAATGACATATGATTATTTATCCCTCATTAATGTTAAAAAATTATTTAATCCTTTAATTATGTAATCTATTTTGATACGTCGTTTCGTTATGCCTTATGGATGGATTATGAAACTCATTTATTCCCATGGTTAATCCTTATATTTATTCCTTATATTGGATTTAATTATGGGGAACACATATTCATGTAAATTTCATGATGTGTGAAACTAAAATTATCTCCAAATGATTTGGTAATGTTTTAGTCTCTTGAGAGAATATATATGGTATTATGGAGTGAACCTTATCCAGGATGGGATTGTATCCACCATGTGATGTTTTCTTAGTGGTTACCCTTGACTCATGCTTACGTAATGTTTTATATTGTATCCAATTTCCTATGTTTTTTTATATTAAAATTCCATTTTCATTAGTTTATGCCATAATATTATTATTTAGATCCATGGATTTTATGTCATCATGTTGTTCCATTATATCATATCTTATTGTTGATTTTCATGTTCATTCCCTTAGTAGGATTTTTAGGTAACTCATTTTTCGATGTATTCCTTGGGTTATGAAATATATTATTAAGAGATCAGAAAAATAAATAAAATTTATTATAGTTTAATGTTTTCTATTTATGTACCATGTGTTCCTGATACACTATAAATTATGATACACTATTTATATTTAATGGATATTAGTGTTAAAAATCGTGTTATAATTGGAGATTAAGGTTTGGGGAATTATTGTTCGTATTAGAGTATGTTCTAGTTATTTTTTTGGTATTATTAATTGAGAAATTTATTCAAAACCCTATGGGTATATATATGTTTATGTGTTAGTTTTGGAAAATATCGTATTATTTTTTGAGTTATAGTGTGAGTGGTTTCAAAGAAAGTACATCCCTATCCAGATGCTATAAATGGATTTCAATTTTTAATAATTTTACATATGCGTTAGAACTATGAAAATGACAAATTGGGATTTCAATGTCACAACCCATCCTCGGGGCCCGTGTCGTGACTACCCCAAGCCCGCCTTATATAGGCCAGGGGCTGGCGGCTAGCACCGAAGGCGTAAATCTCGATAACTGGGAAGGCATTACCTTTATAAAAGTAAACAAAACACCACCGAGTACAAGCGGAAGTAAAACACTAAGTACAAAGAGAAGTGCTGAAAAGTAAATGGGCCAGAATACAAACCCAACTGAAAGTAAAGATACAACTGAACAAAAGTATAATAGAAAAAGACAACAGCTGGAAGAATGGAAGCGGCTCCTGGGTCGTCCTCCTCGGATCCTACCTGAAGGGTAGGTACAGATGGCGCAGCTCCTGGATCGTCCACCACGGATCCTACCTGAAAGGTAGGTACAGATAGCCTCCACAACACTCTCGCCCATCAACCTCCTCCGTGTGTCGTCTCGCCGTGAAGTCCACCTCCGGATACTGACTCGTCGTGTAGTCCACCTCCGGGTACCATCCAGTCCTCGAACACTCGGCCTCTGTTAGCACTGCCCATCTTCTGCAACTAACACAACGAGGTGCGGGCATAGCCCATGCAGGGGTGAGTATAATGATACTCAGTAGGGACCCTGAGACCCTCAAGGTCTCACTAAAACCAACAAGGATAACCACAAAGAAGATCTCAACAGATAACCTCTACTTAGGTATATGCCCATACATATATCTATGTTATCAAGTAACCCATCTCAATCATGAGGAAACACAAACATTATGAAATCAATGGATAAACACTACCCAGGTATACGCCCATACATATACATAAGTTGTCAAGTGACCCATCTCAAACAAGAGGTAACACAAAGGTCATAGACTCAGCTCAAACCAGGATTTTCAATATCGAAACTGTAACTACTGAAGAGCCCCATCTCTAGAGTGTACAGTGGTCCTGTCATGACTCTGAGGTACTGCTCACTAACCTAAGACTGCTGAGGTACTCCTCCTGTCAAGTACCACGAGTCAGCCACCCAAACACAGTAGTGCTTCCCACCGGGGTATGCCACCCAAACACAGTAGTGAACACCCCCTAGTAGCCTGCAGAGGTACTCTTCAGACGAGTACCGCGGGTCTGCACTGTCAAACAGGTAGTGCTCCGTCCGCCATGGGTCTGCACCCAAACAAAGTAGTGCTCCGTTCACTGGGCTAGTTGACTCACTCCAAGTCGAGTCGGTCAAGCAGTCGTCAGGTCTCAGTCGGCTACACGGTCTCTGTACTCCGCACGCTCGTCTCTGGGAGGGTCCGCTCCATGAGCTACAGGTCGATACTCCAAGTATCTCAAAGGCCCACTAAGAAGTATCTCAAAGGACTGCCTCGTCATAGGGGTCTCAACGCAACAGACGGCGCGTCAATCGGACGTCCGGTCTGTGAGTTATTAGCCTTTTCGTCCTAGGGGCCCGGTTGGTTTCGTGAGCGGACCAACCTGGCCGTATCTCAACTGTACCCCGAAATCTCATAGGGTATACTCATAGGGACCGTTTCTCAATGTGATCACCAACACCGCTAACGGTTCGTCAAACAGACGTCTGGTCTGAAAGATATCAGCTTTTCCGTTCCAGGGGCCCGTTTGGATTTCGGGTGCAATCCAACCCGGCCACTATCCAACTATATCCAAAACTCAAGCTAAGTATGCCAAAAGTTCCATCTCATCAAGAGGAATTCAACGAAGTCGACAGTACGTCAATCGGACGTCCGAAGATCAAGATATGAGCGTTTCTGCTCCGAGGGCTCGGTTGGTTTCGTGTACGAACCAAACCAGCAGAACCCAAAGTATTCTGAAACCTTGAGTGCGATATACCGAAACGACCGTCTTGATCCAAGGATCGTATCTCAACTGATAGTGCGTCGATCGGAGGCCCGTAGCACAATCTATTGGTGTCTGACTGGAAACGATTCGGTATTAAGGGGTTTGGGTCCGGTCCGACCCGGCCCGATACCCCCAGGGTTGACCCGATCCGGGTCGGGGTCCGGCCCGGCCTGGGCGCAGTGCACCCAGCGCGCTGGTCAGGCGCTCGGCCAAACGGCTGAGCCGTTTGGAGTGGGGGCGCCCGCCCCCCCTTGTTGGTAACTGTGCCCCCCCCCCCCCCCCCCTTAATGGGGCCGCTCAGCTGTCCAGCTGGGGTTTTAAAACCCCCGGCTTTCCCCTCGTCCGGCCGGCCCGCCCCGGCTGGCCGGTTTCTGCCGCCACGGGACCGGCGACGACCGATCCCCTCCCTGCTCCGACATCGACGGCCCGTTTCCGGCCGTCGGTTCCCACGCTCCGTCGCGGCCCGGTACCGGTCGCGGCCTTCATTCGTCCGGTGCGGCACGACGGCACCGCACCCCTTCTCCGTGGCCTCGCTCCGGCTGCAGTGCTTTTTCGGTTCTCCGGCACGGCGCGACGGCGCCGCGACTTGGTTCAATTTCACGGCGCGGCGCCACGGCGCCACGCATTACTTGCCGCACGATCCCGCGCGGTGCGACAGCACCGCGCCATTCCCGTTCCAACCACATTAGAAGCAATAACATGGATAAGGGAGGAGGGTCGACCGTGTTTGTGCGGTCTGGCCCCCTCTCGTTAATCGATAGCAATTGGCCATATTCCACGAAGAACGTCAAAGTAGTAATCACGAACAAAATAAATAAATAAACCCCTACAGTTTTCCCGCAAAGAAGAATTCCCAACCCACAACATATTCTTCGCAGATCAACTTGATGTTTAGTTGATCTGCGTTCTTTGATTTAGAAGGAAGTAACATGGGGTTCATTAATATTCACAAAACAATTCCCTACCTCGGCATTGCTTGAACGGAGGTTCGTCGAACGAGGATTCATCCTGGAAAGAGACATCCCGAAAGAAGACTTCATCGGCATCGCGGTAAGAGGCGTCGCGGAAGGAGACATCACGGAAGGAGACGTCGACCTCCGAGGAATCCGGCATTCTTCGCGTTCTTCGCGTTCTTCGTTTTCTCGGCGAAGAAGATGATGAAACTCAAGTCTCCCTTAGCTTTTCTCCCAAAGCTCTCAAGCAACAAGCCTCCAACCCAAAAAAAATAAGTCCCTTACTTATTTTATTAACACAACTTAAGGTTTGAAATTCAAGAGTTTGAAATTCAAACACTCACATTAAACACACTTCATTAATATCATAAGTTATCAAAACTTTAGTTATCAAATTAAAATGTGAGTTGATGGAGTTAAGGAATGTGAAGGGGTGGGGTTCGTGTGGGCCCCACCACTCTCATAACCTCCCATGGGAAGTTGGGTAGTTACCCAACATCCACCCAAAGCTTAAATCCACTTAGAGAAAAATAAAAATTTTAGATAAAAAATTTATTCTATCTTCAACAATTTTTATCAACCTCTCTCGTGAAATTGCAATTCTAGAAAAGGTGTTTCTAAGAAATTACCGGCACTGCGGTTTCATCAGTGCCCTTGGAATTCGATTTCGAGCACCGGTTCAAAAGTTAGAAATTCCCGCTCGTTCGTTCATTGAACGTACCCGAGCTAAACTTCGGAAAAATGATTCCGGGCACACCGGGCCTCGGAATCAGGCGCCGTCAGAAACTACGTTCTTGTAAAATTCCAAAGAAAATTAAAAAAAATTCCTTGAAATTTCCGGGTCTTTACATTACTCCCACCTCAGGGCTTTACGTCCCCGTAAAGAGTCAACACAAACTAGGGTCACAAAAGTGGTATTGAGCACGCATCTGAGCCTTCTGCTCCCATGTGCTTACCTGGAGATTCCCGTACTTCCAAAGAAAGCGCACCCGAGGAATCGACCGTCCTTGTAGGATCCGCTCCTGTCGATCCTCGATCCCCAATTGAACCTCCGTGGAAGTAACCCCATCGCCATTGTCATGCTCCTCATGTTCGATGATATGCGAAGGGTCGAGCACGTATCTCCTTAGTTGAGATACTTGGAAAACGTCGTGCACCTGGTGCAACTGAGGTGGATGGGTCAAGCGGTAAACCACCTCGCCTACCCATCTGAGGACCTAGAATGGTCTGTTGAACCTCAGAGATAACTTTCCGCCTTGGCCACATCTCTGTAAACCTCGTCGAGGTGAGACCCGTATAAAGATGTGATCGTCATCCTCGAACTCTAGAGGTCTCCAATTCCTGTTAGAACTGAAACTCAAACGACTGCTGCCACAAGGTTAAGGATGACCGACTCAAGAGTGATCAGTCGCACCCTCCTGTGCAAGAGTTTATCATGTGCTGCCTAGGGTTTCCTTTTCGCCGACCAAGAAAAACTCATCCCGACATTTGCCTAAAACCGTCAATTTGAGTATGAACTGTTATTTCCTATTCCATACTCAAACTAACGTCGTAAGGCCTCAACGCTGCCACCAAGAGATTCCAATCTAAACTCTCGCCTCGAGGGTCTGACCACACCATCGGCGTAAGTGTGATTATCGAGTCTCCTCCCAAGTTATCTACAGACGTGAGGGTCAAGTCCACGGCTTACTAGAAACTCTATGTCTGGAACAAGATTTTTGAATGAAAGGAATGATTCATATCGATGTCCGTTACTACCGCAGCTAGTAGTTGACACAGACTGTCCCTTGAATCATTTTTAGAGCCATTGGGTCACACTCCTTGACCGCAAGCAGTCGCACTCTTCCTTCGCCCTCCAGCTCCCTGAGCCTGGAGGGGATAACTAAGGCTGGTGGTTGTAGCATGTTAAGATGTACACCACCTCGTGCTACCCTCCTAGCTCTGCCTCCACATCTCCTGTTTCGCAGACTCATCTCTCCTTAAAACTTCCTCTTCTTGAAACATTTAACACGCTCAAGTCTCTAAGACTGGCACCGGTTTCCTGTTTCTTACTGCACTGTGCAGTCTTCATCCGCTCCTGGATGATCTGCACCTTCTTTGCCTACGATCTGAAAGAGCTGCTAAAATTTCTCCTTTTCCGAAAAGAGAAACTCGGTCTCATAACCTAGATGAACCACGCCCATTGCCTAATACAGTCAATCCTGACATGAATGATGCATTCATGCCATGGATGACGTCGTAAGGCCTCGACGTAACTACCAAGAGATCCAACCGTCACTCTCGCCTCTAAGGGTAGAGTCATGCTGTCGGCATCAGTGTGAGGTCACTGGGTCTCCTCCAGTAGAAATATTGAAAGTGAGGGTCATGTCAACAATTTTTAATCGGGACCTCTCAGTATCAACCAAACAAAAGGACAGGAAATCAAACATCACAAAGATAAGTGTCTTTTTATTATTACAGCTCATAGTACAAAGACACTAATACAACAGTAATATGGAACTAGAAGTACAAGGGACGTATCCACTAGTTCCGCTCCTGTCCACCTACTCCCGGAGCTCTACTGTCTTGTCCACTGCTTGGTTGTTGCTCAAGAACTCGTCGCTGCTTCTGCCTCGGTGGCTCCTCCAACGCCTGCGGATCGACAGTGCGGGGGGTCGGACAGTCACGTCACTACTGAAAATCCGGCCTTTAGCGACCGCCATTGGCGGTCACTGTTGCCTCGTCGCTAGAGGCTTTCAGCGACCGCTTGGCGGTCGCAAGTCTAAAAAATTTTTTTAAAATTTTTTTTTTTTTGAATTCAATATATAAATATAAATATATATATATATATATATATATATATTCATATATATACTATTAAATACAATATTTTAAATATATATATATATATATAATATATTTTAAATGTTTTAATATATATATAATATATATATAATATCAAATCATTGTTCTATAATAATTTAAAAACTTCGATTCAAGAAATAATCTCATTTCAGGTCTTTCGGAGCACGTTTGCTCCGAATGGGACCGCCGCACGCCGTTTTGTTGTTTTATGGCACCGGAAACGTGTTTCTGGCCGCCGCGGTCAAATGGCACCTCCAAATGAGGTTCCGTCTGGCCGACCATTTCACAATTCACGCCCCGGATGTTGTCGTACGGTTTCGTGGCATTCGGAGGTCGTTCGGGTGGTTTTGACCCTCCAACGCGCCATTTCAGCGCGCGCCGCGCTGCTGAAAAGGACACAATCGGACGTGTCGCGCGCACCGCACGTCCTATGGACGTACGGCCTCCTCCTGCATCTCAGGAATAATATTTCTATTGTTCTCGTGCGGTTTCAGGTCGTTCGGAGCACGTTTGCTCCGAATTGGACCGCCGCACGCCGTTTTGGTGTTTTAGGGCGCCAGAAACGCGTTTACGGCTGCCGCGGTCAAACGGAACCTCTGAATGAGGTTCCTTCTGGCTGACACTTTTAAAATTCACGCGCCCGGATGTTTTTGTACGGTTTCGTGGCATTCGGAGGTCGTTCGGGTGGTTTTGACCCCCCAACGCGCCATTTCAGCGCGCGCCGCGCTGCTGAAAAGGACACAATCGGACGTGCCACGCGCACCGCACGTCCGCTGGATGTGCTGCCTCCTCCTGCATCTCAGGAATAATATTTCTATCGTTCCCGTGCGGTTTCAGGTCTTTCGGAGGACGTTTGCTCCGAATGGGACCGCCGCACACTGTTTTGGTGTTTTGTGGCGCCGGAAAGGTGTTTACGGCCTCCGCGGTCACACGGCACCTCCGAATGAGGTTCCGTCTGGCCGAACATTTCACAATTCACGCCCCGGATGTTGTCGTATGGTTTCGTGGCATTCGGAGGTCGTTCGGGTGGTATTGACCCCCCAACGCGCCATTTCAGCGCGCGCTGCGCTGCTGAAAAGGACGCAATCGGACGTGTCGCGCGCACCGCACGTCCGATGGACGTGCGGCCTCCTCCTGCATCTCAGGAATAATATTTCTATCGTTCCCGTGCGGTTTCAGGTCGTTCGGAGCACGTTTGCTCCGAATTGGACCGCCGCACGCCGTTTTGGTGTTTAATGGCGCCGGAAACGCGTTTACGGCCGCCGCGGTCACACGGCACCTCCGAATGAGGTGCCGTCTAGCCGACAATTTTACAATTCACGCCCCGGATGTTGTCGTACGGTTTCGTGGCATTCGGAGGTCGTTCGGGTGGTTTTGACCCCCCAACGCGCCATTTCAGCGCGCGTCGTGCTGCTGAAAAGGACACAATCGGACGTGCCGTGCGCACCGCACGTCCGATGGACGTGTGGCCTCCTCCTGCATCTCAGGAATAATATTTCTATCGTTCCCGTGCGGTTTCAGGTCTCTCGGAGCACGTTTTCTCCGAATGGGACCACCGCACGCCGTTTTGGTGTTTTATGGCGCCGGAAACGCGTTTACGGCCGCCGCGGTCAAACGGCACCTCCGAATGAGGTTCCGTCTGGCCGACCATTTCACAATTCATGCCCCGGATGTTGTCGTACGGTTTCGTGGCATTCGGAGGTCGTTCAGGTGGTTTTGACCCCCCAACGTGCCATTTCAGCGCGCGCCGCGCTGCTAAAAAGGACACAATCGGACGTGCCGTGCGCACCGCACGTCCGATGGACGTGCGGCCTTCTCCTGCATCTTAGGAATAATATTTCTATCGTTCCCGTGCGGTTTCAGGTCATTCGGAGCACGTTTGCTCCGAATTGGACCGCCGCACGCCGTTTTGGTGTTTTATGGCGCCGGAAACGCGTTTCCGGCCGCCGCGGTCAAACGGCACCTCCGAATGAGGTACCGTCTGGCCGACCATTTCACAATTCACGCCCCGGATGTTGTCGTATGGTTTCGTGGCATTCAGAGGTCGTTCGGGTGGTTTTGACCCCCCAACGCGCCATTACAGCGCGCGCCGCGCTGCTGAAAAGGACACAATCGGACGTGCCACGCGCATCGCACGTCCGATGGACGTGCGGCCTCCTCCTGCATCTCAGGAATAATATTTCTATCGTTCCTGTGCGGTTTCAGGTCGTTCGGAGCACGTTTGCTCCGAATGGGACCACCGCACGCCGTTTTGGTGTTTTATGGCGCCGGAAACGCGTTTACGGCCTCCGCGGTCAAACGGCACCTCTGAATGAGGTTCCTTCTAGCCGACCATTTCACAATTCACGCCCCGGATGTTTTCGTATGGTTTCGTGGCATTCGGAGGTCGTTCGGGTGGTTTTGACCCCCCCAACGCGCCATTTCAGCGCACGCCGTGCTGCTGAAAAGGACACAATCGGACGTGTCGCACACACCGCACGTCCGATGGACATGAGGCCTCCTCCTGCATCTCAGGAATAATATTTCTATCGTTCCCGTGCGGTTTCAGGTCTTTCGGAGCACGTTTGCTCCGAATGGGACCGCCGCACGCCGTTTTGGTGTTTTATGGCGCCGGAAACGCGTTTACGGCAGCCGCGGTCAAACGACACCTCCGAATGAGGTGCCGTCTGGCCGACCATTTCAAAATTCACGCCCCGGATGTTGTCGTACGGGTTCGTGGCATTCGGAGGTCGTTCGGGTGGTTTTGACCCCCCAACGCGCCATTTCAGCGCGCGCCGCGCTACTAAAAAGGACATAATCGGACGTGCCGTGCGCACCGCACGTCCGATGGACGTACGGCCTCCTCCTGCATCTCATGAATAATATTTCTATCGTTCCCGTGCGGTTTCAGGTCTTTCGGAGCACGTTTGCTCCGAATGGGACTGCCGCACGCTGTTTTGGTGTTTTATGGCGCCGGAAACGCGTTTCCGGCCGCCGCAGTCAAAAGGCATCTCCGAATGAGGTGTCGTCTGGCCGACCATTTCACAATTCACGCCCCGGATGTTGTCGTACGGTTTCGTGGAATTTGGAGGTTGTTCGGGTGGTTTTGACCCCCCCAACGCGCCATTTCAGCGCGCGCCGCGCTGCTGAAAAGGACACAATCGGACGTGCGGGGGTGCGGGGGGCTGTACGGGGGTGCGAGGGGGGGGGGGGGGCTGTACGGTGGTGTCGGGGGGATGTACGGGGGTTCGGGGGGCTGTACGGGGGTAAAGGGGGGAAGTACGGGGGTGCGGGGGGGATGTACGGGGGTGCGGGAGGGGGGGGGGGGTGTACGGGGGTGCGGGGGGCTGTACGGGGGTGCGGGGGGCTGTACGGGGGTGCGGGGGGCTGTACGGGGGTGGCGGGGGGCAGTACGGGGATGCGGGGGGCAGTACGGGGGTGCGGGGGGGGGGATGTACGGGGGTGCGGGGGGCTTTACGGGGGTGCGGGGGGCTGTACGGGGGTGGCGGGGGGCAGTACGGGGGTGCGGGGGGCAGTACGGGGGTGCGGGGGGGGGGGGGGGCTGTACGGGGGTGCGGGGGGGGCTGTACGGGGGTGCGGGGGGCTGTACGGGGGTGCGGGGGGGCTGTACGGGGGTGCGGGGGGGCTGTACGGGGGTGCGGGGGGCTGTACGGGGGTGCGGGGGACTGTACGGGGGTACGGGGGGCTGTACGGGGGTGCGGGGGGGGGGGGGGGGGGCTGTACGGGGGTGCGGGGGGCTGTACGGGGGTGCGGGGGGGGGGGGGGGGGGGGCTGTTGGAATTAGTTCGACTTTTTCAAATGTAGAATCATTCAAGATTATCTGATCAAAAACTCAATATGTGTATAAAATATTTAAAAGACCACCATGGATGGTAATAATGCATTACTTAAATGAATAAATACAGTACATCAATGTCAACCCTACTAGTAAAAACAAAAAACGTATCTCGTGAATATATGGTGCGTCACGCGTTGTCATCACTGCTACCTCCTTCTGGTGGGCCAGGTGCCTACAACAAATAAAAATTATAAATATTTTAATAACAAAAATAATTTAAATTAAATAAATAAATACAGTATATACCTGCGTCGTATGATCCCCTGTACCATCAGCTCGACGCACATATTCCCGCAGTGCTCTAACCTCAGCTGTCAATTGCGCATTTGTCTCCTCGGAAGCGCGCAACCGTGCCTCAAAATCTGACATCTGCTGTGTCATATGAGCAACAGCAGGACCGACAACCGCAGCGCGTGACACTACAGAACGAGGAATCCCTGCTCCATAGGTCAAACTATAGCCATGCCCGTCCCGACCAATAATGCGATGAAAGATCTCATCCCGTCGCATGGGAAGTTGTCGCTGGTCCTCTGGCAGATGTTCTAACTCAGCTTCAAATTGAGCCCTGTGAAATATTTAAATATATATAAATATATATATGTTAATATATAGATTTATGTAATTATTGGTAAGTACAGACACTTACTATCAATGCTGCAACCTCTGGATCATTGCGATCACGAGTCCTTATCCACACCGACATTTTATCAGTTGCTGCACCTTGCCCTCGCAACTGTATATTAAAAGAATATAAACACAAAACCATATTAATTAATAAATTAAAAAATGAATAATATATACCTCATGTCGGATCTGAGACACGTGACGAGTCCCGAGCCTGTGAGCTGGTCCCTGCAACGCTCGATTCTCCGAATGGCGTGTTGACACCTCCTACATTCAATTCATTTAAATTTCAGACAAATCACATATTCTTGAAAATATATATACAGCAAAATAATTAATATACAAACCGCAACACCCTCAGAAGACCAATATGAAACCAAGTCACGCCACTGAGCCGGGAGGACACCTCTCGGGACTTTTTCCAAAATGTCAAGGGCACCCACATTTGGTACCCAGTGGTCCCTCTTCACTTTGCCTTTATAATCTTTCCACATCTTACGACATTTTCTCATACACACGGGCCGAAACTCTTCAGGGCATACTTTCAAATTTTTCTATAAAGAAAATAATCAAACATATTAGTATTCTTTATAAATAGAAAATAAAGTAAAATTATTTTCTTACCTGAACCTCCCTCTATAGACGATCTAATGTGTCCTGAGGGATAGAAGCCCAATCACGCGTGGTCAATGGAAATCGATTTGGGTCACGTATGATATGACCCAGCTGACGAATAAATGTCGGGGCATTCGGTCCCACGGGATGAAATACCTCATCAAATGAAACATCTATCGTCGTGTCGGAATTCCATGATAATATGCCACGACCAGGGCCTCTCCTGCGAGAGGAAGAAGCAGCCGAGTCTGATCCTGTTGAAAACAATTTTATATATAAATTGACAAATGTTATATATATATATATATATGTCAATTACATAAAAAATATAGATAATGACATTCAAACATACCTCGACCCTGAGACGTAGATGCCTCAGATGGATGATGTGGATCTTCTGCCTCTTCCCCTGACATGTCTGCAGTCATAGAAAATATCAGTAATGAGTCCAAAGTGTTTAAAAGATAATTTGGATTGTTCTTAATAAATCAAACTTGTACAACTGTTAATCAAACAAAAAATGGATTGAATAATTAGTTGTGAATGAATTTTAAAAAATCAGAAAGTTAATCAACCTAAATATTTATGACTGAATTAACTTACAAAAGTCAGGATTAAAACTTATAAGGATTTATAAAATGATTAGATAATTTATTATATCCTAGGACATTCTACTGAATAGCGGGAAAACAATTATACCTTTCATTAAGCATGCCAATCGACCGTTTCTCCTTCAACAGCCGCTCTAAACCAATAAATATCTTCTTCATGTTGAACTACGGTATGTTGATCAAGTTGTTGGTAAACAAACGGAACAGTCTCGGGTTCATCTTCTTCAAATAAAAACACTCCTCGCCGAGACATTTTGACAACAACTTTCCAACTTGGATCCGAAGGCAAAGTAACGAAGAATACTTGTTCCGCTTGTGATGTCAAAATGAAAGGTTCATTCTCAACTCGTTCATTATTTTTGTATAACATATAGTTAAAATTCACCAATGAAAACTGATATTGATCGACTTTACATCCACGCACGGGATTAACCCAATTACACTTTAACAATATGTACTTCAAACCGTGTGTGTATACAACTTCAATGATGTCTATCAATTGACCATAGTAATAACCAGAATCAACAAAGGGACAACCGATGACACTGTTTTGTGTTGCTCGTTTGTCATCAACATCTTTAATGCGAAATTGAAAACCATTAGCATCAATAGCTTTATAACGACGAGCCGTTATAGATGGACCCTCAGCCAGTTGGATAAATACTTCAGGTAGCGTGGGGTCCCCTAACTCCCTCATCTTACGAACCTACATAATTTATAAAAATAAATACTGATATATGCAGAAAGAATTAGTTTAATACTTCACTCATAATGAAAATCAATTTATACATACATAATCCTTGAACCAATCATGAAATGCCGCATAATGAGATTGTTGAATTTTCAACTCAGTTGCACGATGAATCTCTTCTTTTATCTCATTAATGTGTTTCCTGAAAATGATTACGCGATGTTTAAAAGATCAACTTATGCAAACAAAACATGTAAAAGTTATACAAGCACATTGATAAGATACTTACTGCATTAATGGTGCAACTGATGGAGTATTGAACAAGATATATCAATGTGCTTGTATCCACTCGATGTTGTCCATATCAAATGTGGTTCCTTCTCCAACTGGACCATCATGAATCCGAGAGGGATTATCAAATTTTGTTTCAACATCCGTAAGATATTCTCCACAAACGGTAGTACACTCATCCATCAAATAACCATTGGCTATTGATGCCTCTGGACGAGCTCTGTTGCGTACAAATCTTTTCAATGTACTCAAATACCATTCAATAGGATACATCCACCTGAATTGCACTGGACCAAAAGCCATTACTTCATCAGTTAGGTGCACTGTCAAGTGGACCATAACATCGAAAAATGAGGGGGGGAAAAGTTTCTCAAAGTGAAAAAGCGTAAGTACAATTCGGTCCTGCAAACTTTTTAAATCACTCATTCGTTGATTTCTTAAACAAAGCTGTCTAAAAAAATTACTCATCTCAATCAAGGGCTGAACAACATTGGGGGATAAACAATCACAAATTGCGATTGGAATCAACTGCTGAAGTAATATGTGATTGTAATGACTTTTCAACCCTTGCAATGTCTTGCTCGTCATATTCACACACTTTGAAATATTAGAAGAGTAACCATCAGGCACCTTGACCATCTTCAAAATGGAAAGAAATGTCTCTTTCTCCTCTGTAGTCATCGAATACTGTGCAGCAGGCATATATGCCTTGTTTCCCTCAGCTAACTGTAAATGCAACTGTTTCCTTAAACCCATTTCTTCCAAATCACGGCGTGCATTAACATGGTCCTTTGACTTTCCACTGACACCTAAAATGGTCCACAATATGTTATCACAAACATTTTTTTCAATGTTCATGACATCCAAATTATGCCTCAACATGTTAGTTTTCCAATACGAAAGACTATAAAAAATACTTTTCTTTTTCCAATTGTGATTGCGCTGCCTACCCGCAGCACGAATATTACGTACTGGAGGAGCCACCAAATGCTGAATTTCATATACCGTGCGGATGTTTTCTTCCTCAATCTGCGATAACATTTCGACTCCTGTCATGATCTTTGGTGCTGGGCTGAACTCTCTAGAACCATCAAATGCCACTATGTCCTTTCTGAACCTGTGCTGGGGAGGGAGAAAACGCCTGTGACCCATGTATGCCCATTTTTTGGAATGTTTAAGCCATACAGATTTTTTACTTTTATTGCAACAAGGGCAAGAAAATTCCCCTTTCGTACTCCAGCCTGATAAATTTGCATAAGCTGGGAAGTCATTGATTGTCCACAATAAAGCAGCATGCAGTTTGAACATTTTATTCGTTTCACAGTCATAAGTCATCACACCATCGCCCCAAAATTCATTCAACTCATCAATCAATGGCTGAAGGTAAACATCAATCTTATCCCCCGGACTTTTAGGTCCATCAATAAGAGTGGAAATTAATATAAATTGTTGCTTCATACAAAGCCACAGAGGAAGATTATAAGGAACCAACACCACGGGCCATGTGCTATGAGTTGCACCAACCATAGACTTGAATGGATTGAAACCATCTGCTGCCAATCCCAATCGGACATTACGAACATCTTTAGCAAATTAGGGATGTCTCTTATCAAAATCCTTCCATGCATGAGAGTCTGTCGGGTGGGTTAACATGTCACTTTCATGAACTCTTTCTGCATGCCATCTCATTAAATTAGAAACTTTAGATGACTTAAAAAATATTTTCAACCTCGGTTTAAGGGGAAAGTAACGCATTTGCTTTACGGAAATCGGTTTCCCCTGTATCGCAATCTGACTTTGATGAGTCTTATTTCCCCTGTTCTCTTTCCACCTGGAAGCGCCACAAACCGTACAAATATCCAAATGAGCAGTTTCATTTCTAAACAACATACAGTTGTTTGCACATGCATCTATAGTCTCATATACAAAACCTAAGTTCTCTGTCAACTTACGAGCATAGTAATACGACTCAGGAATCTTAGCGTCGACAGGAAGAACTTTTTTCAATAAAACCAAAAGCATGTCGAATGATGTGTCTGACCAATTATTCAAAGTCTTCAAATGCAACAACTCCACGATAAACGACAGTTTATTGTAAGAAGTACATCCAGGATATAATTCTGTTTTCGCATCATCAAGTACTTCATAAAACCTCCTCGAATCACGATCTGCACCAGAGCGAAGATTTATCACACCGGTCTCAAGATTCTGGATGTCAATGCCTTCAGGATCAAACCCACGTACCATTTCAGTAAGCATTTCATGCATTGGATCAGTCATCCTTGCATCAACATCCATATGAGCTGCATCTGTATTTTGACAATGAACATATTCTTCTCCATGACGAGTCCAACTCTTATAATTTTTCAGAAATCCATTAAAGAAAAGGTGCTCCCTCACAGTATCTCGTGTGAATTGATATCTGTTAGCACATTTTCTACATGGACAACTAATATAGTCACTTTCAAATCCTCTCGTGAAGTCAATAAACTGCATAATTCCATTGAAATATTCTCTAGACGTTCGATTTGGAAGATCAATCCAACTCTTATCCATAATAATATCTGTATAACAAACATTTACCCAATACTTTTTACATTTACATTTTTCAAATCAACTATATTCAAAATAAATATTAACCATTTGTTTATGAACCATTGATAAAATAATAATGTAACTGAAAGCTCATGTTACCTGATTGAGCTACAAACCTGAAAGGGAGGGGAGCCGAAGGTGGTGCTGCGAGGGAGAGGAGGCAGCGAAGGGGAGCCAGAGCCAAAGGCTGTGCGGCAAGGGAGGGGACGGGCGGCGGCGGCGGCGGGGAGCTGGAGGAGAGGAGGCGGTGAGGGGACTGGGGACAGGCAGTGAGGGGGGGGGGGGGGCTGTCCGAGGTGCGGGGAGGGGTGTCCGGGGTGTCGGGGGCCTGTCAGGGGTGTTCGGGGTGCGGGGGTGTCCGGGGTGCGGGGGGGGGGGGGGGCTGTCTGGGGTGCAGGGGGGGCTGTCGGGGGTGCGGGGTGGGGTGTCCGGGGTGCGGGGGGCCTGTCCGGGGTGCGAGGGGGGGGGGGGGGGGGGTGGGGGGGGGGGATGTCCGGGTTCGGAGGGGGGGTGTCCGAGTGCGGGGGGGGGGGGGGGGGGGGGGGGGGCTGTCCGGGGTGCGGGGGGGCTGTCCGGGTTCGGAGGGGGGGTGTCCGAGTGCAGGGGGGGCTGTCCGGGGTGCGGGGAGGCGTCCGGGGTGCGGGGGGCGGTCCGGAGTGCGCGGCGGGGGCTGTCCGGGGTGCGGGAGCCGTCCGGGGTGGGGGGGAGGGCCGAGAGGACGGAGGGCGGTGGCCGGAGGCCCGAGGGCGGAGGGCGGCGGTCGGAGGGCAGGCGGCGAGGGAGGGCGGGCGGCGGGGGAGGCCGGGCGGCGGGGGAGGCCGGGCGGCGGGGGAGGCCGGGCGGTGGGGGAGGCCGGGCGGCGGGGGAGGTCGGGCGGCGGGGGAGGGGGAGGGCGGCGAGGGAGGGTGCCGAGGGAGGGAGGGGGTTAGGGCGGTGATCGGGGGATCGGGGTCGAGGGGGCGCGGGGGGGCGGGGGGGGGCGCAGAAGCCCCCCGTTTTTTTATGTAGGTTAGCGACCGCCATTGGCGGTCGCTATTGGTTAGCTATAGCGACCGCCAATGGCGGTCGCCCGAGTCTGGGGGGCTTCAATTCCCCCTTTTCTAGTAGTGCGTGCCAGGTGACCCTTCCTGCTGCATGAGTAACACTGTCTGTTTCTGGCATGCCTAGATCTGTCCCCACCCCGGGTTCCACGCACCACCGATCCTAAAACCCGAGATCACCCAACTGCTGGTCTCGTCCTCCTGGACCTCTGCATCATCTGTCTACTGCCCACAGATGACTCAACTACTGATCGAAAAACATGCGGAAAAGGCAGCAGCTCCTGAACACGCTCGGGGTGTAGAGCTACTGGCACAAACTCCACCCTGAAGAAGGTCTCGAAGTCTTCCCATGTGAAGGCCATCCCGTCGCAAAACTGGAACAAGTGGCTCCTCCACCTGCCTGCTTCTGCCTAAAGAAGGATGGCAGCAAAGATCACCATGAAGTCTGCAGGCGTCCCCACTAGCCTGAAGACTCTCACCACAGCCTCCAGCCAATCCTCAGCTACCTGCGGGTCCGTCTCTCCCCGGAACCTGGGTGGCCTCTGGCGCTGGAACTCATACAGCACGCTCAAGTGGTGTGCAACTCCTACTGTTGGGGCTGGTGGCATCGGTGGCCCAACGTACGGTAGTATCGCTGGTGCCTCAACTGCAAGAGGGCCATGTACCGAAGCCTCATCGCCCGACAGGCTGTTAGTACGCACATCCCTCTGGGCTCTAGCTGGTCGTCCGTGAAAAGGCATCCTGAAGAAACAACGTGACATGGTCAAACGATTATACCTGGTAAGCTGACCTGGTTTGAGCTGACATTTAAAAACTTATGGAAACACACACGCAATCAGTGTTTTCGTGCACAAAGACGGAAATCAGTTGTCTGGGTCCTGGTATATGGATACTTCAGCCACCCGCACCAACACTGGACTCCCTAAACTAAAAACCACACTCGGTACACTTAACACTATTGCTTCGCAGAAAGAAAAAATATCAGAGTTATAAGTTCTGCGGTAGAAACGACTCCTCTGATACCAATTTGTCACAACCCGTCCTCGGGGCCCGTTCCGTGACTACCCCAAGCCCGCCTTCCATAGGCCAGGGGCTGGTGACTAGCACCAAAGGCATAAATCTTGATAATTGGGAAGGCATTTCCTTTATAAAATTAAACAAAACACCATAGAGTACAAGCGGAAGTAAAACACTATGTACAAAGAGAAGTGCGGAAAAGTAAATGGGCCAGAATACAAACCCAACTGAAAGTATAACTACAACTGAACAAAAGTACAACAGAAAAGGACAACAGCTGGAAGAACGGAAGCGGCTCCTGGTTCATCCTCCTTGGATCCTACCTGAAGGGTAGGTACAGATGGCACAGCTCCTGGATCGTCCACCACGGATCCTACCTGAAGGGTAGGTACAGATAGCCTCCACAACGCTCTCGCCCATCAACCTCCTCCATGTGTCATCTAGTAGTGAATTCCACCTACGGATACTGACTCATCGTGTAGTCCAGCTCTGGGTACCGTCCAGTCCTCGAACACTCGGCCTCCGTCAGCACTGCCCGTCTTCTGCAACCAACACAATGAGGTGCGGGCATAGCCCGTGCATGGGTGAGTATAACGATACTCAGTAGGGACTCCGAGACCCTCAAGGTCTCACTAAAACCAACAAGGATAACCACAAGGAAGATCTCAACAGATAACCTCTACTTAGTTATATGCCCATACATATACCTAAGTTTTCAAGCAACCCATCTCAATCATGAGGAAACACAAAGATTATGAAATCAACGGATAACCACTACCCAGGTATACGCCCATACATATACCTAAGTTATCAAGTGACCCATCTCAATCAAGAGGTAACACAAAGGTCATAGACTCAGCTCAAACCAGGATTTTCATTATCGAAACCGTAACTGCTGAAGAGCCCCATCTCTAGAGTGTACAGTGGTCCTGTCACGACTCTGAGGTACTTCTCACTATCCTAAGACTGCTGAGGTACTCCTCCTGTCGAGTACCACGGGTCAGCCACCCAAACACAGTAGTGCTTCCCACCAGGGTATGCCACCAAAACACAGTAGTGCACACCCCCTAGTAGCCTGCAGAGGTACTCTCTGGACGAGTACCACGGGTCTGCACTGTCACACAGGTAGTGCTCCGTCCGCCATGGGTCTGCACCCAAAAAAAGTAGTGCTCCGTCCACTGGGCTAGTCGACTCACTCCAAGTCGAGTCGGTCAAGCAGTTGTCAGGTCTCAGTTGGCTACACGGCCTCCGTACTCCGCACGCTCGTCTCTGAGAGGGTCTGCTCCACGAGCTATAGGTCGATACTCCAAGTATCTCAAATTCCCACGAAGAAGTATCTCAAAGGACCACCTCGTCATAGGGGTCTCAACGCAACAGACGGCGCGTCAATCGGACGCACGGTCTGTGAGTTATTAGCCCTTTCGTCCTAGGGGCCCGGTTGGTTTCGTGAGCGAACCAACCCGGCCATATCTCAACTGTACCCCGAACTCTCATAGGGTATACTCATAGGGTCCATTTCTCAACGTGATCACCATCGCCGCTGACAGTTCGTCAAACGGACGTCTGGTCTGAAAGATATCAGCTTTTCCGTTCCAAGGGCCCGTTTGGATTTCAGGTGAAATCCAACCCGGCCACTGTCCAACTGCATCCAAAACTCAAACGAAGTATTCCAAAAGTTCTGTCTCATCAAGAAGAATTCAATGATGTCGATGGCACGTCAATCGGACGTCCGGAGCTCAAGATATGAGCGTTTCTGCTCCGAGGGCTCGGTTGGTTTCGTGTACGAACCAAACCGGCTGAACCCAAAGTATTCCGAAACCTTGAGTGTGATGTACCCAAACGACCGTCTCGATCCAAGGATCGCATCTCAACTGATGGTGCATCGATCGGAGGCTCGTAGCACAAGTTATGGGCGTCCGACCGGAAAAGATTCGGTATTAAGGGGTTCGGGCCCAGTCCAACCCGGCCCGATACCCCAGGGTCGACCCGATCCGGGTCTGGGTCCGGCCCGCTTGGGTGCGGCCCGGCCTGTCCTGGGCATGGCCTGGCCTGGCAGACCGTCCAAGCGGCCAGCCCGGCCTGGGCGCAGCGCGCCCAGAGTGCTGGTCCGGTGCTCGGCCAAACGGCCGAGCCGTTTGGAGTGGGGGGCGCCTGCCCCCCATGGTTTGTAACCGCGGCCCCCCTTAATGGGGGCTGCTCAGCTGTCCAGCTGGGGATTTAAACCCCCGACTTTCCCCTAGTCCAGCCGGCCCACCCCAGCCGGCCAGTTTCTACTGCCACGGGACCGACGATGACCGATCCCCTCCGTGCTCCGACACCGGCGGCCCGTTTCCGGCCGCCTGTTCCCCCGCTCTGCCGCGGCCCGGTACCAGCCGCGGCCTTCATTCATCCGGTGTGGCGCGACAGCGCCACACCCCTTCGCTGCGGCCCCGCTCCGGCCGCGGTGCTTTTGCGATTCTTTGGAGCGGCGCAACTGCACTGCTACTTGGTTCAATTTCCCGGCGCGACGCGACGGCGCCGCGCATTACATGACGCACGATCCCGCGCGGTGCGAAGACACTACACCATTCCCATTCCAACCACATTAGAATCAATAACACAGATAAGGGAGGAGGGTCGGCCGTGTTTGTGCGGTTCGAACCCCTCTCGTTAATCGATAGCAATTGGTCATATTCCACGAAGATCGTCAAAGTAGTAATCACGAACAAAATAAATAAATAAACCCCTACAGTTTTCCCACAAACAAGAATTCCCAACCCGCAACATATTCTTCATGGATCAACTTGATGTTTAGATGATCTGTGTTCTTTGATTTAGAAGGAAGTAACATGGGGTTCATTAATATTCACAAAACAATTACCTACCTCCACGTTGCTTGAACGGAGGTTTGTCGAACGAGGATTCATCATGGAAAGAGACGTCGTGAAAGAATAAGTCTTCGGCATCGTGGTAAGAGGTGTCGCGGAAGGAGACATCGCAGAAGGAGACGTTGACCTCCGAGGAATCCGGCGTTCTTCGCGTTCTTCGCGTTCTTCGTGTTCTACGATGAAGAAGATGAAGAAACTCAAGTCTCCCTTATATTTTCTCCCAAAGATCTCAAGCAACAAGCCTCCAACCCAAAATAAAATGAGTCCCTTACTTATTTTATTAAAACAACTTAAGGTTTGAAATTCAAGAGTTTTAAATTCAAACACTCACATTAAACACACTTCATTAATATCATAAGTTATCAAAACTTAAGTTATCAAATTAAAATGTGAGTTGAGGGAGTTAAGGAATGTGAAGGGGTGGGGTTCGTGTGGGCCCCACCACTCTCATAACCTCCCATGGGAAGTTGGGTAGTTACCCAACTTCCACCCAAAGCTTAAATCCACTTAGAGAAAAATAAAAATTGTAGTTAAAAAATTTATTCTACCTTCCACAATTTTTATCAACCTCTCTCGTGAAAACGCAATTCCAGAAAAGGTGTTTCTAAGCAATTACCGACACTGCGGTTTCATCGGTTCCCTCAGAATTTGATTCCAAGCACCGGTTCAAAAGTTAGAAATTCCTGCTCGTTCGATCACTGAACATACCCAAGAAAAACTTCGGAAAAATGATTTCGGGCACACCGGGCCTTGGAATCAGGCGCCGTCAGAAACTACGTTCTTGTAAAATTCCAAAGAAAATTAAGAAAATAATTTCCTTGAAATTTCCAAGTCTTTACATTCAATCATTCTTCACCTTGTGAAAAAAATTCCTTACTACATACCCGTATTGAAACTCTCAGGATATATTATTTGAAAAATTCACAAACTCTTTATGAATTATTATGAAAAAATTAAAAGACTATTTGGATGGAAAACCTAAATGAAAAATTGACTTTTATAATCAGGCTAAAAACTTGAGGAATATTATGTGAGTATATACATTTTATTTATAATTTATTCATTCTATGTTTTCAGTTTCTTAATATGATCATTAGTTAAGTTTTCAAAACTATAATTTTATTTTACATTTTCAGTTAAATATATGAAATAGTAGAATGAATTCTAAACACTGATGTGATAGAAAAAATTATTACTTCTCTAATTATTTCCTTAATTGGATGATAACAAGATATTATAACTTCATGGTAATACCAAATCAATTTTATATTGTTTTGAATAATAACATGAATTATTTTTTGAACACCTTTTTTCTCTTAATAATGGGAATGTTGTAGCCAAATCCTTTATACTAAAAATGCCTCATAACTTTAGTGTATCTTCGAATATCCTCATCAACTAACAATGTATTTACACAATTGAGAACATATTCTATATCATATAATTATTGTAAGTAGAAAAATTATTTATCGGTATATATTATATTGATGGAAAAGCTAATTAGTGTTGGACACTGATCAATAACATGATTCCCAAGGAGAAAATAGATTCCATAGAATGGAAAGGATTAAGTAAAATATTTTTCTGATAAATCATTTTCCCAAACTCTCCATCTTAAAATAGATAGGGATTTCCTCTAACTATTGAAATTGGAATAAAAGAGTATTAGGGTTTATACAGAAAAAACAACATGGATTGCATGATATTCCTAGGTATTCATCATAAACATTTAATGTAAGGTGTACCATTTTTCTATTGGATGAAATTTGAGTCTATGAAAATAGTTCATGGTTGGAGAATTTTATAGCCAAGAATATTTTTTTTTCATTGTACCCCAATAGCGAAGATAGAGATTAAAACTTCTTAGAGGTGTCATGGTCCTAGAGATAAAAAACAAAAACAGGTATTTATTTGGTTTTATCAATTGATAAATACAATAGAGAAAAGACCACCCAACTACCCAAATGTCAAAAATGTGGGAAGAGGCATCACTAAAATTATCTCAATGGAATAATGAGATTATTAATACGTGGAAAAGAAGGGAATCAAGAAAATAATTATCCATGGGAGATGAAGAATCCAAAAAATGTGATAGAATAATACAACGTTCATATCAATGTTCATCCGGTAGTAATATTTTTTAACCATAAAGAATATTCACATTATACAAACTAATTCCCTAATCCAATTATTTTAATAGAAAATCAATGATGGAAAAACCCAAGGCAAAAATGGAGGGAATATATTGTCACTACTACTAAGGTGGATTTTGACTTTGATGTGGTGATAAGTATTCTAATTATTTAATCATGAATACAAAACATACATCATTATTATTATTTTAAAATTCCCTACATATCTTGAATGCTCAACAGAGCAATTCTAACACCACCTCAAAACATGGGTGTTGAGCTGTCTATGAATATGTAAAATAGATAAATTTTGGTATCCCAAGTATATATATCTTATAGACTCCATGTTTAAAGACATAATCTAATATAAAATCTCATATTAGACAATTCTATGTATTTTGATGCTATATTGGAATGTATATTTTATCATTTTTTAAAGGCATCCATAATTTTCAGGAAATAGAGATTGCACTTTATATCCAAAGTCATTACTTGAATCAATACATGTTTAAAGAGGTTGATAAATATTATTTTGAAAATAAAAATCATGTATGATAATTTTTGAATTATTAAAAAATATATCATGACTTAATTATTTAGAAAATAGAGATATTTATTCATGAATACTTTCACACAATGAGGGACTACACTAGTGTATTCCCAGAAGAATTACCTGGCATTCAACCTTACTAAGATGTTTTTTCAAAAATGGAATTATACATAGATATATGCTCTATCAAGGACTCCCAATATAATTTCCACCATTAAGTTATAAGAATTGAAAATGTTTTTAGTAAAGAATTTATAAAATGGTTTAATATTCCCATGGCCATCACCATTGGGTCTGTCAATCATCTTCTTCAAGAATATGGATGGATAAATGCACCTCTACATTGATTATCAAATGCTTAAAGACCCAGGATAAAGAAAAAGTGTCTCTTACCATGGATATAGTACTTCTCTAGTCAACTATGTAGGCCCATAATTTAACTATGGTGGACCTTTAGTAGGTATGTAAACAATTAAAGGTAAAGAAGGATGATATTACCATGATTTCCTTATTAATGAGGTTGTTTTATTATGAGTTCATAGTTATTCTATTAAGAATCTCTAATTATACATCAATTTTCATGCACATAATGAATACATACCATAGATATTACATCATAAAATTTGTGGTAGTTTTTTATAAATTTTATTCTAATATACTCAATATGGAAAAGAGACAATGGGGAACACATGAATATTGTGCTACGAACCTTGAAAAAAGAGACACTATATGAAAATTATATTAAATGTGAGTTATGGAGTGGGGAAATATTTTTGTTAGTACATTTTATCATCACTAAATGGATATCATTGGTCCCTTCTAAGATAATGACAATTGAAGAGTGGATTAGGCCATAATCTATAATGGGAATATGTAGTTTCCATGGGCATGGTGCATATTTTTAATGACTTGTGAGAAACATCTCATTATTTTAAAACCCAAAATACAGGCTAAAATGTCAGGGGTAATGTTTTTGTAGACTAATATCTATAAATAGAGCTTCAAGGAATCAAAAAAGGAGACTTATTAATACACTACTCCTATGATTCCATTATATGGGGCACTCTTCAAGTTATAAAATTATGATTCAAATAATGGATTAGGTTATGTACCAATGAAAAATGAAAAACTAATAGGTTTTGTATTAGGGAAGTTGAAATTTAATGAGAAAAACTAACCCATGTTTGATATGTAGTTAGAGACAATGATCACCACATTGAAAATATTTCATTATTATCTCCATGGGGAGAGATCTGATATATATATATATATGAGTCACAATATCCTGAATTATATATTCACCCAAGTGGATATTTACATGTTTATTCAAATATTTTTAGAGCTAATAAAGAATTATTACTTCTCAATCCACTTACATCTAGCTAAATAAATATACAATCTTCTTATACATTCAAAATATGGACATGGGAATCATAATGGAAGAAACAACATCTTTTCTTCTCAAATTATTTCTCAAAAATCTCATATGGAAATGATCAATATTTCTCAAAAAGATTATTTTGTAATTAAAAATATGGGTGAAAGATATTAGAAATGGTAAATCATCAATGTTCAAAATAAATAAGGAATGACTTGTAAAATTTAGGTCATGAATAAGTGTACCATAAAATTCTGAGATAATAAAAAAGATTTTAAAAAATGAACATAGTTTAAACTTCTCTATCCTATTAGGGATCATAAAGATGTATCATGATATCTATGAGAACTATTTGTGGGAATTTAGGAAGAAGATCACCGAATAAACATCATAGTACTAGGTATTCGAGAAAGTGAAGGATTAATGGAAAAATTCTATAGGGATGATGAAACCAGTACCCATACCTATAGGGAAACTAAAAAACGTCCCTATATACATTTTACTTGGTCTTATGAATAAATATGGAGAAAATAATGTTATCTGGGTTATTGTAGATCATATTATACTAAATTCCGACATCATTAAAATTTGAAAGGCCTCCTCACTTGATCAAATTGTATTAATATACATTAAAGAAGTGGCGAGCCAACATGGAATACACTTTTCGATTGAATGCGATCAAGATTTTATAATTACCACCTAGTTCTAGAGGAGTACCAAATAAGATCTAGAAATTTAATTGTTCTCAAAAACAACATTTCACCGAGAAATAGATGCGAACTCTAAATGGACTATTTAAACACTAGAGGACATGTTAAGTACATGGTTGATGGAAATCATAGAATTTAGTTGCACATCAAAGCTACTCAAACTTGACAAGAGAGTTATGTAAACAATCATTAATACACATAGAGTTTGATATTTGAGATAAATTATTCCTCTATAAATATCTATAGAGGAGATTCATGATATTTGTAATGAAGGGTAAGCTATGTCATAGGTATATTGAACACTTTTATATTTTTGATCTCATTGGAGTTGGTTCCCATAAAATTGAACTCAAACCATATTTTTCTATAGTATAGGTTGTGTTCCACATGTACCACATCATAAAATACATAATAGATACCTCACATGTAATGAATTCATAGGTGGTACAACTGGAAAATGATCTCCCTTTTAATGAGCAGTTAGTGAACATATTTGACTATAGATATAATGATCTATGAAAAAATGCCACTCACATATTAAATGTAATACTGTAAATCCCTATGTAAGTGGTGACATGGTAACTAGATGAATCATGAAACATAATTTCCCTAACCTTTTTTCACCATAGTGTGTAAAATGAAATTCCTAGGGAAAAGTTTTTTAATGGGGGAACAACATAAGGGCCTAAATTTTATGTGATTTATGTTTACCAAATAAATTTGTTTTATATTATATCTTATAAATTATTTTACAGATAAATCACATAGATAATCAAAAAACACATTATATTCATAAACTAATATTGTTACATTAATCATAATCTAATGCAACAAAAACTTCCGACATTACAATAGAAAAAAATATAATACAATTAATATAGAATGAGAAAATTTAGATATTTATAGTATACTATATTCATTTATCCTTAGACAACAAAATATTAATGAAATATAATATTTGAAAATAGATGGAAATATATGAGATTCAAAATATAATAAACTTTAGTGAAAAAAAATTTAATGAAGAATTTATGAAATAAGAGGTATTTATTGAAAATATAGAACACATATGATGGAAAAAATATGACTATTAGGATATTAATTTAGCCATATTAATTTTTTCTTGATCATTGGAATACTAATCTAACCGTTAGGACCAGTAAACTCACTATTAGAATAGTACATTCACCTCTATAAGTGTCAAATTGTATATATTTAACCTATAAATGGAAAATATGATATATTTAAACAATAGTATATCTAAATATTTTTTTTAAATGATTAATTATGTTTATGTATTATTCTAAAACAAAATTTTTTTAATTTAAAATATTAAGAAAAATTAAAAAAAAATCTTAAAATTGATTTTGTAAATTAATATTGTATTTTATTATAGTACTAAGATACTTTTATTGGAGAATAAGTAAATTTTAAAATTTTTATTAAATCGATTATAATATTAGGATCATTATTTACCAAATAAATGAGTATTTTATTTTAAAATAAAAGTACTCATATTTAGATATTTATTTTCATAAAATATATTTTATTTTAAAATGGTTAAGATTAATTTTTGGTATATTTCAAAAATAGAAAGAAATTTAGTTTATTGCGAAATACATTAAATTAAGGTATTTTACAATGTATGATAATACATGAATTCTTGAGTCGTGGATGAAGTAAGAGTCCACTAGATCCAAATGAAATGAAATATTTACTATATATAGTCATAATAAGAAATATGTTGGATTTTATCGAGAAAAAAATAACAAACCAGTCAATATAATATTCAAAAAAACTCCACACCTCCCCTTATAAATAACACCCCTCACTACCCATTCTCCTGAAAACCTATTACCCTTGGAGATTTCAAATATTCTACCCAATTCCCTTCTCATTTTCTCCCCATTTCAAAGTGATTATTTTCTTTCCCAAAAACCATTTAAGGGTGCATTAAGGAGTATTTCAAGGAGATAATAATTAAGTGATAATATTCTCAATTTACCCCTTTCAAATTCTATTCTTATTATACCATCACCTCAACTCCAAAAAACAAAAAAAATAATATAGTATTATAAATCTAATAAAATTTTATTCTTCTAATTATACATCCATATTATACCATCCCATCTATTGTTCTAAAATAAATATGTTGTTTATAATTGGGTTGGTTCATCACCTCCCTTAAAAAGAATGTTGTTTTTATAAAATGCCTTCAAGGCTGATTATAAATACTGCATTATGATCATAAATGATTATATTAAGTATTTAAGAAATTATTTTACATTTTTTAAAGATTAATTACTCATTTAAAAGAATACAAATAATCACATTCGTAATGGTCTATAAAAAATCTTAAATGACTAATCGTTCAATATTAATGTTTTACTTAATAAATTTTCACTATATCAATAAAATATAATTATTTGGGAACATTTCAATTTTCATACATAAATTAACACCATTTCATTTCACTTCATTATCTGTAGTCCCATATTAAATAAAACATTAATAATTATCTTTAACTGATCAGAAATTGGAATCAAGTAAAAAACACCCTCATAATAATTAAATTAAAATTTATATCTCATAGAAATGTCCATAAATAAAGATAATAAAAATGTAGAAAATAAAATATAATATAGAAATGATAAAAATTAATTAATTAATGTATCTAATTAGGTTATTATGAAAATTATGATCATGTACAGAATGATTCTGGAACATAAGTCGATAGATCTCTCTGAACAACCCTATTTTATTTTTGTTATATTTTCTTCCACATTACAATAATTTATCTCTCTATTATAACATTATAATTCTTATAAATTTTTTATTAATTCCCCAGAAGTATATTCAAGGTTTATTTTAACTTTATTTAATGGCGATATACATGTTTTAATGGTTCCCTTCTTTGTTTATTTTGAAAAGACTATTAAAGAGAACTTTCCATTTTCCATATCTCTTTTAATAAACCACTCAATGAACTATTTTAAATCATAAATGGTTTAATAATACACAAATAATTTTCTAAAAAACCATATTATTGTACTTTTAGTTTTTATAGAAAATGTTATTCTCATATATCCATTAATGAATCATTACACTTCCCTAAACCATGTATTATGTGGATAATTTACAATGTTACATAACAACTATTTTCCACATTATCGCTTCAGTTAGACAAATTAATCATGAACCTCACTTATTTTCCCTTGATGAATGTCCATGGATAATTTAATCCCTTTATTCATGGAAACCATTTTGATACTCTCATTTTCTTTACTTTATGATATGATAATAAAACCCATTTCATTCTATAGGTAATCCTTATATTTATTACTTATGTTTGATTCCAATATATGGCGCATATATTCATGTACATGTTATGTTTGGTGCATCCTGACAATTGTCTAAAAAATTGGATAATGTTTTAGTCTCATCACGATATATATATGGGATCAAGGAGAAAACCTTATCTACAATGGGAATTTGTCCACCGTGTTATGATGTCTTGATGATGAGCGTTGAATTATCTGTATTTTTTATGATTATTCACATTCCTATTCTTACTCAAACATATGATTATATTTTCATTATATTGTTCCTCAGTATTATTTTCCATGATTTATACTTTTATATTGTCAACTTATAACTTCAGACTCATATATTATGAATCATTTCCTTATTTATTTCCATAATATTATTTATATCTCATCCCTTTTTCTATGTATTTTCTAAGTTATCATATACAGTTTTAGAAGAATAAATAATTTTATAACTATTGTTTAATTTCATTTTTATATTTATGTACATATTCTTTTAAATAGACATTTATTTTTTATTCTTTCTTTTTAATTGATATTTTAGTAAAAAACATGTAATAATATATGTAACATGATTAAGTCACAATAGTTGGTATCATTAGATGGTTTAGTTATTTTTGGTGATTAAGAGTGGATTAATTTTTTGAAAACCCTAAATATGATTCTATATATATTTCATATTATAAAAAAATAACATGGAATTTTTATGATGTATAGAGTGTGTGGTTTCCAATAAATTAAATTTTTGTCTATATACTATAAGTGGATATGGATATGGAACAGTTGTATCATGGCGTTAAGACACCCAAAGGAGAACATTGGTATTTAACTCGATTTTTAGCTAGTATAGAAATATATGCCTTGCTTTACTCCTAGTTTGACAATTCTGAGGGATTTTCTTCTGATTGTACACAAAATATTTTTAAACCATTATAAATAAAATGATTATATTGTCATGTTAGCAAACCTAATAGGAAAATTATCATGGATAAAAAATATCAAAACATAGATTCTCATAATTTATGATGTAATTTTTTATATTTTATTCGTTCTATGTTCATAGTTTTCTTTTTATATTATCATTATATATTTATTCGAATACGTAAATTTATTTTTAATTTTTTTATTTAATGGAGGGAAATTGGGGAACCCATTCCAAAATCCATTGTGATATAACTTTTTTTATTTCAATAATGAGATTCCTAATATGATCAGAGTGGTATTGGAGAACTTCACAACAGTGATTTCTCAATTGGCAGGAGTTATAAATAGGAATTTGAATTTTATGGAACTCTCACCCTCTCCTAAAATATTGAATATTCTAGTAAAATCCTTTATATGAAAAATGAATCTTTCATTTAGTGCATCTAATAATATCATCATCATATTATAACATATTGACAATATTGATAAGATAATTTCTATCCTCCAATGTGTATAATGAGTGAACTTATTGTAGGATGACTATAATTTTGATGGGTAATTTGATCAGTGGTGGACATAAATCAATAACAATAAGTCTAAAGAAGAAACTTATTACTTGAAATGGGAAGGATTCATGGAAATATATTTGGATAAATATTCTCTCCAAACTTCCCAATAAAAAATGGATGGGAGTTCCGGGTACATAGGAAAAAGGAATCTGATTCCATCAAGGATTATGAGAGAGATATATCAAGCTTACCTAGTATGCCAATGGATTTGTCCTTAACACCAAATATAAGTTGGGTGATTTTTTTATTGGATTAACTTAAAGTCTATGAAAAGCATCACTAAATCAAGAGATTGAAAACTATGATGAGATTTTTTGGTGAAACCTCAAGTTAGGGGTGGATATTGGAGTCTCTTAGTGGTCTCATGGAATTAGAGATAAAAAACATAAAATTGAGTTTTCTTTAGAATTATATTTGGATAAATCCCATAGGGAAAGAAAATAAAACATACTGCATTTAAAAAATGCGAGAAGAAGAATCTGAAAAACATTCATAAAGGAATAGAGAGATGAATTAAATGTGGAATATCAAGATAAAAATTATTACTATAGAAGAAGAAGCCTAAAATGTGATTGAAGAAAATAAGTTTCACATCAATACTCATCATGTAGTCTAGATTTTCAGTTTAAAGGAATATATTTATAATAAAAACAAATTCACTAATCTAATGGTTGGTGGAGACCATCAATGAAAAAACCTCCAATGCATCAGTGAAGGGAATATTATATCAGTAGTGATAAGTTTATTCTCAACAATAATGTTGTTAAAGTACGGTAGTTAATCATACAGGAATAGAAAACATTCTTTATTCTAGATTTATGAAATCTTACATATATTATAAGTTTAGTACAACTATTCAAACACCCCACCAAACGTGGGGGTTGAGTTTTATATGATAATATAAAATGTATAAATTACTTCATCTCAAGTATATAACTCCTCCCCAATTAATATTTTTGGGCTAAATCATCCATAAAATCCCACATTACATATTTTAGTGGTGTCTGATTTTATTTTTTTCATGGATTGGATATCCTTACATAAAAACAACCTTAACTTTTGGGGGAGGGATATCACACTTCACATCTTGAGTTATCCTACAATTCAATAAAATTTTATAGAGGGTGATGAATCTACATTAGTATATTCATATCAAATATTGATATTATTTCCTTATGATAAAGTTTATCTAGACCAAATGATTGAGAAAAAGGAGGGAATTATTCTTGAATACATTCCTATTTTGCGAGAATACACTAATTTATTCGATGATGATTTTAATTGTCTTCCTCATGAATGTGAGGTTGATTTATCAATTTAAATTATACTTGGATCTATACTAATGTCAAGGAGTCTCTACAAAATATCCACCATTGAGTTGGTATAATTGAAGAAGAAATTACAATAAAATCTAAATAAGGGTTTGGTATGATGGGGTGATTCACCATGGCATGTGTCGGTCATTTCCATCATGAATTTAAATGGGTCAATGTGAATATAAATATCCAAGAATAACATACATGAATATTTAATCATTTTACATGAATATTTAGGACATTGAAAAATTAGATTCCCAATGACTATAATAGTATTTTGTATTTGGAAACATGGAAACATAATATTATATTTTCATTAAATATACTTAATATCTCCCTTAATGTTATTATCCTTAATTAATCCTACATAATACCTTTTTTCATTACCTAGGAAAATTAAACATAAAAAGGGGTCATCTCAGATGATCGATAAGGTAATATAAGGTAGATATGTAGACATAACTTGAGAATAAGGGTGTGAGAACATGATATTATTATTATAAGATCATACTCATCATATCCAAGATCATAATTAAGAGTTGAGGTATAAATATTGGAACTTTATAAAACATGAATCGTTTAAAAATAATTATCATATTTAATGAAATCATAACATAGGAAAAAGACATGGAGTTATTGGCATACACAATACCAAGTAAAATCATTTCCTATAAGTCAAGGGTTGTTCCCAAAACATATCAGGGAACATTATGGGTGAAAAACTTACTAGGTAGGACACAAAACCATCCATAGTCACATCCTTTTTCTTATAGTGAATCAGGTTATATTTTCTTCCTATAGTAGATCAAGCTCATGGACCTGTTCCTATCATTATCTTATGATATAAAACTTTTACCCAATAAATTGGAGAGATATCTGGACCACCCTATCATATAATCCATATTGGGCTTACCCAAATTGATCTATGACACTCCTTAATATAAGCTATAATGGGCATACTTAATGATATCTAGGACACCATATCACACAATATATAATTATATTACCATTTTCTATCTGGTCCACCGAATTTTATAAGTTATATTGGGATTACTCGACACTATTCGGGGCAATTGATTGTATGTGAAATTTCTATGAACCCCAACATGAATAATTAAAAAATATAATTCATATCATCATAATAAGAAATAAAAATAATTATTCATTCATAACTCAATTAACCCATGGTTGAGAAGTGGGTTTCATTTCAATCACTTTGACACATGATTTACTCATGGAAAATAAATGAGTTCCATAAACATCATGCCATAAAACCATAAACCAATCAGATAAAGAATATGAATGGTACCCTTGGATCATATTTCTAGTATATAATAAACTATATCAAAATATTTCATCTTATAGAGTGAATTATTTTGAAAGATCACTTCAAACAGTTCTTAAAAAATATATTTTATTTGAATATCATAAAATAGTTTAAAAAATCGTTTTATTTGAAATCCATATTGAAAACAAATGATGTAATCTTCAAAAAATCATTTCAAAAAAATTATTGTGTAAAATTACGCTTACACTTTGAAAAAATATTATTAAAACATAAAATATTTTTCAAAGAAAATAATATTGAAAAAATAAAATATAATCTCCAATGAAATGATAGTCATGACAGTGGACAAATCAGTACACGCTTAATAATCCTATTGCACCATAAGAAGTACAAAATAATGTCTTGGTCAAAAAATTGACAATAATATTTCTTTCTATTTTTTTCTAAATGTAAAACAAGAGAATTTTTTTTAAAATATAAATGGATATAGTAGTAAATTTTTAAAAATATTTACTTAAGACATGGTTTTTAAAGAACACATATTTCCAATCAAAGTGAGAGATAAATTCATATTTTATAAAAAATGTATTATTAATTATCAAGTGTACTAAATAGTGTAAAAAACGCTACCATTACCTTAATATATCATTTAAAAAATAGGATAATAAAATTAATTAGTGTTATTGATATTTTATCATAATATTTCATTAATGTAATCATAGTCATAAATAATCCTGATAAACAATTAAACTATAACAATAAATGATTACCACTTTGGTAACATTGAATAATAATTACCATAAAAGAATGAATTTAAATGAAACTAAAAATATCATTAAAATAGTGAGAATAATTATATTTCAAGTAAAATGGTAGTATATAATATTATTAGAAGAATACTACTCCATAATAGGGTATGTGTCTCCAAGAAGAAATATTGAGATAAAATTAATATACCAATTTGGTTAATTTAAACCACAATCCCCATCTAAGAGAGTTGAAAAAATGTACATATAAATAACTATGATTTTAAGTATAATGATCATAAAGTACATTCAAGGGAAGTACAAACACCACACAAAATAAACAAGCTTTGAATATAATATAAGACTCGTAAAAAAGTGAGACCACAAATTTCTTTACTACATGAGTAACTTTTGAATAATGTGATCCCTCAAAGAATAAAATAAAATAAAACTTTTAATATCATTAAATAATGTAAATTAAGGATATTTAATGTCATTGTAAATTATATACCCCACATAACAAGTATAATTTTTGGAATATACTATATATCTCAACGAAATAAAATTGAGATGAGAAAACCCTAACCATAATTCTTGACATTCTTAGTACATGTTAAAACCACCATTATAATAATTATTATCTTAGTATATATCTACCACATATACATATTATTATATATAATACCATATATGATTTTATTATGATTTATGTAACCCATTTTTCAATAATTTCATGTTACATTTATATTTTGGGTAACAACAGCTTTGTTTTTCTTATATATTTTGAGTTCTTATTCTTGATCCTATGGCATATAAAATTATTTAATTATTTAAAAAAGTAAAATCATTATATAAATGTCCTATATATTCATTATAAATTTATTTATAATAATATTTTAAGTATATAAATAGGAAAGGAGATACATCATTCATGGAGACGGTAGATAATATGTTAGCATGAACACTAATTCAATTTTGTTATCATATTTTTTTTAAAAAATGTAAATAATCTATACATATATATATATATATTCATATATATTATATTTCCATTATAATTATAATGTCATATATATAAAATATTTTTATTGATACCATATTTAATAAATTCAATGTAAATCATGAACAAATGACATCATTTTGAAGAGGTGGTAGTCGATATGTCCACAAATGAGGTTACCATATTCCAAAAAAATCGAAATAATGAAGGTACATTTCATATAATAATTATAAAATAATAAATAAATCAAAAGAATTATAAAAAAATTAAGTCTATAAATATTCTTATCCTTAAATGGTGGTAATGAAAGAACAAATGACATCTATTCAAAAGGTTGTTATCCATTGTACACAAGGACGATGATTGTGTATCAAATTTGTTTTAATTTTTAGTGAGTTTAAGTCATAAAAAAACATAACAATATATAAATATAATTTGGATAGTTATGGTATTATAAAATCATGTATTAAGATTTATTTAACAAGTGGGGGAATAAATAAGACAAAAGTACTTGTTTAAGGATGTTACCACTTCTTTGGGTAACTTCTTTTGGTTTGGACCCAAAGGATTCCTTGGTTGGATTTATGACAAAAGTGAGGATTCAAAATTCGTAAGAGGTTTTTTGGAAGATTATATGGTAAGGGGTTTTCTAATACAAGGTTCTCTATAGTTGTGAATAATTGAGGGGGTGAGTGCCCTTTTATAGTGGAGGAGGAGTGGCATTCTTACAAATACATAAAGGAAAACACTATTAATAGGTCTATGTTACATCATGTTCCTAAAAAAATGACCCATTTTAGAAAAAGTGGAGTTTATGGTTGAAATGTTTTCCTAAAATATATTTTTTACATGTTTCTAGGTTATTTATCCACTAATGGTAATGTTTAACCACAAAGTAAACTCATTTTTACCTTAAAAACTATAATTAATTTTATCATTGTTCTCTAACATTTTTTGGTTTAAAACAATATTTAACCCACTAATAAATATATATTATTATGATATAAAATATTTAATCCATTTTCTCAAATTCAAATAAAATATTTTTAAGAATTTAAATTAAAAATAATCGCATAGATGGGGCAAAACAATCAGTTTATAAAGTGAAAATGTTCAAATGTTTCAAATGGTTTAAGGTCAAATTTTAATGGAAAATTGATTTTATTGACCTGAATTGGATTTAAATAAATATACATTAAAACATAAAATATAATTTAACTATTTAAGTAAACTAATCATAAATATAGTTTTCAATTAAAATTCAGTGTTTTTAACTATTCATCAAGAAATAAAACTTCTCAAGAAGAAATATAAATTAACCCAAAGTAAATATTGATATTTTTATTTCTAAAATAAATATTATTTTATCAAATAAAAATTAAAAAAAATTGAAAATAAGATTTCAAATAAGTGTGTAATTAAAATAGTGGAAAATAGCCTTTTAGATAAAATAGCTTTTAATGCCCAAAATGAGATTTATTTTTATTTTATACCAAAAAAAATAATAGATGAATGTAAAAAAAATGAATTTATTATATATAAATTTCATTAATATATTTCACTGATAGTGATTAATTTAATATATTAAGATTACATACCTTTATGGTAATAATTGTTTTTTCATAAAACCACTTTATTTGTATTTAATTTGTTTATTTTTTATTTTTTAATTAATTTATAATAATATTATAGATTCATAAACATGTGTAAAATATAGGTTCATAATTTATTTAATCATATTCATATATGAAATTCCAACACCTGGGTGATACTGTAACAATAAATTAATACTACCATCTATGTTTTATTATAGTTCAGTAAATAAATCCTAACGCGGTGTAGCATGTAACGCAAGAAATCAAATTAATTTAATTTACTACAAAAGAAATTATTTTTAAAAAACTCAAGGTGTTACATTATACCCACCAAAAGATGAATTTATCCCTAGAAATTTTTCTGGTTCATCAGAGTATTAATACATTAATATTCTTTTAATATGAACCACATCAAAAAATAAACATGAAAACTTCCTTTAAAAATATAATGTTGGAAACATAACAGTTACCAATGGTAACTCATAACTAGGTTCCCACATAATATAATAAAGGTTAAAAGTTAAATCATAGCCATAAAAGATAAAACTTACAATCCAATGCTAATGGAGAGTGATAGAGAACATTGATCAATAAATTTGGGTGATCTAGAGAATATTGACAATCACAAAACCATGAAACTACGATAATCTATGGGACCATTTTATTTATTTGAAATGAAAGAACTATGATAAATTTTATATTTCAATATCAATTTCCTCATGTTGATCTAATTTCATAAGAATATATACATAATTGTTTTTAGAGCTATCTCACTTTATTGTTGTGTCGTGATCAATTTCTATTTCGTCTCTTAATTTAAGAAATTAATGTGAATTGTACATCCCTAAGGCACTAGTCGATCATGAGATCAATAAATATAATGATAATTAATTCCATATTTCATTATTTAACATCATATAAAAAAAATTATCAATGTTTATCCAATATGCATGAACACTCATATTGTGAGGTAATACTTGAGTCTCTAAAACCTCATCTAAAGTTTAACATAAACCATTCCATTAATGTTTTACATTGTAAACATTTGAAAAGATGAAAATCAATAAAATATAAAAATGTCACTAAAACTCTCAAAATAAGATTCACATTGGTCACCATATATCGTAAATTATATATTTATTTTCAAATACCAAACTTGTTAATATATTCATGGCATATTCTCTTGAAACATGGTAATAACACGAATTACCATAAAAAATTATTAAAAATTCATGTTTCATTATTATAATATTTATTAGACGTATTCCTTAAATCCTAAAATTCTTTAAAATTAATTAATGAAAACATAAACCAATTTGTTAAGAAGTCATTTATTTGTTCAAAGGTAATCAGTAAATTTCAAATTACGTTATCCAAACACCGTTAATTTAAAACAAGGTAAATATTGAGGGTTATCATTCCCTTAATCATTTGGTTACCATTAATAACACCTTTCCATTAAAACAATTTTCTAACCCGTTAAAACCATTCAAAATATATTTTCAATTCCTTAATTGAAAACATATACTTTTTGATCAATATAACATAATTCTTGTATTCCTATACATATAAACATCAATAATACAACTTTATTTATAAAAAATTACTTATGCTTTATCATGTTATTAATTAGTACCCATTTCAAAAAAATATGAAATATTAATCACTTATTAAGGTTCTTAAACCCCAATTTAATCATTCTTCTTATGTTTGTTTTAAAAAATATTGTTAAAACAAACCATACCATTCACATGTCATTAACAATCTCTTTATATTCAAAATTATAACCTATACGCAGTCAACATTCCTAATTATATTCATGATATTTCTATATAGGACCTTGATTTTCATTATTCCCATACATTACACATATGAAAAATTCAATGTTAACCTTGTTCCTTTTAGTTCCGTTTATTGACTAAGGCCAAAAAAATATAGTGTAAACAACACTTATCATTGAAGAAAACCACCTAATAGTGAAACATTAATTATATGATACCTAAATCAAGACACATTCTATTAAATATATGCAACCATTGGCTTATCCATAGATATATCCCTATATATATCCATAAAAATATTCCTAGGGATCCCCATAATGTTTTCTCATCAGAGTTTCCAAAGGTTGACTAAACCCTAACTTTTTTACCAAATATAGTGACCCAATCTAAATATACATTTATATTTCATAATTTTGATGAAAATTCAACACATTACAAAAGTACTTTCCCAAGGACTATAATAGTTTAATGTATTTGGAAACCAGTAAACATAATATTCTATCTTGGTGAAATATCTTCATAATCTCTTATAAATCTCTTACCCTTTTTCAATCCATATTTAAAAATTTCTTCATAACATAGGGAAAGGAAACATAAAAATGGGTTGATCTCAAATGGTCAGTAAGGGTAAACAGTGGGGATATGTAAGCATAACATGAGCATAAGGATATGAAAAAATGATCATATCATTAGAAAAACATACCATGCATATCCAAGATCATGATTACGAGTTATGGAATAAGTATTGGTAGTTTATAAGACATGAATCATAATTTAATAGAGATAATTATCCACGAAATCATAACATAGAAAAAATATAGGGAATTTTTGGTATACATATAAGTACATAAAATCATTCCCTATAAGTCATGGATCATCTCTAAAATTTGTAAGGGCATTTCTTAGGGACCGCACCTACTGGGCGGGACACCCCATTATCCCTAGTCACAACACTTTCTTTAATGTGGATCAGGTTATACCATCTTTAAATTTTGTATCAAGCTTGTTAACTTGTTACAATAATTATCTAATGAGATACAAATATTTACCCAATTCATTAGAGCATTATCCAGGTCACCCCATCATATAGGCTATAACGAGCTTACCAGGCACTATCTGGGCCGCCCCATCATATAATCTATAATAGGATTACCCAATGCTATATAGGATGCCCTATCAAATAAGCTATAATGGGATTACATGACATGATCTATTCCTCCGCATTGTATAATCTGTAATTGGATTACACAACACTACCTAGGACACCCATATTATAAGCGATGTCCATGTACAACAACACGAATAATGTAAAATGAGATTTCATATCACCCTAAAAAAACAATTATTATTTCATAACATTATTATTCTATAGAAAATAAATTGGTTTCCTGTCAATATCTTTGAAACATAATTTACTCAGAGAAAATAAATGAGTTCCATAAACATCACGCCATCAAAACATAAACCATTTAGAGAATGGATATGAATGGTATATTTGGATAATATACCTATTAAAGAATAAACTATATAAAAGGATTTCATATTATATAGAGAAGGATTTTTAAATATCACATGGAACACCTCTTAAGAAAAATAACCTTTCTTTGAAAATTATAAAATGTTTTCCAAAATCATTTTATTTGAAAAAAACATTGAAAACATATGATGTAATCTTTAAAATAATAATTTAAAATATTTCTTGAAGAAAATATCCTCTCTAATTTGAAAAAATATTTTTTTTAAATAACAAATTTATAAAAACTTTTTCTATGGTAACAAACTTGAAATCATATAAAAGATTCTTCAAATAAATGATTGTCCTAATGGTAGGTAAATTCATACCTATAGAACATTCCTTTTACACCATAAAAAGTTTTGAAAAGTGCATCGATATAAAATCAACAAGAAGATTCCTTTTTATAAACAGGTTTTAAAAAGACCAAATATGGGAAAATTCTCATTTAATTTTCATAGAAGAATACAATATCGTTTTAAATTTCATTTTTAGAAATCATGGTTTTGAAAGAGCACAAATTTATGATCGAAGAGAAAAATAATGTTAGTTTTTATAAAAATACTTTCTTAAATATCTTAAGTGCCAAAAAGTGGATATAATGGTACCATTACATAAATATATCATGAATAACCATAGGGGAAGATGTTTCATGAGGGTTATTCTGATATGGATAATAATATTTCATCAATGGAATTATAATCATAAATAATCCTGATAAATGATGTGATTATAGCAATAAAATATAACCCCATAGGTAACATTGAATTGTAATCCCCAAGATATGAAAACATTAAATGAAGTATAAAATACCATTAAAATAATTAGATTCATTATATAATATTTTAATGGGAATTATATAAATATCATAGTAGAAAATATTTCCCTGAAATGGAATGTGTCTCAGGGATGGAAATTTGAGACAAAATTACTTTATCGATATGGAAACTTTTAAACCATAAAACATGGGAAAGATAGATCATAAAATGGATTTGTAAATACTTATAAAATTAAGAATAAAAATAATTTAATAACATAATGAAAATTATATAAACAACACAAAAGAAATGAGTGGTGAATATGGTGTAAATCTCATAGTAATAAAAGTAAGACTAGAAATCCCCATACAACATGAGAAACATTTGAATCATGAGATCAGTGAAGTAATAAAACTGATTAAAGCATTTAATATCATGAAATAAATATAAATCATGATATAAAATGTAACAGGGAATTATATACACCACACATAAATAATATGTGGTGAATATAGCATATATCTAATGGAAGTAAAAGTTATATGACCTGAGCCTTAACTTAATTCTTGAAAATTTTTGTACAAATTGAAAGATAAAGTATAATAACTATAAGATTATTATATATATAAAAAATAGCCATATTATTATATATCATACCATATATGATTTAATATTACTTTATATTACCCCATTATTAACAATATAATGTTAATGGTACGTTTTGAGCAATAACTGCTTTGTTTTTCATGTTGGTTTTGACTTGTTATTCTTTATCATATTACATAGATCATGATTTAATTATTGAAAGAAAGTAAAACAGTATATAAATATCTGATATATTCAATAAATATGTATTTATAAAGATATATAAAAGGCATAAATATGAAATGAAATACATCATTCATGGAGATGGTAGGAAGTACGTACACATCAATGATGTTTCAATTTTTCTATCATATTTTTAAATAAAGATTAGTAAATTATATATCCATATAAATATATATATTATCCTTCTAGTATATTTATTATTTCATATATATTACATATTTATATTAAACTGATCTTTAATACATTCCATTTATAGTGTTAATGAATCAGATCACTTAATGAGGCGGTAGTCCAGATGTCCACAAAAAAAGTTATCATATTCTCACAGAATGGAAAGAATGAAGGTATGTGTTATAAAACAATTCAAGAAGAATAAATTAATTTTAAATATAATATATAATGTATAAATATTAATCCCATCAATATTACCAATCATGAAATATGGTAATTGAAGAACGAACGAAAATGGTTCCTAAGGCGGTAGTCCACTTTACACTCAAACGATGATTGTGTATCCCATTTCAATGAGGTGTGTGAAATTTTTGGTCACAAAATTAACATAGTAAAATTTTAGTATACTATTAATATTTATTTTATTATATAATAATGAAATAATAATAATTTATGGGGTGTATAATGGAAAAATACAAATTTTCTTATTGAAGGATGCTACCTCTTTTTTGGGTAACTACGTTTGGTTTACACCAAAGGGCTTCCATGGTTTTATTTTCTCCCAAATTGATGCTTCTATATTGAGAGATATTATTTTGGAATATTTCTTGGGAATTATTTTGATGATAAAAAGTGATTTAGAGGTGTGAATAAGGGCAGGGAGTTAGTACCATTTTATATTGGAAGATGAGTGACATTCTTCTAAATACAAGATGACAAACACTATTAAGAGGTCTCCCTTACAACATGTTCCTCTCATAACGTTCCATATTTGATACATAGGATTATTGGGTCAATATGGGGTCATAATTTGTTTTTTGACAAGTTTTATGTTTTTTTACCCCTTATGTTAAATTTTAACCACTAAGCTAACTCGTTTTTACCATAATCATAGTAATTATTTTTTATTAATTTCACTAATATTTTTTGTAAAATTATAATTTAACCTTAATATAAATTTTAAATTATTTTCCTTAGATATTTTTATTCCAATTTACAATATTTTAATTATAGGATTGTTCGATGTTAATTTAAAAATAAGCCAGCAGATGGGACGAAACAATTGGGATTTAATATAAAATCATTAAAAAGATTGAAATATTTTTATATTTAATATCAATGTGAAATTGAACCAATGAACTAAAATAGATTAATATATTTATAATTTATATAACTTCACTTTAAAATAAACTAAAAATTTTATTGAAATATATAAATAAATTTGGTAAAAATGTAGTTTTCAATTAAAATTCATTGTTTTCACAATTCATAAAAAATTACACTTCTGAGAAAAATACCACAAATTCACCAAAAGTAACATTTTTTATTAGACTTTAAAAAATGATTTTTATTTTTTAAAATAGAAATTATTAATTTTTAATAAAATATTTTTCAAACAGCTAATCCATTAAAATAATTCAAAACTACCTTTTAGATAAATGTAGTTTTTTGTGACTAAAATTTTATTTTTATTTTTTTTATTCCTATAAAAAATATTTGATGAATGTAAAAAAATCATGAATTTATAATATATAAATTTCACTAAAATCTATAACTATTATTTTATAATTTAATTCATTAAAATAAAACTCCTTTGTATGTATAAAAATATTTTATTTTTTAAAATCACCCCCTTTTTATTTAATTGGTTTTTATTTTCATTTATAATTTTTTAATAACCAAATAAATACCTTTATAGACTTGTGTAAACCGTATTTTAGTATTTTAGATAATATTATTAATAAAATACATTCTAATGGCAAGGAAATGACAATAACAATATTTTTATAATAATACTAATATTATATTGTATTTTAATAATGCACCATCTTCTTTATTATGAAAGCTATAAAAGGAACTAAACATTATTGGTAACATAAGAAAAAAAGTGTTTCTTATACCAAAAGATAATTTGTGTGTCTCAGGTAGTCCAATAATAACATGGTGGTGCATATAAATTAGTCATAACTTAGTATAGCATGCAATTCAAGAAATTAAATAAATTTAATTTATCAAAAAATAATAATTAAAAAACGGTTGTGTTATAGTGCCCTGAAATTTATTATAGTGATCTTAAAAAAATAACGAGAAAGAAAATATGTGCCCTACCACATATAGATGAATTGTCTAATCAACTAAATGTGGCCCAATACTTCTCAACTGTGGACCTTCGATCCGGATATCATCATTTCAAAGTGATGAAAGAAGATATGGCCAAGACTGTTTTGCTAATGAGAAATGAAAATTAAGAGATCATAGTGAATCCATTCAAACTGGCTAATTATATAAAAAAAATTATTGACCCAATTAATAGAGACTTTAGATATTACATTGATAAATTTGTGGTAGTTTTTACTAATGTTATTTTGGTATAATCCATGTGAAAGGATTACCATGAGAGACATTTAAATACTATATTAAAGACATTACAAAAGGAAATTATATTTTAAATTCATAGTAAATATGAATCTTAGTTGGAGTATTTATCACTCTTAGGAAATGTTATTATAAGTAAAGGGGTATTTTTGGATCATTTTAAGATAAAATGATAAGAAATTGTCCCAAGATATAATCTGTAATGGAGAAATGTTATTTCTATAGGCAAGATGGATATTACTAATGATTTTTTAGAAATTAATTGTGATTTTTGAACCCACTAACCAAAATAACTCTGAATTGGTTAAAGTTTTTATTTATAAATAACTATAAATAGTGAATCAAGACATCAAAAAGTAGTTTTATCACTACAATAGTCCCTATGCTTCCCTTAAGTGGTGAACACCTTATGGAATACAATAATGATTTATGTAATGCCTTTGGTTGTGTATTAATAAATTAATAACTTATGCATCAAGACAGCTGATAGTTCATGAATAGAACTATCCCACACATAATCTGGAGTTAGTGACACATATATGTACATTAAATATTTTGTGGTACTATCCCTATTGGTTGACATGTGGGATATATACAGATCAAAATATCCTAAAACATATATTTTCAAAGAAGGACCTTAATTTGACCTAGGGAATATGGTTATAGAAAATAAAGGCTTATTACAACCCTATCCATAACTATCCTAGAAAATTGAATAAAGTGGTATATTCTCAATGTAGGAAGGAACTTGAAATTTTATCAATGATTATAATTATAATGGATCTAATCTTATTATATATTCCAATAATGATAATGGGAATCATAATGTAAAGAAGATCATGCTTTATTTCTCAACTGATTTCTCAATAATCTATTTTTAAATGATAAAGGATAAACAAATATATGTTATATATATTAAAAATATGGTGTAAGCTATAAAAAATGGGAAATAATTGGAGTTCCAAATTCATGATGAAGGAGTTATAAGACTTAGGTCGTGACTATGTATACCATCAAGTACAAAGATAATTAAACATATTTTGAATCATTCACATTACTCGACCTTCTCCATCCATTAATAGTGTATGGAGATGTATTGAGATATTGAAGATCCCTATTGGTGGGAAAATATGATGAAAGATATCAAAAAATATACATAAATGTTCTTCATATATCAATAAGTAAAGTGTGAAAGGAAAGGTATGAGGGGATAAAGAAACCATTACCCATACCTATATTGTAATGGGAAAATATCACCATAGACATTATCACCAGTCATCTATAGAAATATATCGGAAATAATTTTATATGTGTTGTGGTGGATTTTATTATAAATAATGTTCACTTCATTGAAATTATAAAGGACATATCAGTTGATCAATAGGAACTGATATATATCTGAGAAGTTGTGAGGCTATATGGAATACCATTATTGATTATTTCTGATTGAGATCTAAGAATTTCTTCCTTGATCTGTAAGAGTCTTCAACATTATTTAAATAGAGTGTTTGACTTTATTTTGACATATACCCCAACCTAATTTCAAATCTGAGTTGACTATATTAGAACAAGAATATATATTGATAGAATTCTCAATGGTTGTAAAACGAGGATTATCTCAACATTTACCTCTAATCAGGGTCTCAAACAATAATTCTCTTTAATAAAGCATCAAAAGGGTTATATATCATGGCCATTAATGGAAAATATGTTGAACACCTATGTGTTGTGATCATGTTGGTGAACACATGCCATTGGGACTAGAAATAGTCAACAAAATTGAATACTATAAAATAGTAAATCAAGATTGCTCATAGTTCATAGAAGAGCTATTTTGAGAATAATTGACAGGACCTAGAGATCGAGGATAGAGATAAACTATTCATATACATATCTTAGTGGATTAGAGTCATGACATTTTAGAATTAGGTAATTAAAAGAGCTAGGTACACTTTCCCTTTCAAGATTCTTTATCACATCAAAGTTTTGGATTATCGAAAATTACTCAGAGTGACAGTCTCACGTAGAACACATATTCCAAATATCCCTCTTGAAGAGTACCAAAAATATCCCTCAAAATTACAAAATTTTGATGTGGAATAGTTGGAAAATGATATCACTTATGAGGAGAAAATAGTGAAGAACTTAGACAGTGGAGATAATATTCTATAAAGCAAGAAAACTCACATACTAAAAGTAATAGGGTGAATCCATAAGTACAAGGAAGATGCATTGGATCCAAATTAATACATGATGTTGAAGTTCCCCAACCTATTTTCACCATAATATGTAAATTGAAATTTCATGTGATAAATTTATCATGGGGGAAATAATGCTACGTCGTAGAGATTATATGAATTACTTTTTTTCTTAAATTAACGGGTCTTATATTATATCATATACATTTTTACATACATATAACCCATAAAGAAACCAACAACACTTTATTTTCATAAATGAATATTTTCACATTATATTGAAACTAAACTTATAAATATTCCAAACATTAAAATATGGGAAAATATAAAATAAGAAAAGTATAATGGGAACATTCGGATCACTCTAGATCTTTAAGAATCATTTTCCCCACAAACACAATACTGAAAGGAAACATAATATTACGAAAATTAATCACATATAATATAATTAATATACATAACCTGTAATGAGAATTTAATTTAATGAAGAATAAATGAAATTGGAGGTATTTATAGGATGTAGGGAACCCATATGACTGTTACTAATTGGACCATTGGAATAATAATCCAACCATCGGAATAGTATTATGAAAATTAGAATAGTAACTAGACAATTGAAATAGTAACTTTACCATAGGAGTGGTAATTTGACCATTAAGAATAATATCTTCACTATTAGAATAGTATCATCACCCATGGATGTGTAGAATGATAATTTAGTATCTTATAAAGGGAAAATATGATATATTTAATCCATGGTACAACTAAATAGATTTTTTAAAAAGTGATAAGTTATGCATTTCACTACTAAAAAACTAACCATTAACAGTATTAGTATTTAGTAGAGATATTAAAAAAGCTGATATCAGGTGTCATTTATTGGTTCTTTCTTTTAGTGCTCAAAAAGGGAAACATTTATGAGAACTTCAATATTAATGAAGAAAAAGGGTACCCTTTATTAGTGATTTATTTTTAGCCTTGATAAATATTTATCTCATCAATTCATTTTTAGTGCTGATAAAGGTCCAAATAAAAAAATAAAAAAATTAATAAAATAAAAATTCAAAAATGAGTTTATTAAAAAAAGTATTAAATTTTTTATTAATTTAATATTTATTAATAACAATGAATAAATTGATTATACATTATTAAATATCAAAAAACATTATTAATTAGATAATTATGATAATTAAGGTTGTCAATTTGTATTTATTATATATATACAAATATATTAATATATATAATTTTTTATTTATATATTACAAAAAAATTATGCTCTTTATATGGAATTATTATATATTTATTGAATAATGTTTTTATAATTAAAAGTAAATTTGAATTAAAAATATTAATTAATTTCATATTTCTAGACATATAATTAAATGTCATTTGATTTTTCAATTTAATATAGATCAAATCTATGCTACATTGATTTCACATATACATAATTTATTCATTTTTATATACAATTAACACCCTGAAAACATAACCATTTTCATAAATTTGTTAACATGTATTTATTCTTAATTTATTCAATTCCACTCATTTTTAACATATATGCATGCACTTAAAATTAAATATTCACTAATAATGTTAAAAATATATTTGTTAAAAAACACTTATAAATAAATATATTTATAAATGAACATTTACTATATTTACACAATTATATATTTATAATTGTAAATAAATATATAAATATATTTAAATAATTTTTAAATTTATTATAAATTTACTTAAATATGGAATATATGTACTATATTTCTATTTATCAAGGGTTATTATTTTATATTTATAAAACCTATACATTTTTATGGGACATGAAATGATGAAAGTTTTATTATCTTATAGAACGTGTATGAATGACTTTATTATGAGGTAGTTGGGAACTATATTTCACTCCAATGCATTGTGTAACAATATGCTATATATGGGCTCAAGGGTACATGGGTTATATCCCAAGCCCAAAAACAAGAAGGTAAATGGGTTGTAGACCAATCCGAAAATAAAGAGGGTACACAAGTTGTAGACCATGATAGAAAATAATAAGGTACATGGGTTTTATCCTAAGACTAAAAGAAATAGGGTACACAGGTGATGGCCCCCTAGATCGAAAATAAGAAGGTACATGGTTGGAAGACCAAGCCTAAAAGAAAGAGGAGACACAAGTTGTAGATAAATCCAGAAAACAAAAAGATACATGGGTAGTATCCCATCCCTAAAAGTAAGAGGGTATGTGAGTTGTTAGCACAAGGTGATAGTAGGTACACAGGTTGTAGCCCATGCCTAACATGTTATAATGATCTTCATAGGTATCCTTGAAATAAGATTTTCTATTTGTATGCATATGAAACAAATAACATGTTTTATTCCTTAGTTATGATTTCATGAATTATGTTCTTTATTACCTTATTATCCATGTCTTATGAATTTTCAAGCCTTATCCCATAACACATTTTTATGATCGTGGATATGAAGGCTATGACCTTCTAATTTTACGATCACATTCTCATACTGCAATGTTCATGTTTATGCTTACATATCTCCCTTATTTACCCTCACTGGGCATCTGATCCCACCCCATTTTATATTTTCATTCCCCAAGTTATGAAGAATGGTTTTAGGTAGAATTACTAAAGGTGGAGATATTTGTGGGAGATATGGAAGACCATTCACAAGGATAGAATATATTTTTTCAAATTTTCGAAACACACTAAACTATTACAGTCCTTGAGAATTTATTTTTGTAATGAAATGAATATTAATCTAAAATGATGTAATATCCATGTATGTACATAATGGGTTTTCACAGTTGGTATCAGAGGAAATGATTAGTAACCCTTTGGAAAATAGGATGATAAAACATTAATGATATCCCTTGGTATATTTGTAAGGATATGTCTATGGATGTATTGAGGAGAAAGTATAGGGATGCGTTAACATATAGAATAATGTGATGGACTTTTGGTAGTGGATATAGTGATTGGTTTCCTATAAATACATCCTTTTATGGGTATTACATGTGTATGTGGATCTTTAATAGATCTACCTAAGGGTAACAACTCTAACAAGAGGTTTCAGGCCTACCTTTAGGTAATCTTGTACAAGACAATAGGCCTACCTGCACAGCTGGTTTGACACTCAAGGGGGATATCCATTACAAATTCACAAACACTTTAAAAACAATAATGAATGATTTAAATATATTTTTTTTGATGAATAACCTTGGATAAAGATATGGTTTCATAATATTATGGAAGATTTTAAATTTTATACATCCTATAAGAGACTTTTCATGATTATTTGGTTCATCTCTATGATAATTGTTTCTTACTCTATGATTTTTTGATTTAGTCAATTTCTAGAATAAAAAAGAACCACATTAATGGTGATTGTGAGGGACAATGAAGTGATTTTTCTCTTAAGGATCCAGAGGCTATGTGATATGTAATTAAAATCATCATTATTGTAATCACCCATCTTTCTCAGGATATTAATCATGATGAACATACAAATGACAAAAGGAGGAAACAATATTCTACTAATTCCTTGACGAGGAAACCTCCAACTTATTTATGTGTGTATTCGGATCCGCTTTTCTTGAGCACTGGATCTGTACCACTAAAAAGACATTTTATGTTCTCTATGGTTCAGATCATTAGTATTTCATTATGGTTCATTATACGTTAAAATTTTAAGCCGATCATTGGTGGAATCTAATCAATTATATGAGGAAGGAAGATAAAATTGAATCCATGGTTTGGGATGAGTTCAAGAACATATTCTTCACAAAGTAAATTCCTCATGTTCTTCGTATGAAGTTGGAAAAAAAGTTCCTCGAGTTTAAGAAAAAGGATGATGAATCCATCAGTGCCTATAAGGAAAATTTCACAAGGCTTGAGAGGTAAACTTATGAAATTATCATCCAACCAAAATTTATGGTTGATAGGTTCTCTAGTGGATGAAATCCAAGTCTCAGTAGGGAAATAGAAATAAGAGATATTGTTAGCAATGAAGATATTGTGCATTGTGCAATCAAAGTTGAAATGTAGGTTTTAGTTATCTATCAATATCATGGTTTTATTAAGAAGAATAAGATTAAGTTCAAAAGAAATTCAACAAACAAAATAGATTAGAATATGATCATCATTCGTGATCTATGTAGGGGAAGAAGAATTTTTGAAATTTTCTAAATGGGACTAGTAAATGTTTTAAGTGTGTCAAGGAAGGACATAGAGTGGATGTGTGCCAAATTAATTGGAAGAACTTATATAATGATATGAATAATGAGAAAACTCTTCATGATGCACCTTCCACACTTCAATGTTTTAATTCTAGTGAGTTTGGATATTTCACAAAAACGTGCCCTAATACAAGGGTTAATAATGGTGATCTGCACCAACAACCCATAAAGATAAAGGAAAAATAGAAATCATATGAAATCATAATAGATGAAGTGAATTAAGATAATGAATAATTACCTATACCTCCCCCCTTAGTTGGGAATATTATGTTTCATTTTGAATTAATAATCCCTATGAAAGTCATGTTTTTTATCATTTGGTGTGATTTCATGTGATTACCTTTCCCTACATGGATTATGGAATAATAAAATCACATTTAATTTTCTATTAGTACAAATATGGACTTATGATTCTAATAATGATGTTTTTAAGATAAAAAATTATTAAAGGAATAAATGGTGAATAATATTTTTGAAGGGTTATAAGGTTAAACATTTATGGAAAGTTCAAGTCAAACTTCAGAATAAGTCAAAAAATTTAAAGTGTTCTCTTTCCATATAAGGATTTATTGTAATTGGATAGATTATTCATGATACCTTGTGTTTAAGGTAACTAATGACAAATGTAAAGGTATATCATGGGTATGATGATCTATTGGTATTTTAGGAATGAAAAAGTAACCTTCCTTTTAGAGAAATAGGTAAAGTGGATCCAGGAAAAAATAGGGTGAGGCTGTCCCGAAATCATGAAAGAATATCGTTCCAAGAAAATTCTTAAATTTAGGAAAAATAATCTTGAAACCAAAAATTTTTTCCTAGTACTTTAATTTTAAATGAATCAAAATGTCCCTTAGGTAATTGAAGATCTATAGACTTCTGATTATTAATTTTCTCCTGACCATTTTTTCACGACCCTCCCTCAGGGCCAATTAGATTCCTACTAATAGCGCATTTGAGAGAACCAACCCTCAAGCCATCGGTCATACCTCAGACACCATGATGTTTCAAGAAGAATTATCCCAATTGTCTATCATGTCTTACGGGCCCCAACGCAAAAGATGTTGTGTCAATCGGACGTCCAGTATGTAATTTATTAGTGTTTCTACTCTGAGGGCCTGGTTGGATTCGGGTTTGATCCAACCTGGACATACTCCAACATTATCCAAAGCTCAAATAAAGTATATCAAAATTGCTATCTTGATCCAAGGATTCTGGTTCCATATACGGTTCATCAAATCTATGCTCGGTTCTCAAAATATGGCCAGAAAGTCGAAATGGGTCCGGACCGAACCGGCCCAACCCGGGTCCGACCCGGATAACCTGGGCCTCAGAAGGCATGGCCCGCTGGGTCGTGGTCTGTCTCGACCTACATAGGGGACGGTCCAGCCCAACATGTTGGGTGCGGCCTGGTGGCATGGTCCTCCCGAGCTGGCACCGAAGGGGGAGAACCCCCCCCCCTTCTGTTTGGGATGCTAAAGTTTCACACCTTAGGGTTCTTCCACGTCACCCGCATGACCCAAGAGGGTCCCACCGATCTACCATGGCCGGTTGGGTGCTCTGTTTTGTCCTCCTCCCAGCGGCACGGTCGCGCACTGCTCCTCCATCGTGGACGACTGAGTGTTAGCCGCTCTTCAGCAGCCGCCGCTGCCAAGAGGTCACGACCTCCTGCACATCTGGCGGCATGGACATGTGCCACCCTACCTTCATGCATTTGGATAGTGTGTCAGCCCTCCTCCTCTTCTGTGGGTCACCTCATCTCCATTATTAGCCCAAAAAATAAAAGGATCGTATATTCACAATCCTTGGGTCGAGGGCTCCGCATCCATATGTTGGGCTCAACGAAATAGTGTTTCCATCATCATTAATATTTGGTGTTGAAAAATTCATGAAGAATGCATGGTGAATCATAATGTAAGAGGCAAGGTATATGATTGGGATGATGGCCATGTTATTTTGGCCGTCATCATTATGAAACCAGAATATAAAGAATCAATAAATAAGTTAAATCATATATAAATCGCTTAGATTGATTTTCTGTTGGAGGTGGCGTGAGGAAGAAGACGAAGTCATTGAAGATTTTCGTTGGTGTACGTCACTCCCGTAAGTCGCTCTAAGGTCAGTTCCTCGTTCTTCTATTATGGAAGTCATTCTTCATTGGAGGATCTCCTTTGTTGGAGAAATATCATTCCAACTCTCCAAGGCTCTCCCCTCCATTTCCAAACCCCTTTTCCTACAAGAGGTGAGGTTCCAAATTAAATAATCTTAAGAAATAATTTAATTACATTTTCTACATTAATTAAATTATGTTGGAACATTTAATTTGGAGAAAAACAAGAGTTTCCTTCCATTAGAGGATGGGTTCAGGTGGTCCCCTCCACTAAACATTCAAATGGGAGGTTTCACAAATAAAATTTCTTCTTTATTTTATTTTTATTCTTTTAACTCTCCCATGAAAATCCAAAAAACATTCACCCTCGACCTTCTGTAGTAATGGTTAAGGTATCCATAAGCGAATATCGTTGTTGCGAGTTTAACAATGTCCTCAGATTTTAATTCTGATCACCGGTTCAGAATTTACAAAACACTGATCACAGATCTACTGAACGTAACCGAAAAAAGATTGGAAAATTATTAATAGTCACTCTTGACCCATGCCAGTAGAGGTTAGGCTATTCCTAAGTGAAATAATCCCTAAAAACCCCAATGGTACTCTCATATTTCCAATCTGTGTTAACGTTTAATAGTTATAGATTTTAGAATAAAATAATTCTCACTTAATTATTTTATATATGGCCAAAAACTGACTTTCACTGGTGGCCCACTCCATCCAATGTTAGTATCTACCTAAAGAGAGCATACCCTCATGAGTTCAGTAGTGGTCTTGGATTTTTAATTCGAGTTACCATTTGTTAGTTATAAGAATTTGAAAAATAAAATAATTTTATTTATTTATTTTATTTATGGTTAACCCATTTTTGGGTTATCTCAGAGGAGGCTCGTGCCGACTAAACTCAAGTCATGCCTAAAGTAAAACCACCTTCCAAAGTGCACTGATGCCCTTATATTTCTGATCTGAGTAACTATTTACGATATATTCCACTTTTTTAGAAACACTGCTTACGCGGGCTAATTAATGATTAAAAAAACATTAATGGATCAATCCAGGCACTCAGGGCCTCAGAATATTGCATCGTTAGATTTTTTGATCTCGAAATAATTCAATATAATTAAAAAAACTTATACAGAATTTCTGGTACCTTATATTCTCCCCACCTTAGGTCTTACGCCCCCAAAAGCCATAATATATACTAAGGATACAAATGGTGGTATTGCACAAAGATTTGAGCCTCCCGCTCCCATGTGCTCTTCTGGAGGTTCATGTACTTCCAGCGAATGGACACCAGAGGTATCGACCACCCATGAAGGACCCACTCTGGTTGATCCTAAAACACTACAGGGAACTTCATAAAAGTCACCTCGTCGTCAATGTCAAGCTAAACATGGTCGATGACATGAGAAAGGTCATTCACATATCTCCTCAGCTGGGATATGTGGGAGACATCTTACACCCACTCCAACTGTAGTGGTAGTGCCAAGCGATATGCCCCCTCAACAATCCTCTCAAGTATTAGAAATGGTCCAATAAACCATGGGGATAAATAGCCACCATGGAAAAATCTCTATAGTCCCCATCAAGGAGAGACTCACAAAAATATGTCGTCCCCCTCCTAGAACTCTAATTTTCTCTGTATCCTATCGGCATAAAACTTCTTCCAATTCTATGTTGTCTTCACTTACTGACAAGTGAGATATTGTGATACAAACTCTTCCACTGCTTCCTTCATCTCGGGCCATCAGTATTGTTGTCGGAGTTCCAAGTACATCTTCTCCACTATAGGATGTACTGATAGAGGGGATGTATGGAACTCCCTCAACACCTCTTCTTATAGGACTATTGGTACCATGGTACGTCCTCCGAAGAGGATGTTGTACTCCCCACCTTCAGAAAATCCATCAGGTGTCTGCCCTGAGGATAATTGAGCATGTCGAGCCTCGCAGTCAGTGTCCCCAAGCTGTGCCTCCCTGACTCACTGAAGTAGTGTGGGGTGACTATCATAGAATATAGGTATGGTTCTCCATCTCTATCCATGATTGATATCTGCAATTCGGATAGCTGCTCTATCGCTTCATTCATCAACCATAGACTAGACCTCCTGCTGAGTGCATCTACTACCAAATTTCCCTTCCTTGGATTATAGAATATCTCACAGTCATAGTCCTGGAGGAACTCTATCCATCTTTATTGTCTCAGGTTCAGGTCCTTCTGAGAAAAGAAATACCAGAGACTCTTTTGATCAGAGTAGACTGTAAAATGTTCACCCATCAAGTAGTGCCACCACATCTTTAGCACAAAGACCACTACTACTAACTCCAGGTAATGGGTAGCATAGTTCTACTTGTCAGTCTCTATATCATCTCTTGAAAGATCTACTGACACTTCCCTGTCCACAGGAAAGGATCCCCCTTTTTCATCAAAACTGACAGGGGTGTCACTACCTTGGAGAAGTCGGGTACAAATCTCTGGTATCACCTAACCAAAGCTGACGTCCCTCTCCCTTCAGGGAGGTAATCCTAGAAACATATTTTGAAAAGATTTCCCCATGATTTGCCACTCCTGTTTGGAACTAAAAATAAAAAACTCCTACTTCCATGAGATTAGTTTTTGCTGACTTGAGATTGATCGGTTGCACCCTCCTATGCATGAGTTTATCCTATGCTGCCTGGGATTCCATTTTCACCGACCAAGAAAAACCTCATTCCAACATTATAGGTAAACCACAACCCTTTTGCGGAATAAAATCAATCTAAGTTTGAACTGTGGATGTTCAGTCCATACCGAAACTAAGGTCTTAAGACCTCAACGCTGCCACCAAGAGGTTCCAACCGAAACTCTTGCCTCAAGGGTTTGATCGCATTATTAGCATAAGTGTGATTATTGAGCCTCCTCCCAAACATATATCTAGACGTGAGGTTCAAGTCAACGAATTAACTGGAAACTCTAGGTCTTGTACCCGATTCCTCGAAGGAAGAAATGTTTGGTACCTATGTCTATTAATACGGAAGCTAGTAGTAGACATATACCGTTTGTTGAATCATTATTAGAGCCCTTAGGTCGCACTCCTTGGCCATATAGAGTTACTCTGTTCCCCTGTCCTATACCTCCCTAAGCTTGGTGAGGGAAAAAAAGGTGGGTGGTTGTAACATGTCAAAATTTACACCACCTCATGCTGATCTCCTTGATATTCTTCCATGTCTATAGCCCTGTAGATTCATCTGTCCCTAACACTTCTTCTTCCCGAAACATTTTTACATGCCCAAGTCTCTAAGAATGGCACCAGTATCCTGCTTTCCCACTATTAACATTCATAGGTTGTATCTGTTCAGCCAAAGTACATTCAACCAAAAAGGTTTTCTCTAGAACCCTCACATAGGTATGAATGTATGGAGGAATTTTGTTGGCTCGGATATCCCTAAATACACCTCGCTCGGAAGTCCGAGCCCTGAATCACTGATCATATCATATTCATTGAGTACCAAGAATGGTCGGTACACCTCGATGAATACTCAGATACCAACATGTCATCCTACAAAATTTGTAGAAGCTCTAGAGAAATCTCATACCCCACCTCAAGCCAGTCCTTAGTCGCATGTGAGTCGGGCTCACCTTAGAACCTGAGGGGTATCTGATGCTGAAACATGTGCAAGGAACTAAGCCTAAATGTGTCCACTACCGGCACCACCGGTTCAAAATGTGGACAAATATTTAGTGACATAGCTGGTACACTACCCAAAGGTACCATATCAAGAAGTGGTCCAAGTACCAAAGCCTCATTATCCTGTGGACCATCCACATGGTCACTCACCGGAAAAGACTAGAAGCTAAGATCGCTATCTGCTCTGCCGATGTCTCAACTAGGAGGAAACCTCTAGACACAGCCTCTATCAAGTCCTCAGCTGCGTAGGAATCTATATTTCCTTGAAACATTGTAGGCCTATATCATTGGAACTCATACAATATGATCAGTCGACATGCATCCTCTACTGGTGGGGCTGGTGGAAACACTCATCCAACGGGTAGTGGTACTACTGGTATACCACCCAAAGGTGAAAATGTTGTAAGAGGGCCCTGAACCGAGACCTCGTCACTCAGTGGGCCATCATCATGTACTCTCTCAGGAATCCAGGCTAGTTGTCTACACAGCAACATCCTAACAAGGAACAAGTGTGCCACGATCATTAAGTTATACCTGGTGAGCTGACTCAAGGGATCAAAAAGAAAACTTTTCAAAACACATGAAATCAGTGTTTTAATGAGTTGTGTTTGAAATCAGAATTTAGGGTCCAAGTGTATGGATACGTCAGCCATCGCACCAACACTGGCTCCATAAACTGAAAACCACACATAGAACATTTAACACTATTGCTTCACAGGAATGACCAAGTTCCTAGTTCATCAGTACAACCGAACTCCTCGGATGCCAATTCTTCACGACCTGTCCACCGGGGCCCGGGTCGTGACTATCTGAATCCCGCCTTCCATAGACCAGGGGCTGGCGACTAGCACTGGAAATGTGTATCCCTAAAACGGTAAGGTATTGACTTTAAACCTATGAAAACTCACAGAGTTGAACACATTAAGAAGCAACCACTAAGAAAACTATTGTAGTAAAAAGAGTAATGAAAGTAAAAGAGCCATAATACAAGCCCAACTAAAAGTACGAGTACAACTCAAAAGAACAAATATAACTGAAAATTGAAAAGAAACTCTGGGATCATCCACCATGGATCCTACATGAAGGGTAGGTACAAATCCTGATCAGTAGTCCCCATGTCACGTCACACCAAATAGTCTACCTCTGAATACCATCCAGTCCTGACTCCCTCAGCCTCGATCAATGTTGTACATCGTCTACACAAGAAACAACAAGGTGCGGGTGCAGCCCATGTAGGGGTGAGTATAATGATACTTAGTAGGGACCCTGAGACCCCGTAGGTCTCCTAAAGTTTCACAAAGGAAAACCATAAAGCAAGACATCAACTCTACTTAGGTATATGCCCATAAAAACACCTAAGTTATCAAGATATACATGTATCATATATAAGGGGAGAATACCAAAAAGGTAACACCATGAAGGTAACACCATGAAGCTAAAATTACCACACAGGTAACACAAAAAAGATTACACCATGAAGGTAATGTTCCACACAGGTATCCCCATAAAGATAGTACCACAAAGGTAAAAGTATTAGTTCAAATAGAGTCTCGGCTCAAACCAGGTATTAGTGAAGTATAGAAGTAAAAATGATTATGCATGAAGATAGATAATCTTATTTTGTCAAGAGATACTGCTGCTGACTATACAGATTCTAACCCACAAAGGATCGATAGGTTCTAACCCCCGCAATGACCCACACAGGATCTGACCCGCCAAGAGTCGATAGGTAAAAACCTTTACTGACCCAAACAGGATATGAACCACACAATATCGGTATGGGTTGACCCACATTGAATCGCGGAGCACTGACCCACATAGGATCAGACCCATATAGGATCGGTATGCATTGACCCACACAAGATCACTGAGCTCTGACCCACATAGGATCTGACCCCCACAAGATCGGTATCCGCTAACCCACACAAGATCACTGAGCATTGACCCACATAGGATAAATAGGTTCTAACCCCTACAATTACCCACATAGGATCCGACCCACCCAGAGTTGATAGGTAACTAACCTCCATATAATCTGTCTCCAACCTCCGCCTCACTGCCATCCACTGGATTCATGCTAATAACATGTTTGGGAGAACTACCCCTCAAGCCATCAATAATAACTCAACCACCATGAAGTTCCACAAAGAATATTCCAATGGTCATTCATGTCCTAAGGGACCCAACACAATAGACGTCACGTCAATTGGACACTCGGTCTGTATGTTATTAGCATTTCTGCTCTGAGGGACCGGTTGGATTCGTGTTCGATCCATCCCATCCATACTTCAACATTATCCAAAACTCAAGTGGAGTATAAAAAATGGACCGTCCCGATCCAAGTTTTTCATTTTTGTGTACAGTTTGTCAAACGGATACCCGGTTCTAAAGATATGGTCACAATAGCAAAACTAAGTACGGTTGGGCCCGGGTCCGGACCGACCCGGTTGGACTGAACCGACCCGACCCTCTGGGCCCCCTCCTTCCGAGCTAGCATGGAAGGGGAAGTTACCCCTTCCATTTGGGATGCCAAAGGGAAGCACCTTAGGGGGCTACCACATCACTAGTAGGACCCAAGTGGGTCTTGTCGATCCACCACGGCTAGCCAGGTGCTCCGGTCGGTCCTTCTCCTAGTAGTGTGGTCGCGTGCTACTGCTCCACCACAACCTGCTAGGTGTCGGTCCTGCTTCAGCCTCTCCTACGGCTAAGAATCCATGGTCTCCTACTCATAACGCGATGTGGACATACACCACCCTCCCTTCATGCGGTTGGCCGGTGTGTTGTCCCTCTTCCTCTTCCTCGGGTCACCACATCTTTGTTATTAGCCCAAAAAATAAAACGATAAAATATTCACGATCCTCGGGTAGAGGGCTCTGTGTCCATATGTCGCACTCAACGAAATAGTGTTTCCAACATCATTAAATATTTGGTGTTGATGAACGCATGAAGAACGCATAGTGAAACAAAAGATAAGAGGCAAGGTATATGCACGGGATGATGGACATGTTAGTTTGGCCATCGTCATTGTGACACAAGAATATGAATAATCGATAAATAAATTCAATTATATATAAATCCCCTACCTAGATTTTCCATTGGAGGTGGCATGAGGAAGAAGATGAAGTTGTTTAAGATTGACGTTAGTGTTCGTCGCTCCCACAGGACGCTCCAATGTCAGTTCCTCATTCACTGATTTCAGAAGTTGTTCTTGTTGAAGGATATCCTTTGATAGGGAAATATCTTTCCAACTCTCCAAATCTCTCCCCTCCTTTGCTAAACCCCTTTTCTCAAGAGAGATGAGTTGCCAAATTAAATAATCTTAAGAAATAATTTAATTAATGATTTTACATTAATTAAATTACGTTGACTCATTTAATTTGGAGAAAGACAAGAGTTTCCTCCCACTAAAAGAGTGGTTCGGGTGGTCCCCACAACTAAACTGTCAAATGGGAGGTTTTAAAAATAAAATAAATATTGTTCTTTATTTTATTTTATTTCTTTTATCCCTCACAAAAAAATCCAAAAATATGACTTGCTCCCTCAACCTACTGTAGTAAAGGTGAAGGTCTTTTTAAGCGAATATCTGAAATGCGAGTTTAACGGTGTCCTCAGATATCAATTCTAATCACCGGTTCAAAAGTTAAAAAATGCAGCTCACTTGTTTACTGAACATACCCAAAAAAGTTTGTAAAATTATTAACTTTCACCCTCGATCTGCACCTGTCAAGGTTAGGCTCTACATAAGTGAAATAGGCCCCCACTAACCCAACGGTACTTGTCTATTTCCAATATGAGTTACCTTCTATGTCTTATTGATTTTACAATAAAAAAATCATCACTTAATTATTTTATTTACAGCCAAAAACTAACTTTCACTGGTGGCCCGAGCCGACCAATGTTAGTATATTCCTAAAGAGATAATACCCTCACATGTTCAGTGGTTTTCATGGATTTTTAATCCAAGTTACCATTCATGATTTATAAGCATTTGAAAAATAAAAATAATTTAATTAACTATAATTCCATTTTTGGGTTTTCTCAAAGGAGGCTCGCGCCGACTAAACACAAGTCACGCATATGGTAAACCCACCATCCTAAGCACAATGGCGCCCTTTGATTTCTGATCCAAGTAACCATTTAAGAGTTATTCTAATTTTTGGGGTAAAATACTTACTTTTGCTAACTAAAGATTAACAAAACTTCGACGGATCATTCCGGGCACTCAGGGCCTCGGAATCGCACACCGTCAGATTTCACAGTCTCAAAATAATTCCATTTAATTAAAAAAATACGGAATTTCCATGACATTAAACATGTTCTCTATCACCCTCCATCAAAACATGATGGTAATATTTTTCTTTCATATCTATGTTTTCACTTCCAACCTATATTCTCTTATGTGGAAACATAGTTATATGTTAAATTGGGTAACTATTTTGGTTCTAACATCCCTTTTTAAAGGAGGTTTTGTTATTCCTTTTTACGATGTGGGTTTCTATGAAATGACCTTTCAAGTATTATAACATTGGTAAACCATAAAACATTCAATGGAAAAAATTAATTTTAAGGGTGTAGAATGTAACACCCCATGATTTTAGGAAATATTTTTTGAATTTATTTATCTTTTTTATCTTTTTTATTTCATATTGCACTAGAAATAGTTATATGTATATATTAATAAACTATGTCAAATATTCCTTTTACACGTATCCAACATGGGATTCAATAAATAAAAAATGGAATAGGTGTACGTGACGCGACAATAACTTGGCATATGATATATGGAACATCAACTCAATGTATGTTAAATAAAACCCCGACTTGAAATATCTTACACACAATGGTGACTTGGCGTATGTTACACACAGTAATGATGTTTCTACGCAACAGAATATTGCTATTATAGTGATGAGATAACTATAACCTAGTCATTAAACATTTTTATATTGATAATAATAACTTATTTTCAAATATTTTTTATAATTTTTTTGTTGAAATAAAATATATTTCTAAAGAAAGATAATGTTTTGGAAAATTTCTTATATGTTTAAAAATATTATGCACTATACTTCATTTCTTTCTATAAAAACAAATAACATAAATTATAGAATTAATAAAAAAATTAATTTGATAAAATAAAATACATTTTTGAATTTATATTTCTGAAATTATATTATGATTGATTCTTGATATTTTTCTAAGAAAGATCATTATTTTGATGAAGAGTGAAAAATAATGTTTTTAGGTTAACAAGTGCCTTTTCATTTACATAATTATTAATGTTATTTTTTATTTTAAATTTTTTCAGGCCACTTTAAATCAATTATAAATATATTAATATAATTTAGTTTATTATAATCTATTTACTTTAAAATTTAATATATAAACAAAATAAAATTTTGATCTTCTTTCTACTTTGAAGACCCGTAATTTTCTCTCATCTGTGGGATTAACATTAATAATAGTTTTACCGCTTCTGTTATTTTAAATTCTAAAAATATAAATACACCATTGTAATAATTTTAATATTTGTAGATTAATAATATAAACTAATTTTTTGACCCAAAATATTAGAAAAGTGAATAAAATTAATCCTAACGATTAAGGTCAAATTAAGATTAATTAGATACTAAACCCAAATCTTATGGGCCCAAATGACATAAAAAATTATCTAAAACTAATTAGATGGGAATATTTAGTCAAAAAGACTTCCATTCTTATTTTAGGTTGGTTTGGTGTGACTTTTTTTAGGTAAGAACATTGTATACCTGACTTGTTTTCAAAAAATCCAAGTGAGTCATTTTCCTTCCCTATAATAGGCCGCCGCCTATCCTAAATCATCACTCATCTAAAACCTATTTGGTTCAGAAAATATCTTCCCATTAAACTTAAAAACATCCCTAACTTTCTTCATTAATAATTCCATTGGAATAAGGCAATCCAATTTAGGCTTTTTGCACAAACCAAATGGAGTTACCCGCTGAAGAGTTGATATCTTCTTTGAAGTCCTTCTTTTATTTTCCTTATCCACCCCTAACAAATATCTTTATTATATTATTATATAAAATACCATTATATTGAATATTCTATGATTTTTTTATTTAAATGGTTCAGAATACACTTTCACCAACCTCCATCTAATGGGTAATAGACATATTGTTTCTGTGTAAGGTGAATTACTGCCTCACGAAACAACGGTTGTTCAATTTAGAATACAACCTATCACAGGGGCCATTATGATGGAATATATATATATATATATATATTCTATATAATATTTTTTTTATTTCTTTAAGATTATTTATTTCTTGTACAACTCATATATTTTTACTTTCTGTTTGATGTTCATATGATAATTTCATTTGAGGAAGTGTGGACTACCACCCCCTCAAAGCAATGTCATTTGCTCACACACTACATAGAATGTATTAATTAAACATTTAGTAAATATATATGATATATATGATATAATAAAGATACTTAAATAATGATATATATATATATATACACAAATATATATTTTACTTTGTTTCTCTTAACACGACAATTAAACGGAAATAACGTTCATCCTCGTGTACGGCATACCGTCTCCATGAACGGTGTATTCTGTTTCATACTTATATATTCTATAAATTATTTTAAAAAAAATAATATATATATATATAATTTATATTTATTTTGTTTTTTACATTCCAAAATCATCATATAGTTATAAGGACCAGCAATATAACAAATTATGACACATATGAAAAATAATGCAAATATTACTCCAAGTGAAACCTTAACATATTATCGTTAACAAGATGGTAATATAAGGTCATAATCAAAAATTATATGGTATTAGAAATATAATAATATGGTTCTATAAAATTTTAATAATAAATTTATGTTTATTATATAATTGGTAAGAATGCGTAAGATGAGAGTCAAGACACAGGGTAAGTGCATTTCATCTCAATTTTTATTTCTAGGAGGTACATTCTATTTTAGCAACACTTTCCTTTTATGTCATATATGAAATGATAATGATAGTATTATATGTTACTTATAATTTAATTTATGGGTTTCCATGTATCCATTTTATGACCTCTATTTCATGGTTTTTATGTTTCAAAAGCTAGAAAATCTGTAAATTTATTTTGTCTCAATTTTCCTTCTTTGAGACTGATGTTTTGTTATGCATGTAAATTATCTTTTAAGGTGTATATAAATCCATTTTACATTTTATATCATGAAATTAATTATTTTCATGATATTTTAAGATTCCTTTAAGTTTCTTTACAGACACGGAGATTATGGTCCAAATTTTCCAATTATAATAGTTTATTGAGACAATTTCAACTCTTTTCAAGAATTTTTGTGTTTAAGATTTCATTAATAAATTATTATGATGAATCTCCCATGAACATTCATAAATTTTCTTATCATTTTTTTATTCATGATTTATTCATATACCGGTACCATTTATTCCACTCTTTTGTATGGAAGATAGTTAAGAAATTGTTTCTAAGAAAGCCTGAACTTACCCTCTATTCAGTCTGAAATCCACGTTCCATTAAAACTATGTTATCAAAAAAATATTTTTGATAAATATTCTACTAATATCATAAGATCATTAAAATACATTTTTACCCTTTTTTTCTTTTACCAATTTTTTCAAAGGAATCTTCATGTCACTTTATGAATGATATATTTTTCTAACCTTTTTACTATGAAAAATGAATGCTCTTTTTACCATTTATGGAATGTATAGATTTATTCATCGTCAATCCTTTGAAGCTTTCTATTCATGTTTAAAGGTTATTTTTTAATAATTTTTTTAACAAATATATTTTTTTCATAACATTTTCAATATCCTTTTATATGTATTTACGGAAAATGGTTTCCAAAATTATTTCTAGCTTCATTAATATGTTTTTATAGAAAATGACTTTCAAAATGTTTTGAATTTTTTTTATAAGTTTAAATGGAATTATTTTAAAAGGGTTTATGTTTTAAATATCATTTTTCAAAGAATAAAAGATATTTACCACAATAAATGTTTTCAAAATATCCTTCAATGTTCTTTCCCATATTTGATGACATCGATTGGTGTTACTCATTCCCTTATATGAAATGATCTAAAAGTTCCATTCATATTCATTATTAGGTGATTTATTTCATGATGGAATGATTCTTATGAAACCCATTTCACTTCCATAGATTTTATGCTATTGAAACTCGGTTTTTTCACTAGTTATGCTTTCATGAAGTAATTTTGAAACTTATCACTTTCCATAGGTTAGGATGTGATGAAATGTTAATGATACCCATTTAATTTCATTGTTTATGATTTGATGTTTATAAAACCTATCTACTTTTAGGGTTCATGAAATGATGAATGTTTTATTATCTTATGGAACATGTATTAATGAATTTATTATGATATGTGTGGGACCTATATCTCCCTTAAATACATTGGGAAACGATTTTTTGTATATGAGATCAAAGTGAACATGGTTTATAGTGAAATCCTAAAAACAAAAATATCTATAGGTTGTATTCGAAGCCAAAAATAAAGAGGGTACATGGGTTGTATCCTATTCCCAAAAACATGAAGGTGCATGGGTTGTAGCACAAGCCTAAAAGAAATAGAGTTCATGGGTTATAGCCGACCCTTGAAAATAAAATGGTACATGCATGGTAGCCCAACCCAAAAATAAATAGGGTACACTAGTTTTATACCAAGCCCAAAATAGGAAATTACCTGGGTAGTAGCCCAAGACTAAAATTAAGAGGGTACACGAGTTGTTAGCCCAAGACCATAGTAGGTGCATAAGTCATTTCACATGCATAAAATGTTATAAAGACTTGGTAGGTAGCCTTGACATAAGATCTTGTATGATTATGTGCATTCCACTAATTATATGTCTTGTTCCTTAGTTATGATTCCATGGATTATGTTATATATTTTCTTTATGATTTAGGTCTTATGAATTTCCAAACATTATCCCATAACTCATATTTATTATCTTTTATATGAAGGTTATGATCTTCTAATGTTATGATCATGTTATCATATCCATATTTTAATGTTTATTCTTACATGTCACCCTTTATTAACCTCACTAAGCATATGAGCTCACACCTTTTTATATTTACACTACCCAGGTTATGAAGAAAGGATTTCATTTGAAGAACTAAAGGTGAAGATCTTCCTTGAAGATGTTGAAGATCTTTCCCTTGGATCGAATATTTTTTTCTTTGTTTCAAAAGATAGTAAACTATTATGGTACATAGGCATGTATATTTTTAATGTACCAAATATTCATGTAAAATGATGTAATATCCCTATATGTTAAGCCTAGGTCACAATGTAAAATGTTATTTATGATGGATTTCTAGTCTTCCTTTATTAATAGGGAATTGGATGAAGAATTATATATTGATAATATAATTGTTTTATTAATTATATAATAATATATGATTATATATAATTCTAATAAGCATTTTTATATGTTTAATCAAGACCCTTGACCTTGGTATTGTAACATGGAATCATTTTTAATAATATTAATTTCATTAAATTATTATTGTAAAAACCCCTATATAGGTTAAATTTAAGAGGTTTTCCTCATTATAATTTTTATGTCGATGATGTCATATTTTAAGAGGATAATGAAATTATTTTGAGGAGTTCACTTAAGAGATGAAGATATTGTTTGAAATGTCTCTGTTGGAAAAAATAAGTAATTTCATGGGTTGAAAATGTCTCAAAATAAGGTCCAAATTTTATTATCACATTAATAACATTCTATAGAACTACTAAAAATAAGTGGCATTAAATATTCAAAACATGTTTCCAAAATTATCTCTATGGGAACCAATCTATTTAATAATGTTGTTGGAAGTGATGTCAGTCCTAAAGAAATTAAGAATCTCATTGGAATCCTTCAATATTTTGTAACCTCTAGACATGAATTATTTTATACTATTATTCTTTTTTAAAAAATTCATTGTAAAAAAAATGTGACATTTTTTCTATAGAAAAAATGAATTCTATGATACATTAAAAAACAAATACTATAAGATACACATGACATAAAGGGATAGTTAAATCTAATTTATAATAAAAATAAATACTAGTAATTTTTGTATCAAAGACCCAATATCCAAATCACATGGAGTATTTATTTTGAGATATAGATGTGTGATTTGGAATACAATGGTGCGATTTTTGGTGTCTCTTAGAACTATAGGAGATGAGTGTGTGTTTTACACAAAAACTAAATACAATTGTACTAAATGAAGACATGTTTGGAATATTTTATTATTTCTGTGAATTGCCACTTATCATTTGTTTTGATAATCAAAGTCGAATCTATCACATAGTGCATCTATTTCACCATTCACGGGTAGTGAATTGAATTGATGATAATAGGATAAAAATATATAGATACAAGATACTATTTAATTTAATAAACATTTATCATTATATTTTTTCATCATTATACAATCTATCAGAAATTGAATAGTAGTGAAGGATTTGACACATTGTATCTGATATAGATAATTAGCACCATGAATGTGATATCCATGTAATCATTTTCAAAAATATATGTACTTTAGTAATATGTGTTATTTGATAATGTTTTATGAGAAATTTAAAGAGGTTATAGAGGAAATATTGGTGTCAGGAATATTGAATTCCATGGTAGATTTAAAGAATTTATATATATAATATTTTCATGCTATGGATTTTTCATTTATTATGGATTTAGGGATGTATGATTTGATTGATAAATGAGGAACAATACCAGGAATAAATAAGGAAGAATAATTCATGAGTTTATAATAAAGTAATATTTTTGGAACTAATAAAATTAAAAGGTTCATAATATTTTCAAATATAATTGAAATAAAAGAAGAAAGAATAATTTATTCTCTGTATAATGGTTGAAGATATTAAAAACTAGAAAAAAATTAATGGTGAAGTTTTAAAATGGATTTATTCAGGTTAAATTGTTGGTATCTCTCAATAAAAATAATCGTGGTAATCGTAAATAATTCAATTATATAGTATATTAAATATAGAAGATAGAGAATTAGAGGAATAAAACTAATGCTATATATTTTTATTTATAAAGTGGTTATTAATTGTGGTTTCAGTAGGGATAATATTAGATATATATATATATATATATAATATGGTCAAGATTAATAAATAAATATGATGTGTTTGTTATTGATCACTTGTTCTCTCGAAATCAATGAAGAAGAAAGAACTGGCTTCTAGAAGAACAATTGGTCTAATCCAAGTAAAATAGTGATGATGTGTTGATTCTTGTTGGTTAAGGTCAGTACTATTTTTAGAAAATATGTATCAAGAAACATCAATGTAAGACTAATGTTTACAATCATTGGATTATAGTTCATTTAAAGTGATGTTTATAACATAATTAATGTAAAACATAAGGATTCATTTATTTTGGATTGTGTTAGTTCCCTAGAATTTCTACTCTTATCGATCAATGATCCTTGAAAATAATTTTTTCTATATTGTGTGCATGTATAGTGTGTACAAGTAGATTAATTTATCTATAAAAAATAGTGATGGTTTTTTATAAGATGAAAATGTAGAAAGGGATTACCAAAAATTTACCCCCAATGGTTACACAATTTCTGAATATACCCTACAACTTGAACTACCACTAGTCATGAATTAAGGAGTGGTTCCACCGAACACATTCCATTTTACTCATAAAGAAACATTAAGGGAATTATTACATTGATTCAATTCCATGAGGTAAATTTGAAAGAATAATAATAAATTTATTATTCTAACTCAAGCACCGTAATAAAAGTCAAATCACAAATAATTTTAGGTGTAAACTTTTTATAACACGGTATGTAATTCCAATAGGTTCATGTGTAATTTTTTAGATTTATCAAAAAACATGGAATCCATAGTCAGAAATTAATAAAAGGATATAGGCCATTGGAAAATATGTAATTTCATATATTAGTTCAAATGGAAGAAAAAAATAACTCCCCAAACCCTTTTACTATTACCTAAAAATGTTACAATTATTTTAATAAACTATTTATAAAATGCACCACGTAACATCTTCACAAATGTTAAGGATTTTTTCGAATCCGCAATGTAATGTTTCTTTAGAAAATAACATATTTATTAGAGATTAAAATTCATAATAATCTAATGGAATAAAAATTTCACCATGAAATTCAATTTTAAATCACTGACTTTAAAAGTCTATTTTCTCAAAAACTGTTTTTCAAAAAACATATTTTAAAAATATATTTAATTGTTAAAGAAAATATAACTTCGACCACAAAATATCATAAAGAGGTCCAACCTAACACATTTAACCATGGTCCCACCAAATAACTATTTAGAAAGATAAGTGGTCATTGTTAACTATTAGTCTATCGCAAGACCATATAAATTTATATGGAGAGATCACAAAGAACTCTAATATATGCCTATAGTAATCATAATGATGAAAAAAATGTATAATGATATTTAAAATTTTCTATAGACTCTGTAATGTAATCAAAACCAACTTCATTCCATAATTTTAAATTTCATACTAAACAGAAACTAACAACCATTGAGGCCACTGTAACCTATATTAAACATAAACACTATAAAATTTAATAAAAAATACACATCAAACTTACTTCCCAAATTGGAATAATTAATTCCAATGTCATTTTTCTGTACAACGACACTAAAACAATTCGCCACAAGGTACAATCAACTCATAAAATACACCTAGACCTAACCAATTGAAAATCCCCAAAAAAAATCATTATATAGTGGTTAGTAAATCCCAATTTCCAAAAAACACATAATTAATTCCATTGGGTGAAATTTATAAATCAAATTTATTAATAGATTCATAAAATCCTCATCATGGTACGTCTTGTTTATATTTCAAACCATAGAAAAATCTAACCATTTTTTAACCAAAACCCTTGTTGAATGATGTAAAATCAGTTAAGTATAAGGGACGAGAAGAAAAATTTCAAAAGTCACAACTTTCATCAAATCCATACAATTAAAATATTTTGAAAAACATATATTAATGAATAAAAAAAGATGATAATGGTAGAATCATAGATAATATCTCCCCAAATCCTGACCGGGTGAACCCAAAGGGGCCTATGGTGGTTCCAAAATAGGCCCCCTAGTAAATTTCTAAAATACATATTTATATTAAAATGAATAATAATAAATTTATGTGTGACCTATACAACCTATTTCATTATGTCTAATTCATTTTCATGTTGTTGTGTGACCCTAGAAATCATGACACAACTCTAAGGAATTACCAAAGAATCACACCGTACTATACTACAATAGAGCCACACCAAAACCAATACTCTAACCAACTGAGTTGTGATCAAAGGTATTATGATGCTACCCAGCTGATATTGGGTTTCCTCTTGTGAAGTTTTAGAACAAAGATGTACTCCATGTACAGACTTTGTGGGACAACACACACATTGCAGTGTGACCCTTTCCCAAACTCTAAAACATAAATATTATACACAAAGATCATTAAACACATCCTACAATCATGGAATCACCTACACCATACACCTAAAGACAAAATAATATATAGATAATTTATATGTTTTAATAACACTTTTTGTTGTGTTATGAACAACCTATTAAATAATTTCATCCACTAACACCAAAGAACTAACTCTAATCATTCTTTTACTAGAATACAAGCCCCAAACAATCTCACAAATCATTTAAAACATGATCACAACTATTATTTATTGATCTCAATACATAAATTCAAGCTCAGTCATCCAACCAATGAGTATAAGACCATCCTTAATCCCAATAAAATGACACAAAAATCAAAATTTATTACATTAATAAATGATTTAAATAGTATAATATGATTTTAAAAATAATCTTGATGTTTTTTAACTCAAAATAAAAGTTTATTTCTAATGATTTGTATAATATAACTTTTTGTTAATTTTTTTATAAATTTATAAAAAATATATTATATTATCAATAATCATATACCAATGAGGAAGACTAATAAATATATTCTTGTTTCCATTTATGAGAAACCTTACACTTAAAAAATACATTCTTAATTCTTATCAAATGAATATTTGAAAATAATTCATATATTTATGGTCAAAAAACATTTATATACAATTTTAAAAAAAGGTTATTTTTTATCTATATTCTACCAAAATTCCATCATAAAAAATCATTCAATGTGTTTTATATCTTTTAGTCCCAAGGTGATTTCCAAAATGTATTATTGTAAAGATAACCCTTAAGTAATGATTTTACTCTTCAATATGTGTATCATCTTAATGTTTATTTATTTTCTTATTATTATTCCTATATCCCTTCATGAATATTATTTAGGAACACTATAAAATTGAATTAAAATCTGTATAATTTTATAATAATAGAATAATATATATATATATATATATATATTATTTTTTAAGCATACCATTACTATAGTATTGTTTGATTTTAGGTTGGTTAAACTACTTACATAACCAATACTACTAAATGTTATTAATCATATTTAATGAGGATTAAAAACAAAATTAATAAATATGTAAGATATATATTTGGAAGTTAATTATTATTATGATTTTTCGTGATATCATTCAAATATATATTAGTCATAAAATGACTCTATTGCTGGTAATTTGTACCAGAAATTGAATGATATATATATCTTCTAATTGAATCTTAACAATAAGTAAAATTAAATAAAAATATGATATAGAAAATGTTATGAAATTATTATTTCAATACCATGATCATTATTGTGACATTATATTTATGAATATTAGATGATAATAAATAGAATAATACCTAAACTTGCATGGAACTTTGAAAACTAAAAAAATAATTTAATTAATATTAAGTAAATTTTACTAAAAAATATATAATTAACAAAAATAATTTAATAATATGAAATTAAATTCATATAAATAGGGTGCTGAAATTGATTATTAAAAATTTTATATTAATTATAATGGGATTTAGTGTGTGTTAAAACAAATTAGAATATATGGAATGGGACCAACTCCTTTAATATTTTTATGTTTTTCTTTAAGTTATATTTAGATAAAGTCTAATTGTAATATAACATTTCATATTCTTATTGTTCTTTAGTTATATATATTTTTTTATTCTCTTTAAACTTCCACTAAAAAGGTATTTTTCATCCCATAAATTTACTTCATTATCTATTCACATCTTAATGTTGATGATATACTTATAATTTGAAAATGGATGATTTTATGTGCTTTATTCTTTATATAGATATCATAAATTATAAATGATTCTTTGTGAGCCCCATATATATTCTACCAAGGAATTGGGAATTGATTTATTCTCTATAGAATTTATTTTTAGATCCAACCTATTATATTATTTGATTATGGGTGATTACAAAGGATTGTGGTGGATATGATTATTATTTTTCTCAAATAATTTAAATAATTTCTTCTATTTCAATGTATAAAATTATATTTATTATTATCCTTTTTTTATATCATCAATAAGTGAAAAAAATTTATTACATGATTTAATATAACTGTATGATCTTATATTTCTTAAACGATTACCTCTATAATATTCTTCACGAGTATCAATAAATTTTGTAGAATAACACATTTCTTACCCTCTTACCCATTTAGGAGCATTATATTTGTATTATATGTATAATAATGAATTATAATAGGTATATGGTAGTGTTTGAATGATTAATATGTAAAAATTAATTTAATAATGATTATTACTAATTGAAAAATGATAAAAAAAATATTAATTTTTGATGGACTATATTCTTATTTGGTTTAAAAATTGTGGCTTTTTTATATATTATTAAGTGTTATATATCATATCTATAAAAAACTCAAAACACTACAGTTAAGTAAAGGTGAGTATTTTCTAATATATTTACAACATATATAATTATTGGGTGGTTATTTTAAAGTTGTTACAGAACTATTATTTCATTTAGAAAAGTAATAAGGTGGTCTATATTTCAAATTAATATTAGTAGGTATTATATAGTTTAGGTTTGGACCAAAATTTGATAAAGAAATATATTATGGAGTAAAAATTGATATTTATATACATAATATTAATATATAAATAGAATAATCTAAGGTATTTTAAAATAAAATAGAAGATAACAAATGATAATTTGTTGATTTTTGGTTCGATGATAAAAAATTTTCATACATATCCTAATTTATTGGGAACAACTATTATAGTTTGAAGAGTATTATATGGAAGGTGATGTGGTTAATTATTGTTAATGAAAAAAACATGGATTGAGTTCAAAAAAATTACAATTAAATTGATTTAAAACACATTTAGTACAAGTGAGTGGTGAATTATATAAATCGATATTGGGAGGACATGAAACCCTCCCTTAAGAAATAGATCATTTTTGTTTAACTAAATGCATGAAAAGAATAGAATATAATATTTGAAATTATATTTCATATTTTAATAAAATATTAAATATTTTACTACTATTAATGATAGTGGGAATTGCAGCATAATTCCAAGAAATGAAGCCATAACGCCTATGTAGGAAGGCGATTCTAGTAGTAATCATCCTGGAAAGATGGGAATAACAAACATACATAAAAGGATCAACCTATTTTGAACCTAGATACACATATGTTATGACATAATTATAATTTATATTTTATTCCTCCCATATTTATAAGTTTCACATGTATACTTTTATTAGTTAATTTATTTTCATTTTTTCCTTCTAGTTAATTGTGGTAAATAAGAAATATCATTCCAATAACCAACATGATATGCAATTTATTGATTTCCCTGATGACATGAATAATATCATGGGTGTGGGAGATGAAACATTTATGGTTGTACTGGCTCATTTATCCCAAGTTATAAATAATAACATGAATCATATAGAACACACAACTCCTCTTCATAAGGATCTCTTAGTAGTTGACTCTTTCATGCAGAAAATACCCCCTGAATTTTTAGGTACTTTTTTCCCATCATAAAGAAAAAATGGATTATCTCAATTGAGAATGATTTTCTACACCTTCTATTAATAAGTTAATGGGAATATTGTGATGGATATTTATCTCATTTAGAGAGTGGTTGATAATTGGTTGGAATTGACCATGAAGACAAATTCCAAAGAGGATATTTATAAATTGAATGGGAAGATTTCATGAAAAAACAATTCAATAAAATATTCCCAAAAATATATGTCTTAAATCAAAAAGTGAGTTAAAAATTCTAAAGAAAAAGAAAGAGGATCTTATCAAGGAGTTTGTGGTAAAATTTACATTTCTAGCACAGTACACCTTTGTCGTTGTTATCAGCATTGAATGTAAGGTGGACTGTTTCATTATGGGGTAAGAGATGAGTCTATGAAAATCGTTGGCGATTCAAGACTTTTATATTTATGAAGATATATTCTATTGTACCCTAAAATTGGAGTTTGATATTTTTTACTCTAAGTTGCCTCATGGGACTGGAGACAAAAATGTTAATTAATGTTTTCTTCAAGGGTATAAATAGATAAATCCCATGGAGTAATGAATACCCAACATCCCATTTTTCAAAAATATGGGAAGAAGCATCCCTAAAATAGCCTAAGGGGAATTGAAAGGTTATTTATTTTTAGAATTGTGGGACATCAGGATAATAATTTTATTAGGGAAATATAAAAGACCAAAAATGATGAAGAAAAAATGATGTTTTAGATCAATTCTATTCCTTCCATATAATGTATTAACATTAAGAAACATGTTCATTATGAAGTCCAATTCAACAAAAGAAGATTTTTCAAATATAATAATTTCAAATACCTTAAATATAAAAATTAAGTGTGTATGATATCACTATGTATTAGGTGGATGATTAAAATTATATGGTGATAAGTATGATGGTTATTCATTCAAAATTATGGAATATACTTTTTGATTCATGTTCTATGAATTATTTATTCCATGGATATTATTTCATTATGAGAATGATTATATATCCCAAATGATTGATAAAATGAAAATAACTGTACTTTTAGGCATGAAAATTGTGATGGATTATACTAATATATTCTCTAAAATGATTCATGGTCATACTTTTAACCAATAGTTTGAGTTCTCAATTAAACTTATACCTATATGTCCACCCAAATAAATAAATCCTTTTATAATATTCACAAATGATTTGGAAGAACTGAAGATGAAATTACAAGATAATCCCTAAAAGGGTTTTATATACCTATGTACTTCATTATAGAGTGAACTGGTCATCTTCATCAAAAACAAGGATGGGTCAATTCCACCCGGTATTGATTATTATGAACTCAAAAAAAATAATTATAAAGAAAACGTATTCCCTACTATGGATAGATTAATTGTTTGATCTAATAAATTGAGATAAAGTTTTCTCTAAGTTGCTCCTTTAATATCAATAACTCCAACTTAGGTTGAAGAGTATGAAATTACCAAAATTCCCTTTTAAACAATGTAGGAAAACTATGAGTTCATAGTGATGCATTTTAGACTCCCCAATAATCTATAATTCATTATAGACATTATGAAAATTGTATTTATAGATTACCTTGAAAAATTTTGTGTAATCTTTATTAATGATATTCTGATTTACACTAAAATAAAGGAGGGTCATGAGGAGTATTTAGATTCTATTATAAGGGATTTGAGAATGGGGAAGCTATATTCAATTTAGAGTAACTATGATTTTCAGATGAAGGGTGTATCATTATTGGGGAATATTATCCCAAGAAAAAGTATATTTTTGGACCCTTCTAATATAATGGACATCAAGTATTTTTCTAAAACAATATCTGTAATAGATATTTATAGTATACTTTGATTAGCTTAGTATTAATAATTATTTTTGAAAAACCTTTCAGGATTTTCAATCTCACTAGAGAAGCTAGCATGGGAGTAAAACTTTTTGGACTTGTAAATGAAAATATAGATTTATAGAGTTGAAAAATAGTCTGATTACTATACTAGTACTTATGATTCCATCATGTGGGGAATAATTTATGGTATAAATTGATGCATCAAAGAAGGGATTGGTTTGTGTAATAATGCAGAATGATGATATGATTGCATATTACTAAAGGTAGATGAAAATTTCATGAGCATAATTATCCCATGTATGACATAGAGTTTTATATAATTATATTTTCATTGAATATATAGTGATATTATCTCAAAATGGAGAAGTGTAAAATATATATGGATCACAAGAGCCTAAAATATATATTTACACAAAAGGATATTAACATGAACAGATGAATATGAATATGGTTGATCATGGACTATGCCTTATCAATCCATTACCATCTAGGGGAAGAAAAAAGGTGGTTAATTCCCTACGTAGAATGTATATATAAATTTTATCAATAATGGGAACTAAGAAGGATCCAATATTCTTAGAATGTAAATAATATATATGGGAATAGTAAAATTATATTCATCATACTTTCCTAAAGTGAATTATCAACCATCCATTCTTGAGAGGATCAAGAGACCGATAAAGAGGATGAGGTTCTACAGAAAATGGTAGATAATTTTAATGAGTTTAAAGTTCATTAAAATAGGGTCTTAATGTGGGGAACTTGGTTATATATCCCATCAGAAACATAGTTAAAGAGGTAAATTAATGTTGATGTACATATATGATCATTCTCTATTCATTCTGGAATCAATCTAATGTATTATTATATAATGCAATTCTTATATTTGGATAACATAAATTGGTACATTGAGTAATTTCGATCTCAATCCCTAGTATGATAAAAATTATTAGTTTAAAGATATGAGTATAAGGGTATGATGAAATTTTATATTATAACAATACTGAAATGGGAAAACATAACCATAGATTATGTCATAGGACTCCAAAAGACACCTAAATGCAACAATGTAATTTTGTGGAAGTCGATCATACAAACAAATTTTACACATTTCATTATTATCAAAGAAGATTTATATCTTGAATAACTTAGTATGATATACATAAGAGAAGTGGTAAGATTTCATGTAGTTCCACTCTCTATTATATCTAATCAAGATCTGAGGTTTACCCCAAGGTTTAGGATAATCCTTCTGCAAGATATGGATACAAAACTCAATTTTAGTTCTTCGTATCACCCTTAAATGGGTGGAAATTCTAAATGATAGATACAAAATATAGACGAAATTTTATGGAATTTTTCAATGGATTTACAAGGATGTCTAGATCAAAACCTTCCCCTAATAGACTTCACAAATAATAAAAGTTTCATTTCTATCATTTCAGAAACACCTTATGAGGCTATGTATGGGAATCAGTGTCAGAAGAAAAAAAGTTGGGATGCTTTTTGGGAGATAAAGTTGATGTGAACTATTATTTCCCAATAGATAATCTATAATATCGAAACTATTCATCATCATGTAAAATCTTGGAAAATTTGATAAAAATCCTTTTTTACAACTGTCGAAGAGACCTATATCTTGAGGATAGATATAAGTTATTCATTTTTATTTCACTAACTAATATAGTCATGAGGTTTGGTATGAAGGTAAATCATAACCCTAGAAACATGTACCCCCATTTAGTTCTTTGATCACATCAGATTAGTGGCTTATCGACTACCACTCCCACCAAACCTATCTTAAGTTCACAATATGTTCCATGTATACCTCCTAAGGAAATACATACCTGACCCATAACATTTAGTAAATTTAAATGTGGTACAATAAGAGAAAGGCCTTTCATATAAGTATTTTCCAATTAATATCTTTTACCATAGAGACAATGTTGTATGAAACAATACAAATCCCATGGCCAAAGTGATGTGGTGAAACCACAATTCTGAGGAAGCATATTGGGAACCATAAGGGGAAATAAATCACATGTCCCATCATATGGTTTTACATTAGTTTCCAATATGAAAATTTGATTCTAAAATTATTTTAGTGTAAAAAAATGTAAAACTCTAAGCCTTTGTGGTATATTTCTATTTATATAATTTTAATCTCTTCAATAGTGTGTGATGCATGTGACATCAATTTTAAACAAAACATGACACTCTATTAAAATATTATTATTTAAAAAATGACACTAAAAACTAGAAATTAAGTTGGTAGGTATTAATATGATTAACTAAATTGTGAGAATATATATTTTTTACACAAGTATAAAATAAATTCAATGCTTACTACTGATTATAAATTAAAATAAGGACAATAGGAAGGAATAAAATAAATGTTTTTGGGAAAACAATATTATTTAAAAAAAGTCATGTGGTGTAAAAATAATAATTTAATATTTAATAATTTCAAAAAATTTATTTCACAAATTTTACATAATCTCCTAAATCTTCATAACAAAATTATCTTAGAGTGACGGTTTTATATTTTTTGGAAAATTTAAATTTCTTGATCAACAGTATAAATATACTAGTTTATATTGAAATATTCATTTTCATTTAAATAATTCATTAGAACCATTTTATTTTAATATACATTTAAAATTAAAATTAGTTCAATTATATATTAAGTAATCTAAATTAATTTATTTGAATCACTTTCATATTGAATTTTGATATAAAAACATTTTCAATTTTTGAATGTTTTCATTTTGAAACATGCTTTGTGACACGTCATTGAGTTTAATATTAAATTAAATTATAAAAATTCTATGAGATATTTTTAGAAAAATGGATTAATTAATTAAAAAATAATAGTTTATAATATACCATATTTTTAACCTAACATTTATACCATAATAAATAGTAAAAATAGTGAAAAATATTTATCACGTTTAAGGATATAACTGGTTTACTGGGGGTTTAGACTAAAAATATAAGTTTTATAAATGACTGAAAACATTTAAAATTATAATTATAAATTCAAATTTCGGCTATATATCTTATAAATATTGAAAATATTCTTTTTATAGCTTAATTGGATGAGAAAAACGTTAGAGGAATTTTTTATTTTCAAAAATTCCAATTGTATCCTCTCCCCCGCTTAAAAAAGGTCACCACATATCCTCGCCTTTGAAAACCTCTATATCCCATTGATTCAGAAATTCTATACAAAAATGAATTCCCTAATTTCCTAACCTCATCTTATAATCCATTTATTGGTCATAAATCAATTATAGGAAATCTTATTGTGCAAACAAAAATAAGTTTCTTAAAGAAGAGGTAACATCCTTAATATAGTGATTTATTTTATTTCTTTTTTACCTCCTTAAATTATTATTAGTCCATGATCATATAATAACATAAATATATTAAATAAAATGATATTTTTTTAGTATATTTTTAAGTATTAAAATCATCTTCACCTCCCTCAAATGGGAAAAAAACCATTGATCAAATCTATAACAATCTACCACCTCTAGAACAAATATAATTCATTTTCCATAACCAATTACAATGGATTTATATAATTATGTAACTAATTTTTATATATTATATATATGATATAATTATACTTTAATAATTTTGATATTTTATATACCTTCATTATTTACATTCAGTAGAGAATTCTATAACATCACTTGTATATATGGCAGACTACTGCCTCACAAAGTGATATGATTTTTTTAAATCACGGTTTACATGGAAGGTAATAAGGATTAATTTTATATTTATATATTTTATTCATAAAATATTATTAATTATAGTACATAAATATATCAAAAAAATTCTTAACTTATAATCCGTTGATTAAATGATAGTGTCATTCATGTGTATGATGGATAACCACCCCACAATACAAAGTGATTCATTTATATTACCACATCACATGGTTAGTATGTGTGAGGGTATTTAAATAAAAAAATGAAATTTATAATATGATTATCATCCTTTAATGATAAAATAACTATTACCTTTTTCCATAATGAATGTCAAAAAATGAAAATGTTTCTCATGTGTATATATGGCCCAGCTTCCCCATGATTTTAACATAGTTCATTTTTCATTACCATATTTTATGGATGGTTTCAAAAGTATTATTTATGTATAAAAATGTAATTTTTTCATTATTAAAATTTTTTTTAATACTATTTATTAATTTTCATTACCTTAGTCAACTTACCAATGTGATTTTGACTAAATGATCTGAACAACATCAAAATATCCAACATTAACCTAAATGATTAAGAAATTTAATAAGATAATTAAATGAATAAAATAAAAGGAATAATAATCCTAAAAAGGTACTTAGTCAACTAAATAATTAACTTATGTTTTTTAATTATTGATATAAATGACACACATGAAGAATTAGTCTCAAGGTATGGTATCTCTATAAACTACCCTTTCCTTCGAGTTATGATATTTATCTTTCTAACTCTCTTTATTACTCTATTATATTTATGAAATTATTCTAACATTTTTATATATATAACTCCCATATATACCTATATTATTCTATATTCCATTTATGTGGTAATTCATGCATTAAAATCAATTCTCAAATCCCTTCATTTTGATATTTCCATTAATTATGATATATAGAAAGATTATGGAACCCATTTTATTTCCATGGGTAATTATTATGTTATTCATTATGATTGATTCCTTTATGTGGCCTAAAAATCATCAACATGTAATGATGAGTGAGCCAAAATAGTTCTATAATTTATTGGGTAAATCATTAGTCTCTTGAATCAGCATGAATTATATTTGAGAGTAAACCAAATCCATTAAAGTAATTCATCAACTATGTGATATTATCATGAATGTTATCCTTGAAACATGTTTATGTAACATTGTATTTTGTTTCCACATTTAAAATGATTAATTTAACTTATGATACCATGTTATTTATAATATGATTTCATGTAATTACCATTGGGACTTTTCATTTATGATATCTTGTTATAACTTCGATACACATATTATGTATCCTTATCATGTTTATTAACTTACAATACTTTTTATCTCACCCCTTTATCTATGTATTCCATAGGTTATCCCAAATACTTTTATGAGATCACATGCATTTTAGGTGTTCAATATAATGTGTAAATTGATGCTTTTATGTTTAAGTTTCTATTTATAAAATATGAATCTAGTATTAAAAGACAATAATCCTATTTGTTCTTTGTGATGTATTAATATATACTTATATTTAAAAATCATTTAATGATATGTGTAAATGTATTGGGTCATCATAGGTGAATTAAAAAATATTTTAAAATTTATAAGGATTTATCTAATGGTGATGATTTAGAGATTTAAAATATTTTTTGTTAATTGGGTGGTTAAATTGGGCATGAGATGAAGAATTACTGGTCAATCCAACTAGTCCAAGAAGAAAATATGAATTCGACGATTCTAGTAAAAGGAAATGAGATTCCATTGAAATTTGAGATAGAAAAAATTGGTCTATAAGTGGAATTTATTCTTGGGATGAATGTAAACATACTATAAGTGAAGGAAGATAATAGAGAGATAATTATTTTTCAATCTGAGATCAAAAGGAATAAGATCAAGGGGAGGCTGAGAGGAAATTCTCATCTTGAGTATTATTTCTAATGATTAAAATGATCCCTCCTTAATCCATTATCTATATAATTTCAAACAAAAATTCAAGTAATTAATGTAGAGATATTTTTTCATTGAGTTTGATCATATATGAGTAAATGAAGATAATTCTTTACTATAATGTGATTGTATAACTTCTAAAAAACATTAAAAAAAGGGATTTTCAGGATTAAAATTCACACTCATGTCTTTAATTTGAATTAATTGATATTAAAAAATGAAGGATGATATATATGACTTTTTTTACTTTAACGTTTTAACATGTTTGTTGATATTAGTGTAATATGTAATATATTTCATGATATGATTAGTTGAGTAGCACCAATACTAGAAGAAGTGAGGTATCTATGTTTGATATCACTTTTGTCTTAATTTATTATAAAAATAAAACATCTTTGTTATAAACTCTTTTTCTTCTATAGTGTTTTCCCCATGTAGACGTTATTTTTGTTTGCCAATGTCACTTTTATAAGGAAAAATATTTGAGGTCATCCTTCTCTAAAAGTTGATAAGGCTATGGATTTAAATTAATAGAGGTAATGTGGGTATCAAAAAGACATGGGAAGAAGAAATTTGAAATTATAAGGACAGTGTTGTACCTTTTATTTTATTATCAACAATTGGGACAATAATTTTGACATTATAATGTAATTATCTATAAATTAAAAATTTAAATATAAAGATTAAATATCCCACGATCATTATTGTGTGATGAATATTGTAATTTTTCTTTGTATATCAGATTTTCAATATATTGATTCTTAAGGCATTGGATATCAATCTTGTTAAATAATCCATGTATGTCCATAAGTTGGTTGAGATTTTACCATGATTAATAGAACTCGAAATGTGTGATAGTGCAATCTTGAATAATTCTCAAGATGTCTAAGATATAGTGTTAAAAAATTGTGTTAATTTATGAACTATTCTTAATGTTCTAGGCTTGTGGAATAGTTTTTTGGATATATTATAATTTATTTATGTCCATTTAAGTGAAAAACTGATTGATGTCCTTAAAAACAATTATTTACATGAGGGAAATTGAAGTATTATTTAGGACATGTGAAGTAGAATAATTAAATATTTTTTAACAATATGGATTTGATAATTAAGTGGAGGAATTAATACATAATGTAATTAGATTATTTTTAGTTAATTTTATTTAATAATTATGTGACTTTATTAAAAAATAGCCAACCTGAGGAAAACTAAGGACCAACCTCAACTACACATTTGGAACGATGGTCTATGTAAGATCACATACATCGTCGAGGTATGCTCTCATTTAAAATTTGTATTGAATACCTTAATAGAGGTTAATTAAATGTTCACTAGGGGTATGAGGAGACATGGGGTGCCTCTAGAGTCTGTGACATGAGATAAACAGAAATTGTTCCATCATGTGCTTGTTGCATGGTTGGTGTATGGTTAGTGGAAACCATGCACCAAAATCATGCTAGCTAAGAGGGAGGGTGCACGGTTAGGAAAACCCTACAAGGGGGAATAACAGACCATTTATTATTAGAAAAAGTGATTCTCCACAATTGGAACATGGTTTTTCAAAACATGTGGGCTCCCCAGGTGACCGTGTCACTTGGACCCCGCTTGGAAAGTGGCTAGCGTATTGTTTGGAAAACCATCCTATCAAACTATGTGCCCAAATAAAAGTCTGTTTTTACCTTTTTCCCTTATGATTTTAAAAGGTTTTCACCCAATTTTCTTCCCCATTCTTCTATCAACAACCTTAGTGACAAACATAACCACCCAAATTTCCCCAATGGTTTATCTCCTTTGATTCTATTCCACTTAGAGTATTGTTGGGTGAAGATCGATGTTTCATGTAAGTTTAATGCTCCACTTTCTTCTCTTTTCTGGATTAGGGCTTGTGCTATTGTTCTTCTTCTACCGTAGCCTTGATGCCCTCTTTTTATAGTATATATTAGTTTCATCCTTTAAAGGGTTCATGAATTTGAATCTCATGCTAAGGTTTAGAGATGGTTCATCAATAGGTTTGAGGTAGGTGGTCTACAATGTATATCTCATATTCCTAAAGTTGATTTTTAAATGTGTGGTTGGGTTATTGCTTCACCCTTATTATAGAATTTTTTTTGATGATATTTAGTATAATTGTTGGTTAAATGATCAATTTCACCTATTAGGATCCCTGAGGAATGCATTGATATTGACTATACCGATCTAGGGCCACCAATTGGATTTTCCAACATTTATGAACATGGAAAATTATAATGTTAATTATGGAATTGAATAGTGATATTTCATATCCCATTAATAACATCTTGATATGTTAGTGGAGTTGAAATGGGAATATTGATTATTTTGTTTAGACTTTGATAATGTCATAAGGTCTTGTTTGTCTTTTTATAAAATGGATTGGCTGAAATAAATTTTCTGTGCTAAATGACTTATGAATTTTACGTGAAATGCATAAGTGGTTTAATGGATATAAAATAATGAAAATTTTAAATGGGTAAATTAATTTGAAATGATAAATGTGTTAAATGGGTTAATGTATAAAAATTGATGAATATGTTAAATGTTCCAGGGTATGGGAATTTTGTATTATGATATTGGGTTAAGTCATGAGAAAGGTAAATGGGATATGTAATTTAATTAGTAAATGTGCTAATGGTTTGAAGATTTATTTTATTTAACATGTTTAATAATTATGAGATATGAATGTATTCTTTACAGATTTTGTGTATGGTTGTGATATGGTATATATGGTAAATGGATAAATAAGAATGTGCACATGGCTTGGTAGTTGGGGTGTATTTTACTTGAACATATACACCCAGAGGGTGGGTTAGAGTGTTTCTATAATCCCCACCTCTTAATGTACAAGTTGGGGAATGGGGTTGAGGCTCTATTCCCATAATAGTTACATTCGATGAAACTATTATTATTGAGATTCCATGGTAAGTGTATTGTATTTATTTGTGAAATAGTTATCTGTTGTGAGATAGGTAAGTTGAATTACTCCCTTATGCATAGAAATTGACTGACTTGGGATGTTGGGTAAATGATGTGAACTTTTAACCCGTGGTACAAGGGATGAAAATCGATTTAGTGATGAAAATGTTTAAAGTGAATATTTTTAATTAATGGAATCCTGGTTTTCTTTTTTTTTACTTTTCATTTATTTTTTATTTTAATTAACTATAAACTAGACTAGATATTTGGTAGACACTATTTGTGGTTGCCTACAATGTTTTACTCGCATCATTCTTGTTCTATCTTTGGGTACCTGAGAAGATTTAAGGCTATAGTTCAGGACAAGGGAAAATGACCTATTCTTGGATGTTGAGTTGGTATGGATATTTTTATGGAAGAATGACCCATCAATTGATTCATGTCCTATCATTGGGATTCTTCCATTGGTCCTTATTTTGTTTTTTCTTCACTTTTGATATGGGTAGCATGAAATTTCAATATTTTGTTTTTGGTTGTGGGTTGTACCCAATTTTAAGAAATGGTTAGTAATTAATTTTTATAGTTTATTGTTTCCTTTATTTATCATTGTTATATATTGTGTCTTACTCTTATAAAGGGGGTGTGGTAAGCTCATATGTTCTTTAATACCCTCGAAAATAGTTGGAAGCCTTTGGAATATGGAGAGGCATGCCTAATTTCATATCAAGGCCCAGACTGAGGCACTGGTTTAGAGGCTTATAAGATGGGGATGTTACCAAGTGGTATCTGGATAGTTATTTTATGTGGTCTCAATATTTGGGAATGGTAGATAGGATATCAGTATGTGTCGGGTATTTGATATGATCCCACTATTGGTAGTAGGTAACACATGTTTGGGGGGAAATGTAAGTTACCTGGGTGGGATTATTCTTCTTGGTTTGTGTTGTTATGGATGAATAATATTTCACCATTAGGTGATGTACTTCATGTGTGATGTCACTATTTTATTATACTTTTATCATGGCAGTAATTGCATGAGTTTGTTCATTTATGCATCATTTTAGGCACCCAGGGTTCTAAGTGGCATGAATAATGATAGGAACACATGATATGGGTTTGTAGGATTTGAAAGGTATAATGTATTTCACTTTCATGTTAAATTTCGAAGAAAATGGTGTCTAATAAAAATGATATATGTGGGTAAAAAGGATATCATGTTGATGAATGGTGAAAAAATCATTTTTAATGAATGGCTATAAATGAGTTAAAATGTCAGATGTAATAATTTTTGAAATGGGAAATGTGCCTTAGGGGGAAAGTTTCATGACTGGGTGTGGAAATGGTTTCAAAAATGTGTCTAATGATAGACTTGGGACTATGTATGTTGGTTTACCCATGTTTTCCATGACCCCCAACAATGATAGTTGAGGGTAATGTTCTAGATGTGATGATGTTCATTGGAATAGTTTGTGTGAAATGGGTTTATCATGGCTAGTAGAAAGCCTAATTTGATGTAATTTGTGGAGGCTTTATGTTATTTTTTGTAAGACTCATGTTTGGAATTGTAGATAAATGCAACCATGATGATGGGTATTAGTTTGGGGACAATAATATATTGCTGAGAAAGTTTTTCTAAAGGTGTAATAAGAAATCTCAATTGTTCAGGGTAACAGAGTAGAGGACTAGTTCTATGAGAACATTTCTCATTTTATAAAAAAGATGGAACAAGACCTAGGGTGGGTCATACAGAGTATGTTTGATCTGACTAGAGAGTTTTAGTTGAATTACCTTCGAACATTTTTTGGAGAGGGTGGACCTGAGGCAGAATAGTTCTAGATAGATTCCATCTATAAAATTTTGGATCTTTTAGAGGATAATCCTAAGAAGAGAATCAAGATGGCAGTATATATGATGTGGGAACTGGTTAAGCGCTGGTAAGAAATTTTTAGTCTGAGCCAGAAGTCTGATGATATTTTATGGAAATAAATTTAGGAATGATTTTTTCCAGCATTGGAAGGGGTCAGGGACACTATGAAGAAGAATTTTCAAGATGTAAATGGAATTGACATTAAGTCTCGGGTGAAAATATTCTTCTTAAATAGGTTTTCATAGGTGATGGATCATGCCATTATTTCAACAGAAATATTAAGGGAGGATTCAAGTGGTAGGTTTTTTGTTCTAGTTAGATAGGCTAGTGCTACAACTTACAAGGGTTAGAAGTGTCATTTTTTTAATTTTTACCAATTTGGGAGTGTGCAAACTTTCCAAAAGGGGGGTATATCATATTAGAGTGTTAACCAGGTGATTTGATATCAGGTTGGCTAGATAGGGAACATATATGGTCAATTCATCCAAAAATGGATTGAGTGTAGATCATGCAGAATAATTTTTCATATACATAGGATAAATAGAAAACCTTGATAGTCCGGCATAGATAGAGGAACAAGACCAATGAAGAGTACACGTTGGTGGTCAGTTACCCCATATCAGGTGGGTATTTAGATATCTATTAGCCATACTAGAATAGGTGGAGGACATATTAATATGGGATGATAGTGTCCATATCTGTAGGGTAGTGAAGCACCATGAACTCACACGGAATCCCTAGGTAGAGGGATAGGTTAGATTCATGCAATACTATCTACACCTAGAGGTGGAGAGGCCAGACCATCAATTGTTCAAGGTATGATTCTTGTTTCTTCAACTCTTTCATGCTCTCTATTTGATACAGTTGTCTCATATAATTTTATATCTAATCAGTTCTTGGTTATGTTCGGAATCATTAAGGGAACATGTGTGTTAGGTTATGATTATTAAAACACCATTAGGGGTGTGAGTAGAAAATATCAGGTGATGTAAGGGTAGTTCCCTTTTGGTTGGTGGGTTCTATTTTCTGTGGGACTTGTTTTTTTAGATGTAATGTTTCAATTTGATTTTATAAATGGACTAGATTGTGTTGTACCAAGAACATATTAATTTTTATAAACATAGGGTAACATTCATGTCACTTGAGTGAGATAGTTATGTCCCTTTTTGTGAATGGGATATCAAAGAAATCCAGGCAGGGTCTATTAGTTAATAGTTGGGTGAGCTCATAACCAAGTTTATTGTCTTTTTCTTGATGATATAAGGGTAGAGTATCTTTTATTTCCTCATGTTGTGGATCAATTTCATGATGTTTTCTCTAAGTACTTCTTTGGACTTTCACCCTAGAGGATGTTGAGTTCACAATATAGTTGCTACCAGGAGAAAAACTAGTTTATCTTCTTCAATATATAATTTCACTAACAGAACTCCAAGAAAATAAATCTTAGTTGGAGGAACTATAGAACATGGGTAAAGTAAAAAATATATATTATCTATCATATGAGCCCATGCATGGCCTTCCTACTTTGGAATCTAAGTATCACTCAATGCATATTATAAATAATTTAACCGATGAGCCCATAAAAGGTATTTTATAATATGATCCAAAGAATAATCACTGGTATTTTACAATTCAGTTTACCAAATTATCCCATAAAAGGAATTCCATAAAAGGCACCCAGGTATCACCCTTGGAATATCATAATTATTTTACCCAACAATCCCCTCCATGTGGGCATTTGTATAGAACCCAACTATCACTCTTAGTAAATTTAATCTAAAGTAGCCTATGATATCTTCCCGGCCATTATAATGGGTATCTTTAGTATCAATCAAGATGTATATAATTCATTCAATGTATGAGATTATCCAATGTGTTCTATATTAGGAACCCCAGTATCACTAAAGTGGTAATAAAACGCATCCTTCCAATAATCCCAATGAAGGAATTCCAACTTGGGAAACCAAGGTTCACTCAATGTGAATAATAATTCATCTAAAAATTTAAATTAATGTAATAAAAAAGACCATTTTAGTAAACATACCATAAAAAATTCAATTATGAAAAAATTTAGAGGCCATGTATTTATGCTTTCCATATCATAATTCATGTATACAATCTAGGTCATTTAATTTATAAGTAATTAAGAGGGACATGGAAAGGTCCATGTAAATCATCACATACATTAACTCTACCTTATTTTTATTTTATATTAAATAAGATAGTGCACTATATTGGTTCTTTTATTATAAAATAAGGAATGGATTTCAAATAAACTAATGATTTCAAATTAATACTATTACATTATACTTAATTAAACACACATCAATGGTTATTAAATAATAATATGTGATTTGTAATCACATAAATTTACACTAAAACTCCACAATGGGGAAGTTCAAGTGGACGTGAACAACCACCAATTATTCAGTTAAATTCACAAGGTCTATCTAATTTAAGGAATTTGATTCTATATAATTAAATTTTTATATTAAGGCGACACAGGAAATTATGATGCATATAACAATGAAATGCTTTACAAATCCATGAAACATTATAGGAAATCCCATATACTACAAGTATCATGCTTAAGAAAATTTACTTGTCCATTGTCATGATTTGATTCGATGAAGATCGAGATAAAATGGATAAATCAAAAAAATCACTAAAAATAAGGAAAATAGCTCAAATTGAAGAATAATTGAACATGTAAAGATTATATAATAATAGAGGAAGGTGGAATCATAGATTAATCATTCTTCTTCCAATGCATCCAAGGAAATGAAACTCTGATTCTGAATAAGGGAGAACCATGGAAGCCTTTGAGGAGGCTAAGGGGAGCTCAGGTTGATTCTATGCATGTGATAAATGAGGGATTTAAGAGGTGGATTTCGGGTTAAAAAATAAAGGGTAAAATAATTAAATCAAATCCTATATTAAGGAACATCATTTGACCACACAATTGGCCAAACTATACACCAAAAAAGGTGGATCACTACCTTTGTGTCACTAGTAATGTAGATTATCTACACAATTTTGGAAATTATGTGCTGGTCGTGCATCACTCTTTAGTTTACTATAAAACCCTAGATAGTTGTGTAACACCCCAAGATTTTATGAAAAATATTCTTTTTAATTTCATTAATGTCTTGTGTTTTACGCTACAACAAAATGAGCTTGCTCAACACACATCCTTGACTCGACTTGCATTACACGCAATCGCGACCTTCCTCGATAGCGTGTGTAGTACGCAATACTGAGTTTCACTAAACAACGATATGCTATTAAAATATTATTAAAACTAGCTGTTATGAATAGTAATAACCACCTTTTAAAATTTTAGAAATTTTATCTCTCAAAATGGACTTCATTGTTTGATTTGTAGTATCTAATTTATTCTAAGGTGAAATTTTGGTACTTTTCGGATAACTTTCATATTCTGATGAATAGTGAAAATTACTAAATTTTAATTAAAAACAACTTTTTTAATAGAAATAATTAATAGTGATAAATTATTAATTTGAGTGGTTTTAAAGTATATTTAGAATATATTTTTACAATTTAATACAATGTTGTTCATTGGATGTAATTTCACATATAAACCAGTTATAAAAAAGTGTCAATCTTTTGATAGTTATTATCTCTTAAAAAAACGCCATTTGTTTTGACGACGGGAATTAATTTTAAAATTAGTTAATGTAACTGATATGTTTTTAATTTGGTAAAATAGACATCATTTTTGAGTTCATAATATCAAATATAGCTTAGGTCTAATTTTTGGTATTTTTCTCGAAACTTTCATTTTTTGATGAATAGTGAAACCACTAAGTGGTAGTAAAAAAAATGAATTTTTCATAAAACTTAATTTTACCGCTTCTGTGAGTGGAATTTCAAAACTCCGAGAGACACGATTAATGTCAGTAAGTAAAATGTGGTTCAATGAGATGAAAATAATTTTTGGTGAATAGTAACTTTTTACTTTTTTTACCACGATTAAAAGTAAATAGGGTAATTAAGGGTAAAAATGATATTATTATTACCCTAACAGAAGTCCTAATTCTATTGGATAAGTTTAATTCGACCAAAAACAACCTTAGGAATAAAAGATGACCATTTAGGCCCACTTGGATTAGATTAGGACATTTTTATTAATTTATTTAAAGAAGGGTTAAATAGTTAAAATCAATGATTAATAAGTAATTCATTTTTAATATAGGGTTATACATAATATAAATTCGACTATAAATATTAATTAGAAAGCTAACAATAGTTCCTACATAATGGTATTTTATTTTTAATTTTTATACATTAAATAATTTAATTTATTTATGACACAACGATGATCCAGTAATTATCTTATTAGTGAAATATTGACATAATTGATGTTATAAATACCCAAATAAATGTAATTAGAGACTTTTTATGAATTAAAATAATTTTATAGGTTAATATGACATGTTAGTATTGATTTAATGAACTTGGTTCGAACTAATAATTCTGTTATGATTTTCAAAAAAATCAATTACTAAATAGTGTCAAAATTGACATAAAATAGTTTATAAAACAAATATTATATTATTAATTGTTATTTTAATCATAAAAATCTATGTTTCGGCCAAATAACTTATATAAGGTTATATATATTAATAATAAACAACTTAGGGTTCTTTTGGGTTGATATAGTAAGTTTATTAACCTTATAGTATAAGAAAACAAGAAGACACGGTAAAAGTTAAATTATCTAACTTAAAGTTAAATCTAAATGATAAGGTTAAAATTGATACCTAAACTTGTATAAATTCTATTGGATTAGAGGCTTTTAACCCCTACCCACCTTAGCTTCGAAATATATCAATTTGGAGCTATTAAAACCCGAATTTGACTTTATAATAAAATAATATTTTTTTGTTATTCCAAAGGTGACCCTCTCCTCTCTTATAAAAGGGCACCTCCTCCCCCTCTTCCTCACACCACTTTGAGCCTTAAAGCTCAGACAACCCATGCCAATTTCTTCTCTACACTTCCATAAAAACATCCTAGAGGTTCTGGTCTTCTTCAATGACCTATTTTAGTGCCCTAAAAGGAGGTCTCAAAGAAGCACTTCAAAGAAGAGGTAATGTCTGTAACCGATTCTTTCATCTTTATTTCTTCTTCCACTTCTTCTTCTTTAGTTGTTTCATTATGAACTAATAACATCAGTATCACTCACATACTGATATGTTATTATAAGTATGAAACAACCCTATTTCACTATCTATCCATCCTACAGAAAAAGAAATCACCGCGCGTGCGTACGTACGGAATACTGTCTCCACGCCGTGGTGTAATATATTTTCCACCACCACCTTACTTGGATGCGTATAATGGTGTAAATAATGACTATATATGACTATAATAAAGTGATATTGATTCTGAAATAGTATACATACACTCAAATACAATTCCACGATCATAGGAACGATATCATCACTCGTGCGTACGTACGGAATACCGTCTCCACGATGAGATGCGACTCGTTCTACATGATCTTCATTTCATAATGATTATATAAATGAATTGAATGAATTAATATGATATATATTACACTAATACCATTCTGTAAATGTGGTATCTATAACCTAAAGAGAAGAATACGAATTTATTCGACAAAACACGCATAAGAACAAAAAGTTATAAACACCCGAATAACAAGTGGCAATGAAATATTACTACTAAGAAGCTAAGAATATGACCATATATGATATAATAACAATAATTATGATTTTTTAATAAGTAAATAACATTATTTAAATCAATATACAGGAGGTTCGGACACTTTCAAAGCAAATCGGACCTAAGGTAAGGGAAATATCACAATCTCATTTTATCCGAGATTGTTTATACTTTGGTATTTACTAGGGTGTATTTTATCATCCACATCCATGTTCCCTCAATATGTAATATTTTTTCCATCCACCTAAAATTTATTAAATCCAATTTTACCCTTCTTTGAGTTTTTAGTAAATGATATGAAAGGAATCTTTTGTCGTTTTTCGTACAAGGTACTTTTTGACTTTTCCGACAAAAGTACGAGAAGAATGTTTTTTTTAACTTATACGGCATGAATGGATTTTTAAAACATTATTTCCAAGAAGCTTCCTTTACATGTTTTCAAGTTTATTTTTAATCAACTTCTTTTAGTTTAGAATTGTATGACATGTTAAGAAAGGAAAAGTGTTTTTGAAGCAGAAAGGATATTTTCCTCAAGAATAGAGATCAAGTGTTTTATCAAAATTATTTTCCATATAAGATAATAAAGGGTTTTGTTTCTATCCCTATTATTACATTGATTTGATTATGTTGTGATGGAATTATATTTATGAATTCCTTTATCTTATATTAATTGTTTTATGATGTCACGATGTTTAAGATTCCCATTTTCATTACATGGGTTATGCAATGATGTTTGATTTATGATTTTGTGGCACACATAAGAATGGAATCATTATGAGATGGGTGGGACCTATATCTCCCTCCAATGTATTGTGTAAAGATTTTATATCTCATGAGATAGACATGGCTGGAATGGTAGGTTATACCGGTTCAGTGAAACAGGACTGAAATGAGGAGTGAACTCGGTTCAGAAAGGGACTTTGTCCACTAAGATAGTCTTAGCAATGAGTCTTGACTAATAAGAAATGATTCTCTATGATTATGTGTGTATGACACAAAGTTTCATGTTTTAAGTTATGATTATTGAGATTACATTTCACTACTATGATTTATCCCATGTTATGAAATGATGATCTCTTTTGCAAGTTAAGATTTCCAAAAGATATGTTCTTATGAATATGATGTGATTGATATTTCTGTTGTTTACCCTTACTGAGCATTTGAGCTCACCCTTTTATGTTTTCATTTCCCTGGGATATAAAGAAAGGATTTAGGTTTTAAAAAAAAGAAGATCTTTATGGGAGATGTTTAAGATCTTTCACAACGATCAGAAGATTATATTTCGAGTTTCCAAAGACACTAAACTATTACAGTCCTTGTGTGTGTGTTTTTGTTATGTACTAAGTATTCCGCAAAAGTAATGTAATGTCTATGTACGTCAAGCTTCAGGTCTCTACATTTGGTATCAGAGGAAAGGTTTAGTCAACCTTTGGAAACTAGGATGCGAAAAAGTTAGTGAGATCCCTAGAGATATTTCTAAGGTATGTCTAGGGATGCCCCTAAGGATAAGTATACGTATAGGATATAATCCTAGAACTATGGTAACGATCTTAGAATTTATCCTAAGATGTTAGATATTGAAGTTACTCCCCCTTTATTATGATTTTTGCCTCTAACACTATTCTTTTTGGGTTTTAGAAAATGGCTGGAAATAAGATGATTCACGATAATAGAGGATATTATGGCCAATGGAATGATATTCTTTATGATAAACCAAATGAAATGGGATTTGGAAGTCCAACCATAATTATTATGCCAAATCAGCTATCTCATAATATGATCAATAAACTCAAATTTGGTAAGTTTCCTGACTCGGCTAATAAGAGTAAGATGGAGTTTCATGATGATCATAGAGGAATGAAAGTTCAATTTCCCCTATGTAAATCATGTGGGAAGAGGCATCGAGGAGAATGTTTCAAGGGAACTGGAAGATGCTTTGGGTGTGGAAAAGAAGGACACAAAGCCAGTAAGTGCAAAGGAAAAGGTTTAGTTAACACCATGGATGAGGATAATGGTATTGCCACGACATCAACAATGGTTAAATGTTTTAAATGTGGAATGTAAGGGCATTATGCAAACCAATGCACTAAGGTAAAGTCTCGTGAAGAGAATCAGTACGGTCGTATGGGTAGTATTTATGTTGATGATGATGAAGAGACTACAAATGATATGTGATATGAATGAATTGTTGAAGCTCGGTCAATGGTTTAATAAGGTAGTGGAATGATTACATGTCTATCAAGTGTAATGTTGTATAAGTAATCTCATGGTACTATGGAATAAAGAGACATCTAAGGATTGTTACACTATTGTCTTTTCTTGAGTTTTGAAAGTGTATGATTAATGGTACCAGTATCTATTAAAGGATATTCAGATATTTTTGGAATATAGATGATATGTTCATAATGAAGGGATAAGAAGAAAATTAAATTTTTGATAGTATTCATGAGCTCATGACTGATATAAGGAGAAGGTTATGTAATGGATTGAGTATATAGAATTTTTGGATTTTGGTATGTGGAAAGAGTTAACTTTTGATAGCATTCATGTTTTCATTAAGGTTTAATGGGTATTCATTTTTCAAGAGAATACATGATTACGGTATTCACATGATTGGAATGTGACCAAAAAGATATATGGGGGATAAATAATGGTATTCACATGCTTGGTTGACGACATTTCAAGTAATCATTTTCTTTATACTATGAGCTTGGACCGATGTATTTTAGATAAGCCTAAAGATTGGAATGTATTATGTTGGAGATAAGTTAGGATAAAACTTTTTTCGATATTATTGATGGGATGTTATAGTAATATAGCTTTAGAAAAAGGACAACCTGCCGGATGGGTGACAGCCCATCGCGTTGGACAAGGCTGTGGGAATCAAACCCACAACCGAAGTGCGACTGGCCTTTATCGCATACCACTGGCCAACAGAAAGTCCCTGGTTAGTAGAAACTAGTTTCATTTTATTACGCGGTATGATATATGAAGTATAAGTTCATTTTTGGAATCGTATACGATTAACCTCACCATAGATGGAAATTGTTCAAAGCACGAACAACAGTGAAATTGTACCAAAATCATGTAAGTATTTCTTTTAACTTTAGGGAAACGATCTTGAAAACCAAAAATGTTGTCCTAGTGCTCTTATATCTGATTAATCAGATGGTACCTTAGATCATCACAATTTTATGGCTTTGTGATTGCTGTCTTTTCCATAGCCATGTTCTCTACCACTCTCCATTAGAACATGATGGTTAGATTTCTCTTCCATATCCATATTTTCACCTATGTGGAAACCCAGTGATTAGTTTATTTGGGTAACCGTTAAGTTTCATACTTTTGTTTTTAAAGATTTGTTTTGGTATTCCTTTTTACGATGTGGGTTTCTATTAAATAAACTTTCGAGTAGTAAACCATTTATAACCCCAACAAATTTCGAGGGCGAAATTCATTTTAAGGGGGGTAAATGTAACACCCCGAGATTTTATGAAAAATATTATTTTTCATTTCATTAATGTCTTGTGTTGTATGCTACACCAAAATGAGCTTGCTCAACATGAATCCTTGACTTGTCTTACATTACACGAAATCGCGACCTTCCTCGATAGCGTGTGTAGTACGCAATACCGAGTTTCACTAAACAACGATATGCTATTAAAATATTATTAAAACTAGCCGTTATGAATAGTAATAATGACCTTTTAAAATTTTAGAAATTTTATCTCTCAAAATGGACTTCATTTTTTGATTCGGAGTATCGAATTTAGCCTAAGGTGAAATTTTGGTACTTTTCGGATAACTTTCATATTCTGATGAATAGTGAAAATTACTAAATTTTAATTAAAAACAACTTTTTTAATCGAAATAATTAATAGTGATAAATTATTAATTTGAGTTGTTTTAAAGTATATTTAGAATATAATTTTACAATTTAATACAATGTTGTTCATTGGATGTAATTTCGCATTTAAACTAGTTATAAACAAGTGTCAATCTTTTGATAGTTATTATATCTTAAAAACACGACATTTGTTTTGACGATGGGAATTAATTTTTAAATTAGTTAATGTAACTGATATGTTTTGAATTTGGAAAAATAGACATCATTTTTGAGTTCATAATATCAAATATATCTTAGGCCTAATTTTTGGTATTTATCTGGAAACTTTCATTTATTGATGAATAGTGAAACCACTAAGTGGTAGTAAAAAAATGAATTTTTCATAAAACGTAATTTTACCGCTTCTGTGAGTGGAATTTCAAAAATCTGAGAGACACGGTTGATGTCAGTAAAAAAATGTGGTTCAATGAGATGAAAATAATTTTTGGCGAATAGTAACTTTTTACTTTTTTTACCACGGTTAAAAGTAAATAGGGTAATTAAGGGTAAAAATGATATTATTATTACCCTAACACATGTCCTAATTCTATTGGATAAGTGTAATTTGACCAAAAACAACCTTAGGAATAAAATATGACAATTTATGCCCACTTGGATTAGATTAGGACATTTATTATTAATTTATTTAAAGAAGGGTTAAATAGTTAAAATCAAAGTTTAATAAGTAAATCATTTTTAATATGGGGTTATACATAATATAAATTTGACTATAAATATTCATTAGAAAGCTAAAAATATTTCCTACATAATGGTATTTTATTTTTAATTTTTAGACATTAAAAAAGTTAATTTATTTATGACACAACGATGATGCAGTAATTATCTTATTAATGAAATATTGACATAATTGATGTTATAAATACCAAAATAAATGTAATTAGAGACTTTTTATGAATTAAACTAATTTTCTAGGTTAATATGACATGTTATTATTGATTTAATTAACTTGGTTCGAACTAATCATTCTTTAATGATTTTAAAAAAAAATCAATTACTAAATAGTGTCAAAATTGACATAAAATAGTTTTTAAAACAAATATTATATTATTAATTGTTATTTTATTCCTAAAAATCTAAGGTTCGGCCAAATGACTTAGATAAGGTTATATATATTAATAATAAACAATTTGGGGTTCTTTTGGCTTGATATAGTACGTTTATTAACCTTATAGTATAAGAAAACAAGAAGACACGGTAAAAGTTAAATTATCTAACTTAAAGTTAAATCTAAATGATAAGGTTAAAATTGATACCTAAACTTATCTAAATTCTATTGTATGAGAGGCTTTATACCCCTAACCACCTTATATTAGAAATATATCAATTTGTAGCTATTAAAAACCGAATTTGACTTTATAATAAAATAATATTTTTAGTTACTCCAAAGGTGCCCCTCTCCTCCCTTATAAAAGGGCACCTCCTCCCCCTCTTCCTCACACCACTTTGAGCCTTCAAGATCGTCCAACCCCTGCAAATTTCTTCTATCCACTTCACAAGAAACATCCTAGAGGTTCTGGTCTTCTTCAAAGACCTATTTTAGTGCCCTAAAAGGTGGTCTCAAAGAAGCACTTCAAAGAAGAGGTAATGTCCGTTACCGATTCTTTCATCTTTATTTCTTCTTCCACTTCTTCTTATTTAGTTGTTTCATTATGAAGTAATAACATCAGTATCACTAACATACTGATATGTTATTATAAGTATTAAAAAACCCTATTTCACCATCTATCCATCCTACGGAAAAAGAAATCACCGCGCGTGCGTACGTACGGAATACAGTCTCCACGCCGTGGTGTAATCTATTTTCCACCACCACCTTAATTGGATGGGTATAATGGTGTAAATAATGACTATATATGACTATTATAAAGTTATATTTATTCTGAAATAGTATACATACACTCTAATACAATTCCACGATCATAGGAACGATATCAGCACTCGTGCGTACGTACGGAATACCGTCTCCACGATGTGATGCGACTCGTTCTACATGATCTTCATTTCATAATGATTATATAAATGAATTAAATGAATGAATATGATATATATTACACTAATACCATTCTGGAAATGAGGTATCTATAACCTAAAAAGAAGAATAAGAATCTATTCGACAAAACACGCATAAGAACAAAAAGTTATAAATGCCCGAATAACAAGTGGCAATGAAATATTACTACTAAGAAGATAAGAATATGACCATATATGATATCATAACAACAATTATGATTCTGGAATAAGTCAATAACATTATTTAAATCATTATACAGGAAGTTCGGACACTTTCGAAGCAAATCGTACCTAAGGTAAGGGAAATATCACAATCCCATTTTATCTGAGATTTTTTATACTTTGGTATTTACTGGGGTGTATTTTATCATCCACATCCATTTTCCCTCAATATGTAATGTTTTTTCCATCCACCTACAATTTTTTAAATCCAATTTTACCCTTTGGTGAGTTTTTAGTAAAATATATGAAAGGAATCTTTTGTCGTTTTTCGTACGAGGTACTTTTTGACTTCTCCGACAAAAGTACGAGAAGAATGTTTTTTTTAACTTATACAACATGAATGGATTTTTAAAACATTATTTCCAAGAATCTTACTTTAGAAGTTTTCAAGTTTATTTTTAATCAACTTCATTTAGTTTATAATTGTACGACATGTTAAGAAAGGAAAAGTGTTTCTGAAGCAGAAAGGATATTTTCTTCAAGAATGGAGTTCAAGTGTTTTATCAAAATTATTTTCCATATAAGATAATAAAGGGTTCTGTTTCTATCCCTATTATTACATTGATTTTATTATGTTGTGATGGAATTATATTTATGAATTCCTATATCTTATATGAATTGTTTTATGATTTCACGATGTTTAAGATTCCCATTTTTATTACATGGGTTATGCAATGATGTGTGATTTATGATTTTGTGGCACACATAAGAATGGTATCATTATGAGATGGGTGGAACCTATATCTCCCTCCAATGCATTGGGTAAAGATTTTATATCTCATGAGATAGACATGGCTGGAACGGTAGGTTATACCGGTTCAGTGAAACAGGACTGAAACAGGGAGTGAACTCAGTTCAGAAAGGGACTTTGTCCACTAAGATAGTCTTGGAAATGAGTCTTGACTAATAAGAAATGATTCTCTACGATTATGTGTGTATGCCACAAAGTTTCATGTTTTAAGTTATGATTATTGGGATTACATTTCACTACTATGATTTATCCTATGTTATGAAATTATGATCTCTTTTGCAGGTTAAGATTTCTAAAAGATATGTTCTTATGAATATGATGTGGTTGATATTTCTGTTGTTTACCCTTACTGAGCATTTGAGCTCACCCTTTTATGTTTTCTTTTCCCCAGGATATAAAGAAATGATTTAGGTTTAAAAAAAAAGATGTTTATAGAAGATGTTTAAGATCTTTCACCACGATTAGAAGATTATATTCTTAGTTTCCAAAGACACTAAACTACTACGGTCCTTGTGTGTGTGTTTTTGTTATGTACTAAGTATTCCGCAAAAGTAATGTAATGTCTATGTACTTCAAGCTTCGGGTTTCTACAAGTTGGGTAGCCTCCCACTCATGGGTCATATAACTTTGTGCCAACATTGTGTCTCATTCTATTTTTTAAAAAACTAGAGCTATGGGTACTGAAAAAGCCTCAAACACTCTTGAAACTCAACCAAACGCCTGAGAAACCGATTGAGCCACCGCCCTCAACTAAATAATACACTTTTAAATTTTCCAACTATTAAAATTATATTATGAGGTTCATTTTAATATTTATCCCATCCAAAAAATAAAAATATAAAACTTCAACTGAAATTTCATCATGTTTAAAACACATTATCATATAATCTACCCACCATAAAACTTCTTATATCCCAGATGAATTGCGAAACAATGAAAAAATAACCCTTCATACCCAGGTCATGAAATTTCTTCTGAAATATTTTTGTTTTGTTTTGAACACCCATTCTTCTTATAATCATTAATTATAACACATAGTACATAAAATAATAAAACATGAGCCGACAATAAAATTAAAAAACTAAAATATAGAGACAATGATTACAAGATCCCATATAACCTAAGGCATGATCATATCATCAAATCCTTTACCAAACATCCCATTGAACTCCCCAAAATAGGTTCTAACATTTAATGTAAAATTCTGAACCATGGTATTTCCCCCTATTTCAATTTCCAAAACAAAATAACCCTTATAAATATAATGATTTCTTTGGAAAGTTTACAAATTCAATCAAAAGGTCAATTCCCAATAGACCTTATCTAGATTGAACATGTATGATTTTACATGAAAAGCCTCATAATATATTTTCACTTTATTCACCTATTTCTATCTAAATTCCAGACAAGGTCCATCACAGACCCCATACAATTAATAAGGACAAAATAATGTCAATCCACTACTAACTAACTACTTCGAAGGGTCTTGGATTTAGTTTCCAACGCATACTAAACTCGATCATGATATAATAAATCCAAGGCATCTCAGGAATACTATGATCACGATCACAAAATACCATAACCATCAACTTGTGATGTTCCAATCTAGAAAATTTATTTATGTTTTTTTCAATAGCATAAACATAGGTATATACCAGATTCAACACCCTTAGATTGTCACATTTTAATCATACAAACCATACCAGATTGTATGTAAGGGGTATCCTCCAAATAAAAAAGTGAAGCCCTAGGATCTCATCCAAGGTAGTCAATTTATTGGTTTTTATAAGTGATACATCAGTACATAGTAGGGACTTGTAGGTATCCATAAACATCAGCAGATCCCAAAGGCGATTTCTACCCCTGTGGTCAAGTCAAATATTTAGTTGGCATCCATGAATCTATACATAGAATTACTACATGGTAATACTAAAATAAATATAGAAAAAATGTGATTCTATATTTAACAATGCTATAGTTTTATCGCTATAAAGAGTCGATTTATCGATCCAAATGGCATTTAATTTAATTGTCCTTACAATCGATTCTCTCTTAGTAAACCTTAGATAATTTCCAAAAAATTGGATTTATCATCACTAATCCAAGAGTATACTAACTGGGTATCATTTATTATATTAATATTCAATAAAATATTATCATATTGAATATGAAGTTATCATCATGGTTTTTAATCAATAATATCGAACTAGAGGTCAGAAGAACAGTTGTTCCACTACTTGTCGACTTCTTTAAAAAGAGATTGATTGACCCACTAACACATCATCATATGCTGAAAAATATACCTTAAATCCAAGGAAATATGTTATTTATTTGTAATTCCCCACCATATTCCAACCTCAAGTCATGGTGAACTCAATAGTGTCATACATAGCATACTATGTTTTTTACTTCCTTACAACATCAACACACAATAAAGGCATCAAATTCCTAGTTCTCTCATGAACCTTGAGTATTAATCTATCATCCAGACATGATCCAAACCCATAACTTTTTTTCTTATCATGCATCATATAAAGTTCTATATAACCTACACTTCTATCCACATAGATTTCTGATGTATATTTAATCACTCAAATTGGTCTTTTTTAGTTTCCCCCTCTATATGGAAGGACATGCAGAACATGTTCGACTTGAAACCACCAACATTGGGATATAATAGACATCCATTAATTAGAATGGGATCATGTACCTTGTCAAAATATTCTCCCACCACTAAACAAAGGAAATGGAGTTTTAAAACATGCTTTTACCAAGTACCAATATGAAAATAGAGGAAATTAGTGACTTAAAATAGCACTATATAAAATTCACTAATGATGTACATGTGTTTCTATCCTGATAAATTCTCACACATTTCATTAGTATATATTTTATGTGCCAAAAATTAACCCATCAATAGTGTTATATCACCCTATCATTTTACAAAATCTCCACCAGTATCAGGATAACTCAATTTCCCAAATGCATTGGTAACACTACTATAGCTATGACATAGAAATATGGCATAATAGCTCAACGATTAAATAATTTTAGTTGAACTCATTTAGTTCCCTACACCATTTTACCCACCTAAAGGGTACCCTGTGTATTTATACGTACTACCCTAAGATTTCTTCAACATAATGGCATATCAATTGATGTTATCTATATTCATAGAATCCCTGTGTATACCAGTAAAAGACAACCCATGCAATGATTTTCCTATAGTACAATTATCCCATATTACTATTGATTTGGATGATGAACTCCTAAGTATAAGAGTAGGGTTACACGGTCAACTTAGTGGATGAACATTCCTTAGGCACGTCCAACCTGATGAGTCTGAGAATTAATTGATGCACTTGATTCCAACATGGTTTTAACTTGTGCATGAACACCCACCATACACATTATTCATTCTAAAACTAAGTCTCATACTAGATCCATATGGAACCCTAATGAAACATCTCACCTGTAACTCTACACAAGTACCTACCAATGTTAATTTAACTCAAATAGAGCTACCTCTGTTGGGATATCCCCTTACTCATTGTGGTATAAAGCATTGAATCTGTAACTAGGTCACTCTAAAAAGGTAAATAGGCTTACCCACCTAACATATAGATCAATATAATGGAATGGCCAATGTGATACATAGGTAATTTCCACATTCCCATTCATGGAAACTCTCAGGTAAACCTCTAAACTACCATTATATAAGGGTTGATGTTAAGAGCACCAATTTAAGGTTTAATTCCATCCATTTTGATGGATTTAAATGAATTATAAACATTCAAAGAGACTAAATTTAAGAAACATAGAGTACTATTTATGATGAAGAGCTATACATGTTACTTTATTTTACTAACACAATAAGAAATCATATGCATGTTATATTAGAAATTTTGTTCCAAAATTTATTTATTGAGTTGACATCCTATCCCATTTTTTCAAAATTAATCTCATAAATTCATATTTAACCATTTATTAATCTATAATTTCATCACAATTGATATTATTTAAATAAAATAAAATTGAAATATATAATAAAAAATTACCTTTAGGTTGTAATTTCTATTTTAAAAAACTAAATACTCTCATAATAGTAAGGTCCCAAAGAAAATGAAAAGATCTATATAATTTTAGGGGCATTAGATCTGTAATATTACACCATAAATTAATAAACGACAACATATAAGTTTCTTCTAAAACATTAAATAACTATCCATATATTGTATGAGTACACTGCCATGGGGTTAAGTAGTAAGGCATATAAAAAATAATGGTGACATATGAGGTTATAACATTCTGACCTGGTTCTATCAAAAAGAAACCCAAAAGTTGGTTTATTAAAGATTAATCACACCTTTAGTGGGGTTTTATTATAGGAATATGAAGCTTAAAATAACATAAAAGGGTTGAGAAACGAATTTTAGGATTTAGTTTCATGGGTCCTGTTTCCCTAGTCATAGATATACTGACACACACACACACACACACATATATATATATATATATATATTATGGTTCAGTAAGATTCATTACCATTCCTCTTTTATAAGGGAGCTTTATATTTTAAAAAAAAATTCTTAGTCATGTAACTACAACCAGGTATTCAGCATTATTCTCAGAATATAAGATTTCCATATTTTTTTACTTTATTATATGGGTTACTATCTCTAATTTATAAATACAATCTTTATAAATTTCATTAAAAACAAAATTATTGACAACAATTAGCATTTTATCCCATGAAACCGATCCTCCATGGCTCAAATGTTTCATGATAAATTAATTAAGGTACCTCCAACAAGATATATGTGAAAACACAAATTAGTTTCATGCAGAAAATTTAACAAATAATTACATCAATATAATTATAACAAGACATGATATCAAAGAGAAATGAATACTAGTGAATGTGGAATTTTATCACACTACATGGTATAAAATTAAGTATGATAAATAATAACATAAACATTGTATTTAGATAAACAATTTGCTAAATCAAAATAGACACCTCCAATATGTATCAGGTAGTTAGACAATGAAATCAATATTTCATGGAATATATATGGCTTGTGAATATCTATTTGAAACTAATGATAAATGTAAAAATAAATCATTTACATAATGTGGAAAGAGTAAAATTTGGTAAATCCCATAAATCAGAAGGAATCATTGAGTACATCAATCAATTAAGGTTAAATAATATTCAATATTAATAATAAACATCACAAACAACAGTCTCATCCCTAGCCACTTTAACTTTCCATCGTGTGTGGGTTTCGCATTCCGATACACTATCTATTTATATAGTGAGGACATGTTCCTAGAATATCATCTACCACCCAAAAAAGTAAAATGAAGAAAAATATATAACACCACTTTTTATATATCAACTAGATAGCCACTAAAACGACACCCAAAGATAGTCGAACATATGGCCTTATGCGCACCCCCCAGTACACCATGGATTGAAAAATATCTATGAGGGTCTAATGATTGTATGATAGGAAGACTAAACACCTATATTTAGAGGACAATTGTGGTATATAATAAATACAAGAAGTATGATAAATGTAATCCAGTGGATCTTTATTAGATAAACTTGAAATACTAAATAATAGAACCATTAATTTTCATGTAATGCTAAAATAAATAAGAAGGATACATGAAACATTAAATATAAAAAAATACACAACAAAAAGAAATTTTTTTACAATGTCTATCTCCCTAAGAATCTTCAGCTCTGTCTCAATCCTATGATAATATTCCCCAATGTGCATGTCTTTCTGCACAAGCATAATCTATGGTCTTAAACCTGCATCCATGAGGTATTTATTGGTACCAAATGGTGGTCCAAAAAGGTGTGAGATAAACAAATTAGACCACACCCAATGTTGTCATAAAAAATATAGTCATTGAATATTAAATGATGTATTTTGTAGGTATAACAAATAATGTAGTTAATAATTGAATGTAACTATTCTAGGCTTTATTTACTCAATGGACATTTGACCAAAAATACTAGCTTCGACCCATTCTATAATATCTTTGAACAAGTATCCACATAAGTATATATACGAATATATATATATATATATTATGTATGTACATATATATGAACTATACATGTACGTGAATGTGTAGTCAAATATATTGATACACATGACTATATAGTACCTAAGGTGTATCCAAGGTAGCCACATATTATATGAATTATTATATAAGATTCACTTTTGAAAAAAAAAAGTCAATTGTTCAAAAATACCAACCATTGAACATAACCAAGGAAATGAAATTAGAACAATTTTATAGGACCCATAGTAAACTCATGGAATCCATGTATATGTTGATCACTAAAGTAATAAAATCTCATTTATCCCATGATATTGTTAATAGACGTCCTACTTGGGAATCCCTATGACAATCAAGGAATAATTTAAATAAATTATCCAAAGAGACCATCCAAGGAGTTCCATGATAGTGTCCTATGTATCACTATATGGTCTATCACATTTCATTTATCTAGTGATACCATCCAATGCATTTTGTATAATGAACCTAGATATAACTCTTAGATTAACATTATTAATTTAACCATTATCCCCATAAAAGGTGTTCTAAATAAGAAACTGAGGTGTCGCTCTTGGTACATGTATTCTCAATCAGCCTATGAGCTCGTTTATGGGGTTCCATACAAGAAACCCATGTATCTCTCAAGTATTATATGATTCATTCTTCCTATGATCCCCTCTAAGGAGTTCAATGTTAGGAACCCATGTATCTCTCTAGGCTTAATACAATGCATCCATCCAATGAGCTTGTCTAAGGAATTCCGTTATAGAAAACAAGGGTGGATCAACATGTTCTATGATTCATCTAACCATTTAATGTAATGTAATAAATAAGGCCATTTCAGAAAGTGATTCCTACGACAAGACATGTATCAAAAATAAATAGGCCATTTTTATAATATTTCCATATCACAATTCAAGTGTATAATCTTGGTAATTCCATTTATAATTAATTCAGAGGGTCATGGGATGGTCTATTCCATTAATATCATTATATAAATCCATTTGGTTTCCCCATATTATTAAATAGTATAGGGCACTGCATAGGTTGTTTTATTTCAAATTGTGGCATGGTTGTCATATCAACTAATTAAATTAAATTTAAACCAATTACATTAGAGTTAATACAAAACACATCGAATGTGATTAAAACATACTATAAGTGTTATAATCATAAAAATTTACATTATCACACCCCAAAAGAGTCATTTGATTTGAGTTGAATAACCTCTAATGGTTTAGGTAAATTCAAAAGTGATATAAAATATAATTGATTTGGTTCTATATAATTAATTTTACATTTTATGATTGTAGTAGATAAAATCATATAAATTTGTAACATTTCACCCCTCACTAATTATCGTGGGAAGAGACATAGGCGATAATAGGCCTTTGGTTATATCACTAAGACCCCAAAGGTGTGAAAATAATTGAAAAGGTCTTAAGAATAAATTAGGGATAGATTTACCCTTTTAAAATAAAGAAACCAAACAAAAATAACCATAACTAAAAAAATTCAACGTTTTTTATGAGTACCAAAATATAATTGAAAGAAAACTAAACTAGACAAAACTAAATCATATTATAAACTGAAAACCTAGACAAAAAACTCAAATACACATAAGACATCAACTTAGTAACTACCAAATTACTCCAAGATCCAAATCCTAATTACGTACCCTTGGTATAATTAAAAATCACAAGATAAATGATATATATTACATTTACCTTTGTCTCAATATACAACATCTACAAATTCACCAAAGTGAAAACTTATGGGTGAGTATAAAAATATGTAGGATATCAAAAATGACATCCCAACTCATTCCACTAGGAAAAAACATATTAGCAAAGTTATATAAAATATATTATAAAAATTAAAAGAATTTTATATCAAATTGAAATTTTTTTTGAACTAAATATTGCCAAAACAAAATAGTTTTCCAAGGAAACAAACCAAAAAAGTATTTAAAAACTTTCATAGTTCCATTTTGAATACCCATTCCACACATCCACACATGAATGGCCAGGAGATAGATTTATAATCATTAGTGCCCTATCATTAATCTACCTAGTCATCTCAAGGTTACAATTTACTATGTTCCCCAATGGCATACACCCCATCATTAGGGTCACATCATTTCAAATGAATAAAATCCAACCATATATATCAAGACACAAGACAAAAAATGCCAATCCAACTAAATAAAATATTATTTAATTGAAAACAGTTTAATAAAAAAATTGTAAACATTAGAACCAATCCATAATTTTAAAACTATCATTTTAAAATCATGAACCACTTGCATTTTCCAAAATAAAAACTAATTTCCTTTATTTCACAAAACCATCACTAAATATGTTTTCCATCAAGAATAATACATTGATTTCATAATTAAATTAACCCAATATAATTAATTTCAAATCAAGAATTCAAATTTTAACCAATATGAGTTGAGAGTGAATCCACCTACCCTGAAATGGTTGTGAAAAATGAATAATAACCCAAAACATTAAAAAATGTCTTGAAAATCTAAGAAACATCCTTCAATATTATTCCCTTTAATAAATAAAAGCATATCTCATCGAGATTTTAATCAAAAAACATGAATATATCCTGAAAAAATTATATTCTTGAATCAAATAGAGGGAAGAAGAAGAAAACTAAGGAAAACGATGAAGAAAAATCACTTTCCAATAAATCTGTTCCCTTTCACACCTAGTTTCACCTCAGAATCACTTTTGAATCAAGATGAATCATCTCCACAACCTAGTGATGAAGAGTAATTCAGATTATGACTTGAATAAGTTAAAATGTGTGGTTAATGAGGAGATTTTGATTAGATCCATAATTTTTTTATCTGGATTTTATGGGTTCTGTGTTAGGGATCACGATTTGGGAAACTGTTAACTACCCATACACTAGAAACTTCCTCCATATCTATAACCCTTGGTTGGATGACATGGTTAGGAAATCTAGACTCCAACCTTGAAATTACGCTCTATTAGTCCTTACATGGTTTATCTTAGGTGGATTCATGCTTTGGAAAATCCATATGCCTAAACATGGGCCTACTAAGTGACTATTATTTCAATTTAATGATTTCCTGTAAGGTGTTGTATGGTTTCTACTATCCATTCTCAAACCATTATCAAACCATTTCCAAAGCAGTCACCACCAAAACCCACCCCCCCCCCACATGAAAAATCCAATTAATATCTCTTGAAACGTAACCCAATTACCATAAACATATAAAATACATAAACAAAGAGTTTAGTACCTCAAACTAGGGGGTGATGCAGTATCCCCACCATTTTTCATACCACCCTTGAATAGATGAAAACCACGATTGGGATGAAATAATTCTATCCATCACTCAACCATTTCCCTTTTCACACTCCCACATTTCATCCAAAATTAGACCAAGTTTCCATAAAACCCGCACATGGATAATTATTTTCTTATTTAATACATTCTCTTTAAAATCCATAATTTATATTCTCAAATGATACAACATAGAATCTATCTCTATTTCAATGTGGTACCATCGAATCACATGGTTTAGACTAGGTTGATACATATTCAATTCAGATACATAAACATATTATGAAATGAATAGAACCTTTGTGGAAATTCCAACCAATATTCCACCTCACCAACCTATTCAAGTATCTCTAAATGGGCTATGTATTCAAGAGAAACAAGGTCTACATCCCAAAAAATCAATCCCAAAGATTGGAGAGATTATCAAAAATACACGATCACACCCCTAAAATAAAAAAGGCTATTGATAATGATCCATATATGATTTATGACTACTCTAATCCATCAAAATTTTCTTACTGATCAACTAAATATTATTTACATTCTCTTGCACATGGATTGGTCCAACTAGTGAATTATCGCATATTTCCTCCCAATAAAGTGATGAAAAATAAGCACGCTCTTAAAATTATTCAAAATGATCCATATGTATTGATTCCGGACAAATTTTTGTTTATGATGACTCCACTAATGATATGTTCTCCTTAAATGATCCACCAAAATATAGTATACATGCCTGAATCAAATCTTCCATAATTTGTATCATCCATTCGAATTTCCCATATCTTGAGGATGATATGTCATGCTCTTATTCAACTGAATAAATAGGGGTTACCATATTGGTTTCTAAAAATTATACCTAAACCTGGGGTCTCTATTTTATACAGTAGATAATGGACCACCAAAATTCTTTAAAACTTCTCAGAAATTGATTTTGGATATGTCTTCCACCGTAATGGATTCCGGAATACATATGAAATGTGCCAACTTTTTGACCCAATCCACTATCACCAATATAACATCATTTTTATGAACCATCCTTTAAAAAAAATGTTACTAAATTCATATTTATCTTCTTCTATTTTTACTTGGTAATTGTTAAATACTGCAACATACCCTCTGGCTGCAATTTATCTACCTTAAATTTTTAACAAGTTAGGAATATCATAATAAAATCGGCCACATATCTTTTCATTTCAACCTCCTTAAATTGTGATTTTCGTGACTTATCAATTTTTTATTCCAAGATGAAAAATCAATCTTGAATTTTGATAATAATGAAAAAAATTCATAAAAAGATAAATGTATGACAATCCATTTTCTAAAACACGAAATTGAACTCATATACGGATTCCATCGCTCAAAGGTCTCCCTGCCATTGAATTTCAACCACATAGAATCTCATTCAAAATCCAATGTTTGTGTATCTTTATCCTTATTAACCAAATACTTTATAAAAGAAATCATAATGTAAATTCCAACATGATTTCATTATTGAAAATTCATTTCACCTCCATCAGCTACGACATATCTGAAGCTTCTTTAGCCAACAGACTATAAAAAGTTCTAATTAACAAATCTTCTTCCAATTTCCCTTTACTAATTTTTAAATTAAGTCAAATATGATCATTTAGAGACACTCCATCCATATTCTTTGTCTCAAGATCAAATCTATTTGTGAGAAAATATGATTAAATAACTTAGGATTTGTAAAAAATTTAAATTTCTCACCAAAGAGTTTGTGATTCTAAGTCATTAATTATTGGGCTAAAAATGAATTACAAGTAATGTTTTGTGTAGTTATTCATATACAATCATAACTTTTATGAGCTATAATCATCAACATGATCTCCATAGATGTGAAAAAATCCCATCCCCGACCTAGAAGCATAACAATAAACCACATAACCTTGTCATATTTCCAATAATATCAAGATTAATGCTAATATATGATGAAATTTTTTATCTTTAAAAGACTTCTAACAAAACTCATTCCACTTTAATGGAAAACATTTCCTTCTCAAATCTATCATCAGTGTTTCTAGTCCTAAAAAGTTAGGGAAAAAATCAGTAATAACTTGCCAGGCTAAGGAAACTGCATATCTAAAAGGCATTATTTAGATGTTTAGAAGAGATAAATACATTAATATTTTATAGATCAAAATAAAAACCCATTTGAGAGATAACATGTCCAAGGAAACAAACCACTTAAATCAAAAAATATCACTTTGATAATTTGGAATACAATGATGATCCCATAAGATAGCCAACACTGTTGCCAAGTGTTTTTCATGCTCAAACATTATACTTTAATACACTAGTATATCATCCAAAAACACCAATATAAAAGAATCTATATCCTTTTGAAATATCTTATTTATCAATTAGATAGTGGAATCTAGGGCATTTGTAAGAGAAAAAGGAATAACCATATACTCATAATGGCCATATCTACTCTTGAAATCTTTCTTTTGAAGATCCTCTTTCTGATCCCATAATTGGTGATATAATGAATGCAAGTAAATTTAAGAGAACCAATTGGTTCCACTAAATTAATAAAATATAAAATTAATTATTGGAAGTAGATATTGATTCTTTATCATAACTTGATTAAGCTTATGATAATCCACAAAAATCTTAAGATATCTATATGGATTTTTAATTTATAAGACCAGTGCTACCCATAGAGATATAGTAGTCCAAATGAAACCTTTGATACCTAAATCGTATAACCATACCATCAATTCCCATAATTCTATTGGTGCTATCAGATAATATAGATGTCATATAGGACTACTACCTGGTAAGAGATCAATCAAAAATTCCACTTCTCATTTGGGTGGAAACCCTGAGAAATTATCTGGAAAAGCATCCAAAAACTAATAAAACTTATTGCACAACCATTATTCCCTATCTTAACCAATAATTCATAGGAAAAAGTTACCAACTGTAATAAGCTATTTCTAACCACAAGTTCCAACAATCTTGTTCCATGTCCTTTCATATTCTGATCTCCTCTGATGATTTGTTATGCCATCAATAGTTGTAAACTAACCCTTTAGGGAAATGGTTGATATAATTATTGAACATTTTCAACCAATCCATAATTTGGATTCATTCATAGATATCCATCTCTAATACAAGGAAACTACATATAAATTCTGCATTTTAAATAGTTCTAGAACTTGATTTTCACACAAAGGCTCAATATCCTATTTGTACAATAGTTGTTTGATGTTTCAAAATAGAAGGAATTATCTCATCATACAATCCTAGAAGATAAAAAATTTGAGAAGAAATAAAAAATGTAATGAAACCATATCAAACAAAGAATGCATAACTTTATAATTCAAAATAATTGTACCTCTAACCATCAAAAGTTTTAATTGATCACCAATGATCATTTTCTCAGATTCAAAAAAACTATATACTCGGTGGACATTTCTCTTGATTAACCTAATGATATTGCACTAGTTGTATAGTTATTGTATTCCTAGAGTTACCAAGGATTTTCCAGTTTTGATTATGACAGCTATTCTCCAACACTCATCCCATCAAAGAATACCTCATCTATGAAACATGATATATTTCTTTAGCACACGACCACAGAGAACTATAAAAATAGTGTTTATGATTCCTCATTTGGTTGATATTGATACATTCTATAGGTGGTGTCATATAATATCACTTAATGTTCTCACATTTTCTTACTCTTTTGTTTAAGAGGAAGATTCATCAACACTACGGTCTGATTCTAATTTATACCCCCGCCTTGGAAATATGTGTCACCCTTCTGCTTATTCCCAACCCTAGAGTTTCCACCATTTCTCATAGGTATGAACATGATCCCTCAAACTGTATTACCTAATATGCCTCTTTCTACCACCATCACCCTATTAATTATAACTTTATAATCTATTATACAAATCATTTAAATCATTGAGTGAATCTACAGAATTATGTATGATTAAAAATATATGCCTTCAAGAATGAACATGTAGAAAAATCTAATGAAAATGGAACTAAATTTTCAAATTTATCCAAATACTCTATCACTATGTGGTTCTTCTTCTTCAAACTGATGAAATCCATTATTCTAGAAACTCTGAATATGTGAAAAAAAATTATTTATTTAAATATATTCAAAATACTCACATGAAAAGCGTTGGTCTAATTTATCTTGAACTTCTAAATCCAACAACTACCACACTAGATCCTTTTAAATATATGTTTCTAACATGAATTTTAAAATCAACTAGTGTTCCAAAGAAATTAATGATACAGTTCATCCTATTTAGCCAAATTTCGTCTTTTTCTAGTTCCAAGTCACACCAAAAGAGGGGTGCATTCTATATTTTTAACTGAATGGAAAGATCCATATTCCTTGGTTTATCCCTTATACTCCTTCTATCCATAGGCTGAAAATCCTATATAATACTCTAAACATACATTTGGTTCACCTATAAATCAGGTGTAACCAATTTTCTATAAGCCTATTCTAGTTAGTTTCCATGACGTCAACCTAGTGTCTTTTTCTATAACAAAAATAAAACATCAATTGGTCTCATTTTATACCAATTTAAGGCCTAAATATATTTACCACATCACACGTATAACAAATATTGTTTCTAAAATTTATCAATTTATTTTTCTAAACAATTTTTGAAAAGAGAACCTTGAATTTTTTAAATAAAACAGTTATCAAATATCTTCAAAAATCCAAACTTTTTCACCAAATCATTAATAATAACTCTCAATGAATTATTAGATCCTAGTGGGAATTCATTCATATCAATGAATTTCCTTCTCTCTCCATCAACTAAAACAATATTGATAAGATTTTAACTCCATGAAGTGTCTCTGAACACTCATCTACCAAAAATCCTTGGTAACTTGATGTTAAGAACAAATAGGATAGTAAATCATTTTTATGTTGTCCATTTCATGTTCTTATGATCCTATATCATGGATAGAAACTCAAATCAAGAAATAAAAATAATTGTTTTTCAACTCTAGGACCAAAAAAACTTATTCCATTTATAACACCCATCCCCTCGCTGATTTTATTAGGAAGATAAAGGTGTTCTACTAGATGATATGTACGGTACTTAAGACCCAATAAGTTGGAAATAAATTATAATTGATTCATAAAAAATTGGTTGACAATATTCCATTTAAAAAAACAACCAAATAAAAATAAGTATAACAAAACAACCTCTATATAATTCATGACTACAAAAATACAACTCAAAGAAAACTAAACCATGCCAAACTATACCTTTGTATAATGTCGAAACCATGACCAACATAACACAATGAAAGTGAACAAATAAACTCTGTAACTCCCAACCTTCACCAAGACCCAAATACACATTCCATTTCCACAGTATTGCAATTCATCGCTAATGAAATGAGATATCATTCCATTACTTGTGTCATGATATACAACATTTTTAAATTTAACAATTTTCCTGAGTATTGGTTGAGTATAAAACTATATATGTTTTCTCCAATGACTTAGAAACAAATTCCAATAGGATACAATTTTTTTTTAAATTTATAAAACTATTTAATACAATTTAAATTAGTTAATATCAATGTTGAAATAATTTCCAATCCAAATAGTTTTTTTAGGATAGAAACCAATAAAGTCTTCAAAATATGTCACATTCCCATTTTTATACCCAATCTACACATCCAAAAATTAATTCCAAAGTGAATTATCTATTCTCACGAGAGGTCTCTCATTGATCTAACAAGTTTTCATAAGATAACCATATACTAAATGCCCCAATAAAACACACCACTTCTACAGGGTCACATCATTGAAAATGAACTCATTCCAACCATGAATGCTAAGAACCAAGAAAAATCATGCTAACCCATTTAAAAAACAATAATTTTAATTAAAAAATTCCCTAATCATTTTCTATTAATTAAATCTAAACCATAATTTTAAGATTTTCATTTGCAAATCATGATCCAAATTTATTTTTACATAACAAAACAATTTCCACCCTTAAAAACATTATTAAATAAATTTCTCATCAAGAATCAGAAATAAATATTTTAATATAATTCATTAAATTCAATAAATTACAATTTAGGACTTCAAATTACAATCAAGAGGATTTGAGAGTGAAGGCACTTGTGTCTTAATATATTTTTTTAAATGTAGAATGATGGAAAAAATCTAAAACTCGTCATGAAACATCATGAGGAATCCATATACCTTGTTCCCTTTACATGTAATAAAAATATATCATGTTAGAATAAATTAATTTATATATCCGTGGATTATATCCATGAATCCATGTAAGGGAAGAATAAAAAACTAGGGAAAATAGTGAATAATGATCGCTTACTAACAAATCTGGCCACAAATTCACTATGATTATGTTGAATCAATAAGGTTTCTTTATAAATTTTCCATTTCATTGTGTTTTGAAAATCACAAACACTCTATCTCACGGAAAATTTCATTTCCCCTAAGATTTATCTTATTAAAGAAAATTTTCCTTCCCAAGGAAATTTTCTCCCTATTATTGTTTTCATTGTTCATGATTTAGTTTCACTAAACCTAACTCCTTTTATTTCTAAGTGTAAAATTCAGTTTCTTTTCTAAAACCATGGAATCCTATAAATACTTAGATATAAATTAGTATATTTCCTTGTTCTGAATTCAGATTCCTAATTCTCTGAAATTCATATTTTGAATTCCCTGAAATTCATATTTGGAATTCTCTGAAATTCAAATTCCAAATTCTCTAACATTAAAATTCCAAATTCTTTGTAATTCAGATTCCTAATTCTTCTAAATTAATATTCCAAATTCATTGAAATTCAGATTCTAAGTTCTCTGAAATTTAGATTTTGAGTACTTCTAAATTCAAATGTTGAATTTGTCTGAATTTAGATTCAGAATTCTTCTATATTCAGATTCCAAATTCATCTGAATTTAGATTCTGGATTCTCTGAAATTTAGATTCTGAATTCTCTCAGAATTCAAGTTCCGAATTTCTAAAAATTCAGGTTTTTAATTACATATAATTCAGACTCCTAATTCCTCATAATTCTGGTTTTTAATTCCTTAAGATTCATTATCTGACGTCTATATAATTCTGATTACAAATTCCTTGAAAAAAAGAATCTGAATATTCAAGTAATATAGACTCTGAATGATTTTCTCTTAGACTCCGAATTTTATTTTTCCTTAGACTCCGAAAATAGAATTGATTGAGCAACCATATTTTACTTACCCTTATTATTGTCATGAAATGATTTTGTGCATTTTTTTTCTAACTAACCATTTTCTAAGTAACACGTGTATAGGTCCCTCCAAAATTCAAGGAAAATATGACCATTGGAGGAGGGAGCTGACCATTTGATAAATTCCAGTAAATAATAGCTCTTTTGAATGAGCTCAACAACTAATTTTTCTACAACTCTAGGGATTACAAGATGATGAAGTGATTTTTAGAGAGAAATTCTCTCATGCCTTGTGTGTACTAAACATCTTATTTAGATTGCATTGTGTGACTCCAATTATTGTTGTATGTAATAAAGGGCTTCTAGGGATAGGAAGACAGATGTGTTTACTACCTTATTGTTCGAGGACTTCCTTGATAAGGAAGACAGAGTTTCCAACTACCTTGGAGATCGAGGGCTTTCGGGGATATCAAGACAGGCTCCGATATTTCTATTGATGGCTTACCCTCATGTGTGTAAGATAGACATTCTTGAAAGTATAAATCAAGGGACCATTATCCAAGGTATTTGGATACCCTACTCTTTGGGTTAAATTATTTCATAATTGTTACTTGTACTGTTTCAAGTTTTTTTTCCAATGCATTTTGATTTATAAGTAAAGTATAATTATTTTTTACTTTCTTGTACTTGTATACTCTGATTAGTATGCTTTTATATTCTCTAAGGTAGAAAATTTTCCATGTAAACTTTTCTCAATATTCATTTCTGAAACCATATTTTCGGAATCTGGAAAGTTTGTAGAACTAAGAGGTTTTGTAAATTTACCTTCTTTAACTTTGTTAAACATAGTTTTCCCTAAGGATGAAAATGAATGTTTTATAACATTAAATTCTCCAAAAGAATTTTCAATGTATAAAATCCACCCCCCTTGTATATTGAGCATCGACATCATTTTTTCCATCCAGTAATTGGTATCAAGGGAGGTCTATGAAATAATTATATTCACATATAAGTTTTTCTTGATCAATTTTTCATTGTTCTATATTTTCATTAATTAGGATTTTTATCCTTGTTTACAAACTTTTATTATTAACAAGTTTTTGTAGAAAGATATTTTCTTTTAGATGGCAGGAATGAATGTTGGTTTGATTTACTATCTTAATCCTACTAGACGACCTAAATTTGATGGGAATGATTTTGAATATTGGAGATAATGTATCAAAACTTTTTTTCTTAATACTGGTGTGGATAATTTTGTTATTCTTACTAGAGATTTCAAGATTCCTAATAAGGAAGTCAGAACTTTTATTAATCAAGAAAAGATAGAATATCAACTAAACTTTAAGGTACACAATACTTTGTTGTGTTCCATGGCCAAGAATATATATATTCATATTTCTTCTTGTGAAGCTATAAATTGTATTTAGAAGAAATTGGTGGTTACACATTATGGTACATCCAAAGTTATAGAAACTAGAAGATCTATGCTTATAGTAGAATATCATGGATTTCAATTTCCTTATATAGAACCAATGTGCAAGGTACAACAAAAGTTTATGACTATTGTTAACAGTTTACAATCCTTGGGTGAAAAGGTTTATATGATGAAGAACTTGTGTACAATATTATAGATATCATGCCTAATGAGTTGTAATATAATCCAATTGATATTGATAAGAATAGTAAAGTATATCAGATTACACTTTATTAGATTTTTGGAACTCTTCTTTAATATGGGATGAGAATGAAAATAGATTCTTATCTAAATAAGAAGAAGAATGGAAATGGAAGTGTAGCCTTTAAAACTATTAAAGCAAAGACTCATGAAAGAGTCACTAGAACTATGTCAAATAAGGTTACTATTTTATCTGAATCAAGTGAATGTGAACATTCTGAGAATGAACTATGTAATCTTGCTCGAAGGATAAACAAGATAGTTGGGAAGAAATAATTTCAGTATAGATATTAGAAGATAGAGAGAAACGATAAGAAATACTCTGAATTTGATTGTTATGAATGCAAAAGATCAGGTTATATTAGGCCATATTGTCCTATGCATAAGAGAAAGGATAGAAAGGAAAAGAATACTAATAGGAATACAAATAAGTACTACAAAGTTAAAGATAAGAAAGTTTTGAAAGCTAATGACACCTGGAGTGCCAGTAGAGGAGACTCTTATGATGAATCCTTTGAGTATGAATCTTCTGGTCAGAAGAATCTTGGTTTACTTGCCAAGTTACCTATTAAAAAACTTTTTTTAATGGCCAAGGTACACAATTCTGAATTTATAACCAATGTATCCTTCAATGATAATTATAGTGATAGTAAATATTATGAATCGTCAGATGAATAATCTTATTATGATGAAGATAATACTTTACCTACTTATGATGAAGTTTCTAGGTTTTCTAAGCTTCTTGAGAATGAAAATTCTAAACTCACAAAAAAGATTGATAAGGAAAATTCTAGAATTTCTATTCTAACTAAAGAAATATTGGGTCTTTCTAAAGATATTGATAAGAAAATTTATGATTTTGAAAGTATTTCAAAAACCCTTGAGGAAGTTAATTCTAAGACGGATAAAATTTCTAGGGATCTAGAAAAAGTAATTTTTAAGAAAAATGTTTTAATGACTAACTCCAGTGCTAAAACTAATGTTTTTGAATATAAAAACTTAGTTTTTAGACTGTAGTCATAAATATTTCCCCTGAGGAAGTATTTTTTTAAACATTACCTTGGGTAAGGAAAACTTTGACAAGATTTATTCCCAAATACAACCTCTAAAGAATAATTCTAGATTTGGTTATACTCATTCAAAACAGTTTTTTAGTAATAATTATTTTGTTCCTAAATGTTCTCTATTTTCCACTAAGTTTCATTGTGGTGGGAATTGGGAAAAAAATTATTCCTTAAAAAAACTCTATCTTTAGGTTTTCATAAAGATTATTTTTTCAAAAAAATGTTGATTCCTAAAATTTTGATTTCTGAAGTTTCTGAATCCAACAAAGTTTTGGTTTTAAAGTCTAACACTCTTATTTTCAAGAAATTAAATACAATACCAATAGAAAAACATAGTACATGGATAGTGAATGTTCCCTACACATGACTGGTAACAAAAACTTCTTTAAAAAGATTATCAAGGTGAATGGAGGAAAATTAACTTTAAGAGATACTGATAATGGAGAAATTATTGTTCTTGGTAATATTGTTTTTCTTTGAAAAACTTTTATTTTGAATGTTTTATTTGTTAATGGTCTTAGGCACAACCATATTAGCATTAGTTAGTTATGTGATGAAGGTTAACTTGTGAATTTTAGGAATGATAAGTGTTTAGTACACAATTCCAAGGAAGATTTTATTCTTTCTGCCCATATGCAAGAGAATGTTTACATACTAAACATAGAATACCTTAGGAGCTAAGATCTACCTTGTCATAGTGCAATGGAAGATCATTAATGGTTATGGCATAAAATTTTAATAAACTGTAACCTTAAGAACCTATGAAAACTCTCTAAGAAAAGGCTAGTTAAGGATCTACCAGAGCTTAGATTTGATTATTCAAAAAACATTTATCCTAATTAATATGGAAAGTCACATAAATAAAGTTTTAAATCAATCAGTGAAATCTCAACCACTGATGCATTACAGTAGGTGCATATGGATCTTTTTGGTCCAACACAAATTGGAAGCATTGGATGAAAATATTATGTATTTGTCTTAGTTGAATATTACACAAGATTTACATGGGTTTATTTTCTAAATAAGAAATTTGAATCTTTTTCTTACTTCAAATTTTTTAGAGCCCAAGTTAAAAATGAGAAAAACCATCCATTGATAACTATTCATAGTGATCATGGAGGAGAATTTCAAAATTCTGATTTTGAAACTTTTTTTAGTATAAAAGGCATTACTCATAACTTCTCATCACCAAGAACTCCTCAACAGAATGGTGTTGTTGAGAGAAGAAATAGAATTATTCAAGAGATAACAAGAACCATGTTGAGTGAATATTTGGTAGGAAAATACTTTTGGACTAAAGCTCTAAGTACTACTTGTTATACTATAAATCTTGTTTTTATTAGAAATTTTTATAGTAAAACTCTTTATGAGTTATGGAATGGTAGAAAACAAAGACTTTCCTAATTCAAGGTTTTTGGTTGCAAGGTATTCATTATGAATACTAAAGATAATCTACACAAATTCACACCAAAATCTAATGAAGGAATTTTCGAAGCCTACTCCATAACTTCTAAGGCTTATATAGTTTTCAATAATAATACTTGTACAGTTAAAGAAATATTACAAGTTAAATTTGATGAAACTAAACACTTTTTTTTAAACAAACTCAACCTACATCATCTGATGTGTCTTCAAAAACTGATTATCAACCCTTTATAGAAGATTCTTATGATAAGTAAAATGTTGAAGAAATGTTTTTGAAACATTTTCACAAGAATATTTCCTACCATATGTTGATAAATTGGTTTTACAAAACCCATATTAGTTGTTTCATAAGAATCATCTCTGTGATAGTATCATTGGTAATGTAAATCAACCTGTAAGGACTAGAAGTTCCTTAAGAAATGAAGTAGAACATATAGAATTACTTTACAAATTAGAACCAAAACGCACTGATGAAGCTTTAAGTGATGATGATTGGATAAAATCTATGTAATATGAGATAAATGAAATCAAAAGGAATAAAGTTTAGACCTTGGTTGAAATAACTATGGAAACTTATGTTATTGGAGTAAATTGGGTTTTTAGAAGAAAGTGTGATGAAAATTGAATCATAGTAAGAAATAAATTTGGATTGGTTATTAAAGTATATAATCAAAAAGAAGGAATATAAAATGAAAAAACCTATGCTCCAGTATCCGAACTTGAATATATTTGTATTCAACATGCCTTTGTAGCATTCGTTCACTTCAATCTTTTTCAAATGTATGTTAAATGTGCTTTGCTTAATGGTTATGTTCAAGAGGAAGTTTTTGTTGAGAATCCTCCTAGGTTTTAAGATAAAAACATCTTGAAGGTGTTTTCAAACTTACCGAAGCATTATATGGACTTAAATAAGCCCCTAGAGCTTGGTATGATAGACTTGCAGGGTTTTTGCTTCAAAAAATTATATTAAGGGAAATTATGATCCAACCCTTTTTATAAATAAAGATAATAAAAATGTTTTGATTATCCATATTTATGTTGATAAAATTTTATTTGGTTCAACTCATCAATCTTTAACTAATTCCTTTATGGGTCTAATAAAATTTGAGTTTGAAATTAGTATGATGGGTGAGTTAACATTTTTCCATGGTTTTCGAATTTCTCAAAAACTGTAAGGAATATATATATCCAAACAAAGGAATATTAAATATATTCTTAAAAAGTATGGATATGACAACATTAAATTATAAGTACTCCCATTGGTATCAAAAATTCACTTGATCTTGATGAAGCTGGGAAACCAGTATATCAAACATCATTTAGAGGTATGATAGAAAGTCTACTTTACTTGACATATAGTCATGTAGAAATAATGTTTTTAGTATGATTATGTGCAAGATATCAATCCAATCCTAAAGAATCTCATTTAAAGGGAGTGAAAAGTATTTTTCTCTACTTAAAGGGAACTAAGGATCTAGGACTCTTTTATACTTCTGGAAATGATTTTTTTAATTGTTTTTTGGATACTGAATTTGGTGGATGTATAATGGATAGGAAAATTACATCCAGAACATGTCATTTCATAGGATGTTCATTAGTTTCTTGGTCATGAAAAAAACAACACTCAATATCACTTTCCACTCCCGAAGCTGAATATATAGTAGCTGGATGTTGTTGTGCTCAAGTTTTGTGGATACAATACACACTCATATACCATGTTATGAGTTTTACCAAAACCCATATATTTTGGAACAATACTAGTTCCATTTCCTTAAGTAAAAACACTACACATCACTCTCTTTCAAAACACATAGATATTAGGCACCACTTTCGTAGGGATCACACACAAAAAATAGATATCATTATTCAATTTATCGGAAGTAAAGATCAACTTGCTGATATTTTAACAAAATCTTTACCCTCTGATAGATTTAAATATATTAAATAGAAGTCAGGAATGATAATATTAAGGTAGTATTCCATATTAACTTCTTGTTGAAACCTATATCCTTATATTAAGAAACTACTTTTCATAGAGGGAGCACATTTGCTTATTTGAAAAAAAAATTGTAGTCAATTTTTTTCAGAATCAATTTTTCCCCTGTTATCAAGTTTTATTAAGTCAAATTTTGGGAATCATATTTTTTTGAATTTGTTTTTAAATTTTATGGAATCTAATGTTCTCCAAGAAAAATTTTCCTCATTACGAATAATTTACCTAGTAATCCAGAAGGTATGATTTTTTTCCTATGTTTTTGTAATCAGCTTTTTACTTGTTGGTATTTTCATCTTGTTTAAAAAACTTTTTCAGATTCACATTTTCTTAAATATGAATGTCTATCATAAAAAAACCTCTAAAAATTATAACCTATCAAAATCCTTCTTCGGTTATCATCTCAACAGTCATATTTGATCAGAAGTTTTTCAAAAGTTGCATCAATCAGGGAAGTTGAATCATTACTTTAATTGCCAATAAAAACCCCCCTGATGGTTGCCCCACATTAATTTTTTAACCTTATGTGTGTTGAATTTCTACCTTTGTATTTTACAGCTATTCCAAATCTTCAAAAAAAAATTAGTATCAGATGGCTGTTGAAGCCTCTCCTCAAAAAGAAATTTCAATCGTTAAAGAAATTTCTCAGTAGAAGATATACCGAGAGAGGTTATTTGACCCAAGATTCATCGAAAAATATGATTCTATCATATCTAAGAATATTAAGTTTAATGGCTGGGATATCCTTTGAATTTTAAAACTCAAGGCATAGGATCCAGTGTATCCAGAGTTGATGGTGGAGTTCTATAAAATAGTTAGTTTTTTCAGTGAAGGATAAAGAGATAAATTTTCTCTAAAGAGTTATGGAAAGACCTACTCTCTTTCATAAAACAAGGTAGCTAGTCATATTGGAATTCCTTACGATGGTGAAGTAGAGTTTCATACTCATAATATACCTGATGAATCTGGATATTTTGATAAGGAAAATGCAATAGAGTGTCTTTTTTTGAAAAGAGTGAAGACTCTGAAGATCATTCATCTCTCTAGAAATTTTCTGATTCTTGAATTGTGGGTTCGGGGATTTATAATTCCCTGGAAAGTGGATAAGGATACTCTGAAGAAGAGTGATATCTATATATTGTATTTCTTTCTGAACCATATAAAGATAAACATGGTAAGGTATATATTGGTAATGATTGAGAATATCAAGAATGTAAATATGAAGTCTAGGATTAATATGTATATTTCTATTCTTTCAAATATTATTGTTCATTGCCTTCAATAATTCAAAACCCTATGCAGTTCCAACCTGAGAAATTACAAATTGATGTTTCTATGTGATAACACCTTAAAGAGAATGAAAATTGGTTTTTCCAGTAAATTCGTAAAATTCTATGATCTTTCTTAAGAAGAAATAAGAGCTTTGTCAAAGAATCCAGAAGTGGTTGAAACATATAAGAGAGATGGAATGAAGAGAAAGGCTAAGGAGTCAGAACAGAGAAAAACACTTGTGGCCAAGAAAACTCAGTCAGCACCTCCAAAGCCAAAGAAGAAAAAAGTTTATCCTGATGAAGTAGTGGATAAGTGGAGAGAGGATAAGAAAAGATGGAAGGAATGGGATCCTAAGTTTGTCCTGGACCCTACTGAGGAAAAATTATTAAAGGAAAGGCCTCCTGAGAATCTTGAAAAGAAATAAAAATAAAATAATCAATGAAAGAAATTTTCAGAAGTTAAATTCGTTCAATATCTTATCAAGGATACTGAAAGAGCCTCTGAGAAAATTCTTATACCCGAATCTTTTTAATTTGAATCATTATCAGAGACTCTAGGAAAGAAAGTGGTGATTTTGGAATTACATCATGAAAATGAAATAGAAGAAGAAGAATAAGTGAAAGAATAAATAGAAGAATAAGAAGAGGTAGAATAATGGAATTAAACGGATGATATCAAAAAGAAATTTTAAGAGTACCATGATAAGGAATGACCCTCTGTAAAATTATTGATCTGGAATTCCAAAGCTGAATCCTCGAAAATTGCTACATCAGGAAAAGATGAGAAGATTGAATAAGAAGTGAATAATCCAACAGATGATAAAAGAAGTAATCAAGATTTAATTCATCCAGAAGATCTAGTGGTTGATGTAGAAAAAGATAAAGTTGAAAACGATAAAAATGGTCAGTTATCTGATAGTGAGAATTAATCTCCCAAAAAACAAGACAATATTCCGAAAGATGACAAGGGAAACCAGGTGGTAGTAGATACACCTAGTAAATCTGTTGTGAAGAAGAAAGATGTTGGAACTTCATCAAATAGGAAAGCTAAAATCCGAGAAAAATAATCCTCACCAACCAAACATTTGGATTCTGATTCATCTTCCCTCAGACATGATTTTTTTTCAGTCTATGAAAAAGTTGGTTGGTACTATTACCTTATTTACAAGCATAGACTCAAAATGCTAGATGATTCAACATACGATAAATTAGAAATTATATTCAGTTTCCATGGTCTTGGACAATTGTGTCTGACTAGAGGCAGATATCAAGACCTTCCTCATTGGTTATATGTTGAAGTTCCTGTTTCAAGTTTAAAATGACATTATTGTAAAAACGACAAGTGATATACTCAATACTGGGTAAAAACGTTCACATTTTTTTGATACTTTATGAAAAAAATACATATATGATTTGGAATGTGTGAGAATAATTTTTACCTCAATATAATTCATGGTGTGACTGGTATGACTCTATGTACGTCTTTATTTAAAATTTACATCAATATTAGAAAACAATTACCAACACAAAACCAAGAAAACACATTAATATTTTTTTGATACTTTAGTAAAATTATCCATATGTGATTTGGGATGTGCATGAATCTTCCATACCTCAATCTGACACACGGTGTGACCAATGTGACTCCAAGTGTGTGTTTTTATTTAAAATTGCCATCAATTTTAGTAAAAAGGCCAACAGACCTACTCAAAAACTGAGCAAACCCATTCAAATTATTTAAATAATTTAGTACAACAATCCATATATCAATTTGTATGTGTAGGAATCTTCTACATCTCAATCTAAAGCACAATGTGATCTGTATGAGTCAAAGTGCTTGTTTAAATTTTAGAATGACATTTTAGTAAATAAGACAAGTGTTGTACTCAAAACTGATCAAACACATTCATATTGTTTTGATACTTTAGGAAGACAATCCATATATTATTTGGGATGTGTAGGAATCAATATCACCTCAATACGATATATGGTCTTACTTGTATGACTCAAAGTGTGTCTTTTTATATAAAATTTTCATTTAGTTTAGAAAAATTGACAACTGTCATACACACAACCAAGTAAAAAACTGATTTAATTGATACTATATGACAACAATCCATAAATCATTTGTGACATATAGGAATCAGCTGCACCATAATCTGAAACATGATGTGCCTGTTATGACCCAAAGTGTCCATTATCAGTTTAAAATTGACATTTCAGTTCAAAAGTGTCACTCACTAAAAACTAATCAAACACACTTGGGTTGTCATGATAATTTAGAATAATGATTCATATGTCATTTTTTACAAATAGAAATATGTTTGATGTCAAAACGATACCCGATGTGATTTGAATGAGTCAAATGTGCATGTTTCCAGTTTAATATGACATTTTAATATAAAATACAACAGATGTACTCTAAATCAAGAAAACACATTCAAATGGTTTTGATACTTTAGTAAAATGAACCAAAAATCATTTGAGACATTTTGGAATAATTCACAAGTCAATCTGATGCATGGTGTGACCTGTATGACTCCAAGTGAATCATTTTATTTAAAATTGACATCAATTTTAGTAAAATTAGCACTTTTTGTTAATTTATTGTTTATATTAATATGAATATAATTTTTTTTCTATAAAAAGTGTTTTCTTTTTCTTAAGAAGGGTTTGTTTGTTTAGTAATATCTGGATTCTGGTTAGGTTTAATAGATAAAGTAACATTATTGTTTTTGACTGTATGTAATAATATTAATTTATGTAAGTGTATAAACCAATGTTTGAAATGTATATTATAGTGATTTGTTATTTTTTTCTGTTGTAAATTTCATCTCATTTATATCCTATATAGAGACTTCTTTTGTTGATATCTAGCATGTTTTTAGTGTTGTGGTCTGCTGAAACAGCACACTACATTTGTGTTGTAGTGTGATGTTACAACACACTACACTATTGGATTTTATCCTTTATTTTAAAAGAACTGAAAAGAGAAACATTTAACAATGATTTTAAAAGAATTGATAAAGGTATACTTTATCAACGGTCATAAAAGTGCTGATAAAGGTCCATTTTATCAACACTCAAAAATCACTGATAAATGCTTCCATTAGCAGTGCTAAATTACAACGCTAATAATTTGTTTCTTTAATAGTGTTATTTCAGCACTGATAAAAGACCTGGGCTTTTTATATTGGTCATGTAGTCAGCACTTTTCTAGAACTAATAAAGTCTATTTCTAGTGATGTTAAATCCCGATTTTGTAGTAGTGTTTATTTTTTTATATAACAGAAACGCTGTAAATACAAATTTATAATAAAAAATGATTTGAATAAAAAAATATTTAATTAAATTAGATTTATAAATAAATATTTTAAAAAATACATTTACAAATAAATATTATGTTGTATAATTATAATATGATAATTGTATGACATCGTAAGTACATTTTTAAATGGTCATAAAATTGATTATAATATTAAAATTAGTATTTTTCACACAAATTAGGATTTTATTTCATAAATAATTTTATCATAATTACAAAAAATATTGTCTGCAAACTGGATTTTATTTTTAAAATATTGACATCAATTAATATTTTGGAAGAATTTCTATAATTTTTTCAAAATAGATGAATTTTGGGGGAATAGTGAAATACTATTAATTACAATATTTAACAATATATGCTAAATAATTTAATTTTAGAGTCATAGATGATGTAATAACCCACTAGTTCTAAATCAAATTCCTTATTATGATTATATAGTCACAAGGATAAATACTATTGTTATTGTTCATCCAAAATAGTAAATTAATGAATGTAATATTCAAAAACATCCCTATTATCCCCTTATAAATACCACCCCTCATCACCCTACCCCTCGAGACTTACAATCCTTGGAGTTTTCCAAACATATGCCTAATTTTATTCCAAATAATCTCCCCCATTTCGTAGTGATTCTACTCTCACCAAAATAAAATTTCAACATTCCTTAAGAAGTATTTGAAGATTAAACAAATTAAGAGGTAATATTATTATTTTTTACCTTTTAAATTCTTTTATTATTCTACCATATCCCCGCCAATATAACATAACGACTCTAGTTTTATAAATATACTATAATTTTATTTTTTTTCAAATTTTATCCATCTTATAGCCTTCTTTATTCTTATTCTTAGATCAATACATTATTCCAAATTCGTTTGGTTCACCAGCTCCATATAAAATCAACATTTCCTTTCCCCTCCACATTTCATGATGGTTATAAATACATTACTAATTTTAAATATGACAATAAGAATTTGTTTGTAAATTATTTCACATTATTCAATGATTAATTAATAATTTAATTAAATAAAACAAATCATGTTCATGATGAAAAATAAAGAGCCCTGAGGAAACTAACTATTTAAAATTAACATTTACATAAGTGAATTGTCCCTATATTGGTACCAAATGAGTATCTAGGAACATTAAAATTTATAGAAGTAAATAGGAACTATTTAATTTCTCTTATATAGTTTTACTACCATTTTAACAAATCTTCAATAATTATCTATAATTGATCTGGACTTGGAATCTTGAATCAAACATCCTTGGAAAAACAAAATTGAACATTATATGTCAATAAGGTGTCCATAAATGATCATATTAAAATTAATTAAATTAAAATATAATTTAAAATTTTAGTAATTATTTAATAAAATAATCATACTTGGTTCTTCTTTGCATTAAGATCAAGTAGATAATTAATCAAGAACATAAGGTATGAGATCTCTCTTAACCACACAATTTTCTTTTGGTTACACTTTCTCTCTATTTACCTCTACTTATATCTATATTCATCTTATATAATTTTTCAAAATAATATATGTATATATATAAATGTCCCAATCATATATACATGGTTTTTAACCTTTATTTTATGTTTATATACATGTTTTAAAGGATCCCTTCTAACTTTATTTAGAAAATAAGATTAATGGGAACTTATCTATTTTTTAGGCCTCCTTCAATGTACCACTCAATGAAATGTTATAAAACATAAAAACAAATCTTAGAAAACTCATTATTATATTTAAAAATATATTTTTTCACTTTTAGTTATATGGAATTATTTTTAATCATACACTCTTTTAACACTTATTACTCTTTTCCATAAAACCCATCACAAGTTGCACATTTCCAAATTAGCCCAACTACTCTTTTCATGTCTTAAATTTAGTTGGAAATAATTTATCATGATCTATTCTTATTTTTTCCTTCATTAATTTCCAAGAATGATTTAATCCCTTCTTTTAGGAAATAAAAATTAAGATATTTCCATTGGTTATTCCTTATAACGTAGTTATGAAAACCATTTATTTCTAAAGGAAATCCTTGTATTTAATATGTATATTTGATTACATATTGTAGAATAGTTATTAATATACATATATTTATGAGTTTACCCTGATATCACTCCAATTTTTTGGGAAATGATTTTTTCTCATAATGCAATATGTATGGGATTAGGAAGTGAACAAAATCCATGATGGTACATTGTCTACCATGTGCTGTTTTCTTAGTGGTAATACATGTCTTATGCTTATATCAGGTCTTTGGTTTTATTAAATATTCATTTATTTTTATGATCTTATGATTCCATGTTCATTATGTTATGACCCAATATAATTATTCATGATCCATACCTTTTATGTTGTCATGTTATGACTGCGAAATCATATATTATACTTCATTTTCATGTTAATTCCCATACTGGTATTTTTTGATCACCCATTTTATCTTTTTATTTACAAGGTTATTCTATATAATTTAATGAACTCAAATGAAGTGAGTATATCATTTTTTAGATTAATGTAAAAAAACTGTTATTTTAGTTTCATGTTATCTATTTATATAACGAGTCTTCCAAAGACACCATGATTTTGAATCATTGGTGTCTATTTAATGAATATATCTATTAAAAATAATTTGATAATATTTATAAGATGTTTGGGTTTCTATAAATTTAAAAAAAACATAATTTGATAAATAAACATAATATAAACTATTTACACAATTATTTTATTTATAACAAGTAATAAAGAATATATATCTAAAAGATCCATTCATAAAGAATAAAATATATATTTAAATTCATTAAAATTCATAATAAAGATTCCATAAAGATGATAAAATCATTAATAAATGATAATAAGAAATATTTTGTTGAAAATAATATTATCAAAGTGGTAGCTCCCCTAAGATAGATAATCATCATAAGATATGGAAAAAAGGGATCAAATCAAGAATATAGATCTATAATATATTAGTAAGGTTAGGTCCTAAAATAGAATGATAAAATATATGTGGTAGAAACATTGAGTTGTGGGGAAAGAGTTTTTATTACAAGAATAATTCTCAAACCAATTGAAATAATATAGGTTATCCCTTCTCCACTAGTAAGTCTGTAAGAACTACTAGCTGGTCGGGGGGATCTTCACAAGATCAAAAAAGAAAATTTCAAAACAAAAACAGAAATCCAATATTTAGAGAATGTAAAATATATATATAAGGATCTATTTAATAAATAAAAAATAATAAAAAATCTATCAAATATACCAAAAAGATTCGAAAATCAATTAAATATAAGAAGAAAACATTATAATTGGAAACAAAATAAAATTTAATTTTAAAATATAAATTTTTTAAAAGAATAAAAAAGAAATTAACTAAGAATTTTAGTGGATATGGATTGATAAATTTATATGAAATTATTTTATAAAATACATGACTTAAAAAATTGAAATTAAAAATAGTAAAATACACAAGATAAAATACCAAATTGAATTCTCATAAAAAAATCAAAATAAACATAGTGTTAATTTTTTTTACATATTGACATAGATAATAAGATAGTGACATAAAATTGATATAACTAATCCCACTAATAAAAATCAAAAATGTTTTATAGAATGTTGTTTTTTCAATATATGAATTACTACTGAAAACAAATTTAAAATACAAACATATAAAATATAGTTTATAACAATAGATATAAAAAAAAATAAAGGTGCATATAACAATGATTTTATTTCGTGAGTTATTTCCAACAGTGAATTTACTTTCAACATGTTTTTTATTAAGGTTAATCTCATTTTTGTCACCGTGAATGTATCTCACGCTCCTTCTATTCATTTACCATGTAAATACTTGGATTATGCTCTTGAGACATGTTTACTAAATAATAATGAATTGTAATTTAGAGCCCATCTGATTTTGGGTCCACATATGTTTTCTAAGAGAGATTTTTTAATCCATAATATTTATCATAATATTTTATAGTACAATTTCTATGAAAACAATCAGATAATATATTTACAGATCAATGCTGACTGTAATTATTTTTTTAATAATAGCACTCTTAAAAAAATCCATGTTTTTATCCACAAATTAATTTTTTTGAATTTACAGATATGTTTTACAAAATAACTTGTATTTTTTGAGGAGCTTTGTTGATTTTTAAACCCAAATTAAAAAAAAAATTGAATTAATGACCCAACAATTTATTTATATTTTCCTCATCATTAGTGGATTTAGAAATTGAATTCATAAGATAATTAATAGTTAATTATAACTTTTCCTCCAAAATTCAAAATTTTTATTTTTTAAATCACTTTTTTTATAAAGTGGGAAACCCAAAAACATTACATGTCACACCCAACTCAAACCTCATAATAATTTACCAAACAATTCCTAAAAAACATTGAAAATTTGTAATTAATCACTCTATGTAATCTATAGGTGATAGAGTTTAACTTTGTGTCTGGATTTTCATTGATGAGATCCTCTATGTGGTAGTCCAACCTATCCCAAGTATGAATGTATTCATCCAGATTTATTTTCCTGTCGTTGATTCAATGAGCCAAAATCTTCCATGCTTGTTGATCCAACCAACGTAATCTCCCTTAAGATCATCTCGAATTGATCTATCATACATTCTATAAGCTTCTAAATTTGGAATGTTAATATAAAAATACTTATCTTCTAACTCATCCAAAAAATGTAAGAGATGTTTCATGTCATAATTATCCTTCCTAGCCTCCTTCTGGACACCATCAAATAACTCCAGATCAACCAACCGATTAAGTTCTTCAATCGCATCACCTTTATTATCTAAGGACTTTAAATAAAATCATATAGAAAATATCTTGGAAGATCAAGATCCTTAATAGAAGATTGAATAATCTCTATAAAATTAATACCATTTCTAACTGATCAGGTATTCATTGGTTTTGCAATGTATGAATAATCTTTCTGACCCCTAGGTATTTCTACCAGCATTTACCAAATAGTCTCCAATATCTTTGAGATTTAGAATCCATTTTGATAGTATATTTTGTGAGAAACACATGAGTTCCTCATCCTCCATATACTCTAAAGGAGACTAGGGGATATTAGATGATAATTCCTCATTTTATGAATATTAGTCAACATGTGATGGACCCATCTTTTTGGCCTTCTTGTGTCTCACAATTTTCCATGCCCCTTGATACTCTACCTCATCCAATCCATTTTTTATATTGGAAAACTTTTTCTGAAGATGAATTGGTTTGATATCTATAGGTGTTGGAAGAAAATTATATATATTAGGCTCAGAATGGAAACATACATATCTCACTGATGACCTGTAAATCTAGAAACCTAATTTCATCCTTAAATTGGAAGTCTTGGTCTGAAGGTGGAAATATGTGCTATCTGTTGGGGGAATCAATACCTTAGACCCTGAAGACCCAGTCCCCTGGATGGCTGGGCTAGGAAGACCTGAGTCATTTTCAGTGGACCCCTTCACACATTAAGGTGATGAAATGATTTTAACACCATCAACATCAGCCAAACCTGACCTATTGCATGAGGGTTTATAGTTCACAGATGTATATGATTTCACAATTTAAATACCCACTTTCTCACCTCCATGAACTTGGGACATGGAATCAAATAATTTTATGACTACAGCATGGCTGTAATTACTTTGGATATGACCCATACAAACATTGGATTAGAATAAATCAATCCAAGACTCAAAAAAACAAACTATTTTATCCGATATTGATTCTGAATTTCAATCTAGAAAAATTATACTAGTGTATTGAAAACATTGATTTCCATATAGATTTGTGAAAAAATATTGTGGAAAAGAGATTGTGATCAATTTTCAAAAAAAAAATAACTTGTAGACCAGGTTTCCATGCATTGAGATCACTGAAGGGTTTTTAAATGCAAGAAAGAGGATAGGGAAACATACATATATTGGTGTGGTTGAAGGATCACACATGAAATGGGAGTCAGAAGACTATTTAAAGTGGGATAAAAAAGAACCATTTCAGGATCAAATTCTAGTGGTATAAGTAGTGATACTGTCATCCTCAATCTCAAATCAGATGAGAATACATCAGTGGTCCAGTAACCCAAAAAAATCATGATGTTTTAAACCCCAAGAATCAGAGATGAAGCAGTCAAAGGCATCGATGGATGGTCTATTCCGACCAAAATGAACCACCAAATAGTGTTTATACAAGTCTGAAGATTCAATAAACTCCTGAATAGATAACAATAACTTATATAAACCCTCAATAATCCATTTGGAGACATTGAATTATTATTTATAGGCTTATATTCTTTCATCTTTATTTTATATATGGGATAATAAAAAAATTTGTCCCTTGTTTTGAAATGATAACATGTTTTCTTATATTAATTTCATCTCATTTACTTTTTTAAGTTATAATGATCTGTTTTTCTTCTTGAATTTATTCACCTTCATATTTAGGTGTGTTATATTGGATTTACATCCCAACAATTTAAAATTCATTGATTTTAAATAAATTTACTTCTTAATTTCGTTGAAATCAATAACTTCTTTTTAAGTTTCATATGTTATGTTTCTCTCATAGGTCATAAGAGAACAAATGAATTCATCAACCATCATCTTCTTGATCTCTTGAAAATCATTAATTACATATACCTTGGGTGAACAATTAAATAGTAATACATGATTTATTTTCTCCACAATATTATATATATTAAGAGTATCTCCAAGAGAAATTCTTACATTTTATATGTTTGTGAATCCAGAACACATTTCATGAATTTATTATTTAGAATGAATGATAAAACTTTCGAAAACATTTATAAACATATCTATATACTACCTTGATCGATAATTTATTTTTCTATTATAAAATATTGGATCCACCATATAAAACCATAAAATATCATGGAGGTCTAAAGTAGTGAAGTCCAAGAGCATCCCCTTGGACAATGTTTCTATATTCCACACGTAGGGAACAAAGACTGGAATAGATGATCATGTGGTCTTGTAAATTGAACCCTCGTGAAAGGAAATCTGTAGCATAATTTTACACTCTTTTAACATGATGCATTTAATGACCCTGACTGATCTCCACATAATCTAAGTACCCCTAAAACTATAAATTTTCTTCTCTTTTATGAAACATTCAATGAAAATTATTAATATTTATAAACCTAAAAATTTAAAACCAGATATAAAAAATTGAAAAACCTACATAATTATTTTCTAAATTGAGGCTTCATTGGATACCAATTGAAGGTTAGAGTAATATGGAATTAGGGGGGATGAATTTTCTATTCAAACATAAATATTAAATATGTAATTCAATTTTGTAATAGAGAGAGAAAAAATAACATAATCAATGTAATAATAGTAGAATTGATAAGTTGATTGAAATTAAAATTAATTATTTTAGTAGAAATAATATATTAATTAATGAAGATATTAATAAATATAATATAATATATAATGGATTATAATTACTTAATATAAGATGATTAATTAATTGAAAAATATTAAAATGTAAAATATGATGAATGAAAAAAAGACTAGGAAATTTTTTTGATATGGTAGTTTGGAAATATATCAATAAAATTCCATACATCTTACAACCTAATTTCATGAGGGCTCATGAATTAATAGAATATGATATTTTAGGTATACAAGAAACCAAATAATAAATACGAAACATGATTTTGACTAGAAAAAATCGTGAAACTAAATGACCCTTGATTTTGAAAGTAAGAATGAAAAAAACCAGTAGAATATAGAATGATTATTATGGATGGATGAAATAAATAAATCAAAATAACCATGTTTTAATAATAATATTGAAATATAAGAGATGAATTAACAGTTTTTTAGGTAGAAATTTGTTGAATCATGGTCACTAATCACTTAATAAATATGAAATATAAGACTAAGTGAGATAGAAATAAATTGTTGAAGAGAGAGAATATTAATATAAAAATTATGTACAATGATTATATATTTAGATCTTGAAAAGATGAAAATTCATTCCTAAGGTGTATCTGGAAACTCTACTGATAAAGGGGATAAAAATGTTTTTATTTGAATGGTAAATTATCAATTTTGAAATTACTAAATCTCAATAATTTGAGGAGGAAACATAGTTGGAAATCATATTAAAAAATTAAATGAAAAAATTCAATTTTAAAATCAAAAATCCTGAGAAAGAGAATAGAAATTGGAAGATAGAATATCAATATGGATATAATATATAATAAATTATTAAATAAAAATATTATTTGTTAAAATAGATTGAAAATCTAAGAAACTGGTTGGTGATGAGAAAAATATTAATATAATAACTAAAAATAATGTGAATGTTAGTGGAAGTGAATTTGATCTTGTTAATTTGAAATGGACAATGTGAAATGAGAAAAATATTTCTTCCATAATTAAAAATAGTTCGTTTGAGAATGAACTAAGAGAGTTGAATCTCTGGATCATATAAAAATAATATTTATATGATTATTACATTTTTTTAGAAATTTTATGACTCTTTAGTGAAAAAACATGTCATAGGAACCTTTTTTATTAGCTAAAATATGTAAATTGTAGAATTTTATATTTTCTCTATAATATAATTTTTTTTAAATAACTACAATACCTAGAGACTCAATTCTGTTTTATAAGAATTATAGTATTAATTAGTAGATGATTGGTATTCAATTTTTTTACAATAAGAAACAATTATTGGCGGTTAAAAATTTAATATAAACTAGTTCAATGCAGTATGAGGAAATGTTTTCCAAGATTGATGTACATGTTATGGAAATTTTTTTCACTATAGAGGATTTGGGTATACATTAATGTAATGTGTTTTCAATAATAAAAACAATAATGAATCTAGATTTCTTTAGAATAATATTTTAGGGGAATTTAACAACTCAAAAGAGACAGAATCAAAGACACACTGATCAATCTATTTTGAAAATTAATCATCAATTTCAACCACAACAAACAATTTTTGAAAGATATTATCATCCCTATCACCAAGGAAAAGGGTGTCTTATGATAATATCATATCACTAAATATTTAATAAAAATCTGAAAATAATCAAGTGAATGATGGAAAATGAAATTAAAAAGCTCTAGTTGTTTAAGTTTTCTTCAAGGCTATAATAGGGTATAATATTTAGAAATTGTATTCTGTGTATTGATCACACATTAACATATATTTAAATAAATTGAATATTTTTAAGGAATAAAAATAATTGACAAGGAATTTTGAAAATGTTGAGTCTCTTAATATCAAATATAAAGGATTGTATCTCATTCAAAAATAAAAGATGAAATATAGAATTGAATTATTTGTTTTTGATTGAACAATAATTTGTTGATTGTATAAAATAATTGTGATAATGGAAAAAAAAATTATCATCTAATGAGATGGACATTTTTTACAATGTATAAAAAATGGGGAAGTTTTGAAAAGGGTAAGATGAATTTTTGGAAACAGGTTCTTTAATTGATATATATATATATGTACACTTTATCTTATTTTTAAGTATGGAGTATGAAGATCAATTTTTTAAGAGGAGTCTTAAACATTTGGGTCGGGGAAATATGAACAAGTTAAAACATAGAGGAAGTGTTCATGATATCTCTAATATGATATGAATAAGATATTGGTGGTATTAAATTTTATAGAAAGGTAACTTTTCAAATTATTCCTAGAATACTGTTGAGATACATACATCTCATCCCATGTAGATAATTCATTCTGACATATATTTGACCAAGATAAGGCATTTGACAAAAAACAATTTGATTACCTATATTATTTTCTTCACTCGTTTTAAAAATAACATTTTATTAAAACACAAATCAGATGCTCTGAACAAGTTTAAATGTTTATATATAAGTGTTAAAAAAGAGGTGGGGCTTCGCAATAATGAATATCTAAACCAATAATGGTGAAGAATACACAAATGTAAATTTTTAATATTATCAAGACAATAATTGTATTCATCATCAGTCTACTGCAATATAAACATAAAGAATTGTTGTGTCAGATACATATAAAGGAATATTTGTTCGTATAGCTTGAACCAACATAATTGGAAATGATACATGTATTTTCTTTATAGACAACCTATTAGTGAAGCCTTCTACATTTTAAATAAATACTTCTACATAATAAATGCAGACATTTCTTAGTGTAATAATTATTTTAATAATACCCTATGTTTGATATACATAGGGGTATTTGGAAACCCCTTCTTTATCAAGGAGAAAGGTTAAAAACCTGGGATGTTTGATCTATGGTGTGTTCATGTAATATTCCTTGGATATTATTCAATGGGTAGAGAATATATATTTTACAACAAGGTTATTGGAATAACAATAGATACGTTTGAAGTGAGAGTGTTAGAAATTTCATAAGGGGTAATTTTATGAAAAAAAATATATTTAAAGGATGGGGAATATTAATCTATTCATTTTAAGTAGTATCATGATTTCATTTAATGAGATAAAAGTAATAATGTTAGGAAAGTAGGAGAGGTAGACTTTATTACTTCATGTGGTATGTAAAAACAATTTTTATTATTTCTATGCATGAGAAAGTTTGTGTTGATTTAGAAGTCCATTGGACATAAAAAAAATCAGTTCATACTTGAAGAAAATTGAGTAAAATTTCACATACCTTAATCTTTTCATAGGATAACAAAATTGATTGTCATGACCCATTCTAGAGGGTAAAATTTTTGTGACTCCCCATGCTAACCACCAATAGGCCAGGGGATGGATACCATCACTAAGTAGGAATATCACAGACATGGGAGGCCTTATCTTATGTAATTGTACACACACACATAGACCTCCAAGTTTATTCAATGTTGAAATGTAAAAAAAATAACAATGTTTCATGAATATATCTAAATCCCACAACTGGAGAATAAAAGGACGTAAATGAATGTAAATAAGGAAAAATAAAATCCCACCACTAAGAGTTTGAAACAAAAGTCCGACCTTAAAGTATGTATTGGTGACTTCCATTAATAAAATTTGCAAGAACACACCTCAGTTCATCTAGACTCACTAAGCATCATCTTTTCCAGGATCAATTAGGACTCTGTCAAGCATTCAGGCATCTACACAGGACATGACACATTCAAGAAAACCCCATGTAGGGGTGAGTATAATAATACTATATAGGACAACCTAAAACACGAGTCTTAAAATAGGAAATATAGTCAACTTTATATAGATATATTTCTATAAAATATATACCAAGAATATATAGATATACTCAACAATGATGATAAAAAAGGTAAGTCACAATTATATTATTCTGGTCTTGGATTCTTGCTTAATAATCCCACAAAGAACTCATCTAGGAGAATACAGTCCTGACTCTGATAGCACTGATGATATAAATCTAATAGATAGTGCTCATTTGGACTCACCATTAGATGTGCACTATAAAGGTATGAATAGATGAAATACATAGATTAGAATCTCTCATAAGGCCATGTGGTGATATGAATAACTCATTCTAGATTAACCTGTTATGTAGAAGATCATCTTCTATGTAGTGTTGTTCATGATGATACCATGAACTCCACCTAGGTCATGTTGATTAATTGAGTATCTCACTCTGGGCCTCTCAGATAGATTTTAATTACTATATCCAAGAAGTCCTACTGAAGGGATTATATTCCAAGGAGTCAGAGATGATTCTTTACTAACCCTTAGGGGAAGGATAAGGAGAACACACCCTAATAAAAATTTCAATGATATTGAGGACTAAGTCTCCAATCCATGTCTGGTAAACCACATGTAAAAGGGTTACACGACATGTTCCTTGACCCTGGGTCTTGCCTATGTAAATGGCATGTGTCTCTTTCCCTTGTCTATGTAGAAGTACATGGTGCATAGGATTCTTATTTAGTTTACCCATGTTCCTATACAGGGCCTTATCACATGTACATGTGCTCCTGTACCAGTACATGACATAGAGTGTGTACTCTAGTATTATCCATGTCCGTGAAAGGGATTACAAGACGTGCTCCAACCTAAGTACTCCAACCTGTGTCTGTGTATGCACTAAGCTACACATCAAATAGTGATTAATAAATAACATTCCATTTGACAGGATTACATTCCATGTCATACTTAAGTATCTCATAAAACCTTAGTTGCCACTTAGGGTCCCCACATGGGCTTGGCTTCACACTACACACCATGTGTTATGAGTTTTTCTGAATTCCTAGATCTAGTTTGTACATTGTCATTCTTTAATCACATCTTCGATCTAGTGACCTCCTTGCTACAAAATAATGAATCAAGGCTCAAAGAACCTTTACATCACCGAACAAAAAGTTTTATCCCTTCAATTCACTTAGAAAAAGTATTTATACAAGGTTCCTCATTGTGTGATGAAGGATGATAAATCAAGCATCTACTTTATCTAATCTGCTATCTCTACCATCATTGCACCTCTATTTCATCATGATGATCCCAAATCTACAATATCGAATCATTTTTCCAAGAAATGGGTGTGTAACAATCAGTCTATTGGGATATATAGAACCTTGGGCAAAATTAATAATTCCCTTGATGAACGAATTATTATGGTATAAAATCTCAAGATCACTCAAGAGGAATGGACCTTGATCGATTTATGTGTCAATCTCTATTTTTATCTATTACAATGAAAATTGAAAAAACAACAGTTTAATCACAATGAAATCACTCCTCAATCTCGATTAATTTAACACATCCCACAAAACACATGATACCCAAATAAATATGTTCCTCAATTTACTTGCATTCATAATAGAGATTATTATTAGGGAATGAATAAAAATAAAAAATGGCCTACATCAATTTTTATTGATCACTAATGAAAGCACCATGATTTTTTGCAAGATCCGTTGAATCTGTTGCACATAGATCCATGATAGAGTCACCGTTCATCAGGGAGAAATCCTCCAATTCTTTTTTCAATGGATCCTCAACAGTTCCATGGTTATGAGTCTAACCCCAGATTTCTTACATAATAGTATATTTAAAGAAACACCAATTATTAGTTCGATGAACAGAATAATAATAATTTAGTTTATTATTTTATTAATTTTGGGGCCATTGATGACTTTTATACAAATGACCCATGCCAACCAAGGTTATGTCATGCCAGGGGTAAGACCCATATTCTTTAACTCCATGGTTCCCTCAAATTTCTAATCCGAGAACGTATTTCGATGTTTTTTCATTTTTTCAAGAAAAACATGTGTGAATTCTATTTAATAAGAACTAAATGAATATATCTCCCTTAAAGTATCCTCTTCAGCTGACCCTCAATTATTACTAGGTACTCATCAGAGTTTACTCCATAATTGATGTCCAAATCACCCTAGTTGAAAACATGGGATGGGTCATCCACATAAATCCTTAGGTGTGAAATGTGGAAGACATCTTTTACCTGATATAACAGCTGATGTATAGTGAAGTGGTACACCAACTCATCAAATCTACATTATATTTGGAAAGGGAGAATGAACCTAGAAGATAAAATTACACCCTTTCCAAATCATTCTAACTCAAATCAGGGTGAAATTCATAGGAAAACGTGGTCTCCTTCCTAGAACTCAAAAATCCTCTCTCATCTATTCGAATAAGAATTCGAAAATCTCTACATGGTCATCATCTTCTCATGAATTATCTTCACTTTCTTAGTAGTTTCTTGGAAAACACTATTCCCATGAGTGATAACTCTTCTAGGTCAGTCTAGAAAAGTAGTGACCTACACGGTAACCCATACGAAGTCTCAGA